>CAJQZJ010000275.1:1335231-1381303 GCA_907164525.1 Lophiomys imhausi | reverse complement strand
AAAAAAAAAAAGAAGGGAAGAGGATGGGGGGTTGAGGGGGAGGAGGGTGGAAGGGTGGGACTGGAGGGGGGAGTAGGGAGAGGACTTGAAGAAATAAAAAATAAATTATTAAAAAAAAGGAAAAAAAGTCAAAACAAACAAAAACCCAGAAACATAAAAATGGCCAAAACTTGCCTGGAGGTGGTGGTGCATGCCTTTAATTCCAGCACTTGGGAGGCAGAGGCAGACAGATCTCTGTCAGTTTGAAGTCAGCCTGGTCTACAGAGTGAGTTTCAGGGCAGTGGAGGCTATAAAAAAAAAAAAAAAACAAAAACAAAAACAAAACCCAAAGCCCCAAAAGGCCAAACCCAAGCAAACACACACAGGCACAGCAACATAAAACCATCAACCAAACAGAAACTATGGAGTTCCTTTCGTGTTAGTCAACTGCTCCAGAGCACGAGGCCTGCCCTGGAGGATGGATGATATGCCCAGTGACCCTCCATTGGAGAAAACTAATTAGAAAAGTTTTCTTTAAATAGCCATGTGAATCCTAGAAGAAGAAAGTGCTATGCAAAACAGCATTGACTTAGTTCAGGTCTCAGATCCATATTGCCAAGATGTTCTCTGACAAAGATACATGCACATAATCCTGATCTGTTTTATCTAAGACAGACCACCCCACTGTACTGGGTATTGTATTATTATTTCAAAGCCTTAGTGATGTTGATATGTTTTCTGTACTTTGAATCATTTTGTCCTTACAAACATACAGTAAGTTTACTCAAGTGATTTGTGAGTTTTGATGTCTAGAATCTGCTATGACAGCACAGTTGTGATCCGACTTACACTGAGCAGAAATGAGCTACCAGCTGCGGGTCCTGCATATGAGACATGATCACACTACTGGGACTTCTGCAGCAGAAGCAAAAGTGCAGACTGCAGACTTGCATTCAATACACCCTCAGTTCTTTGTTCACATGCACTGCAATTTCCTATCATGTATCTATAGTATTGATTTTTCTATAAAGAGTATTTTGTACTGCCAAATAGTGTCTGTACGTTTCTTCTAGTCTCTCAAGATACTTTTGCTCTAACTGTTCTGAACTCACATTTTCACTATTTCCTGACTTTATGTCCTGTGTGTACTGGATAAACATGAAGAGAGAGATCTATTACTACATATGTGCCAAATGTAAAGTGGCATGACTAGGGATTTATGTATATTGAAAACCCATTTAGAACATAAAAGAGTGTAACTAGGTTGATGTGGTTACCCCAGTATTACTTATCAGGAAAAAGATGTTTGAAGGGAATATTTGTCTTGGGCAAGACTAGGGTCAAACCAGGTGTGGTAGCACATAACTTTAATGACAGCATTCTGGCAGCAGTTGCAGGTAGTTAGTATCTTTGAGTTCAAGTCCAGCCTGGTCTATTTAGCAAGTTCAAGACCAGCTTGTGCTATATAGTGATACTTAATCTCAGGAATAGATAAATATATAAATGGCTGGCTGTCTAGACAGACAGACAGACAGACAGACAGACAGACAGACAGACAGACAGACAGATAGATAGATAGATAGATAGATAGATAGATAGATAGATAGATAGATGATAGATAACTATCATGACTGTGTACACAAGCAGCAGAAGATATAGCCTGCCTTCCTCTATCACTCTCTACCTCCTTTCTTTGGGACAAGAATCTGACACAGAACTTGGAGTTTTCATTGTTTGGCTAAGCTAACCAGCCAGCACATCTCAGCAACATATCTGTCTCCACTACTCTACCCCAGCTATGGTCACAGGCACGCATGCACACCCACCTTCTTGATGTCTGTATGCTAGGTATACCAACCCAGATTGTTATGATTGGATGGCAAATACTCTCCTACACGGAGCAATCTCTCTACCTCCTTTCCACTGATTTTTACAAACTTTTCAGACAGTCTTGATTCCTCCAAGATTATAACCAGCCCCGTGGCTCTGAAATCATATCTTAAATCATTTTAGCACCTGGAAAGCAATTTTCTTGTACCCAGAGACTGGCGTCGAGACGGGGACTTCAAAGTAAATACTTACTTCTTCTATGCATGTTAAAATTCCGTTCTGCATGAAACATCTTTATGTTCCTTCTTCCAATTCTCAGAGTTTTTTCTTGATATAAGTGACACATCTGACAGTTTCTGAATGAATTTAGTTCTGTACTTCCATCGGGTAATAAGGTTTCGGTTATTTGATGCAATGGGGCAATCATTTTCTTGTTCTGATGGTTCCAAAAGCAATTTGAAAGCTTAAATTATTTTTGTTGGTTTTCTCTCAATTTTACCCATCATGCATTGACAAATATTAAGCTGTAGCTGCTCTGGAAATGGTCTGATAAGATTAGAATAAATTGTAAAAGATTTTGACCTTTTCTTCAGATCTTTTATTTTTCTACACAAATATATCTTCAATCCTTATACATCACATGTCCTTTCTCTCTGTAGCTATCTTTACTTATTTGTTAAGCACTTCAGGTTTTTTTTAATAGTCTTTTTTGCAATGTATCTGTTTCATTTTAGAATATCTGGCCAAAGAGCCACCAGTCTCTCCCTCTGCTATTAAATTATTATGTGTATGTGTTCCTAAATTTTTGGTCATAGATTTTCATCTTTTGAAATTGAAATGTTAGTTCTTGTTTTACTAATATCCAGTGCTGGCAAGGATTTTATGAAATGATCATTTTCCTAACTGCTGTGAGAAGTACAAATTTGTATGTCTCTTTTGGGAAGTAATTTGGCAATATGAGAAAGAATGTTTTAAAAATGTCCATTGCTTTTGATCCACTTTTGGGAATTCACCCTAAAGTAACTATTCTATATATAGGAAGGAATTTATGTACCATTCTACATATGTTAATGTATTTGAGAATAGATAATATCCTTGATAATGTCCAACTTAAAGGGAATGGTGAATGATGTTGAAATATAACATAGGCTTTGTAGTGATAAATACTATAGAAAACAGGTGTGCTTCCATAGCAGCTTTAAGAAAGAGAGACAAAATCAGAAATTCTATATTAACAAATTATTAACATTAAACATGGAGATTCTTCATATATTACAAAGTAATGAAATATTGACACCCCTATCTTCTCATATATAACAATGACAAATTCAGATCTAAAGACAAAACACTACTTGTGGGTTCTGGAAAGACAACAGAAGTATGTATATTCTGGAAAGAAGTCAAAACTTCAATAAAGCAGTTATCAGAAAATGACCTTCTGCCTTTCAAACATTATCCTTTGAAAGGTACACATACGGAGAAGGTTAGTAGTATCAGGTAGTAAGTGTTTTCTCTTCATAGACTGAAGGTCTGGTAAATGCATTTTAGATAAGATAAGGAAAAACAGACCAGGAATGGGAGTCCACAACAGACTGTATAAATTTTTGTACATATCT
Source organism: Lophiomys imhausi (assembly GCA_907164525.1). Taxonomy (NCBI): domain Eukaryota; kingdom Metazoa; phylum Chordata; class Mammalia; order Rodentia; family Muridae; genus Lophiomys; species Lophiomys imhausi. The sequence continues at coordinate 1,377,878 of CAJQZJ010000275.1, read as the reverse complement.
CTTGCTGACCACTGGGCTATGCAGGTATGAGGCAGGCACTAACAAAATCAGCTAAAGGTATCAAAATTCTAGAATTTGATACTGTATCCCATAGGAAAGACTGGAAGTAGGTAAATTAACAGTGTTAGAAAATAAACCATCAGCATTCTGTGATGAAATATAATAAAATCCAAGAGTCTTCACCACAAATAAGCTAATATATCCCCCAAATCAATCTAAAATCATTCAATATATAGAGAAGCAGAAAGCCTTACCCATTTACAAGGGAAAGGACAACTATAAATTTTTCTTAAGAGGATATAGATGTCAGAATTATCAGATAGATGTCACTATACCTGAAATCAATTAGACACATGGTAGTTCCATTGAATAAAAATGTGAAAATTATTACAGGAAGTGTATATTAATATTTATTGGCAAGTGAATTACTGTGGGGGAGAATCATTTTTCTTTTTGGATTGTGAGTACTATAGCTACATAGATATAGATACGTGGGATACAATGTAGAAGAGGGGACAGAGAGAGAAATACCATGAAGTGTGGTTGTGTGGCCATGACATAGCTATTGCGCACATGAACTCACCATGGTTGTGGTTACCTACCCAAGACCTGAACAAAATCAAGCCAGTTAAAAGGAATGGAGAAGGTCTCCTGAGGCCACACCCGTACCTAAAGAGCCACTGGCAAGTTAAAGCATGTTGGTGGAGAGAGAATTACTTTTCTTTAGGGGTGTGGTCGTTAGCTGGGTTCCCATTCCCTGATGGATGACCTCACACCTGCCCATATATTGGCAGCACTAATTGACCTCAGTAGGTGAAACAAACAAATGGACAAATAAGTAAATGTAAAAGGAGGACGTAAAGTTGGGAGGAAGATATGACAGGGATTCCAGGAGATAGCTTGAGTGAGGGGTGAAGAATGAGGAGTGAATATGACATTTTGAAAGAATACACAAAAATTAAAGGAAAAAATGGGAACTCATGGATGTACTGACTGGAATGGAAAAATAATTAAGAATGTGAAGATAGATTAGCAGCAAGTTCATGACCAGAAGAGGAAACAAAATAAAATATTTTTTAAAAGTTACATAACTACTAAGACATCCATATGACAAATATAACACACCAAAATGCCTAAATCTAGACAACTATAGACTGTCAAAAGAAAAGAAAGAAGGACAAAAGAACAATAAAAGAAATTTACAGAATTTAGTATAAGATATAAGCCTAATCAACATGAATATGGAGAAGAATGGGATTCATGCACATCATAGTATCATAGAGTAACTGCTGAAATGAAACACATATAGATTCTTGATTTTTTACTTCAATACAGGAAAGACATGAAAAGTACCACAATTTAAAAAGAAGGAGTAAAGATACATTTCCTTGCAGGTGACATGACTATTTATACAAATAGTTACGTGACATCTATAAAATAACAGCTTGGGTAAGTACTTTTTAGAAGGGCTAAAAAAAATGAGAAGTAAATATATATAAAGTCAATTGCAGTTTTACAGACTGATGAAGGACAAGTGGAAATTGGTGTTTCAAAATGCTGCTTTCACTTGTACTAGTGCCAAGTATAGCTGTATTAGTTAATGAAATGCTTAATAGAAGGCATGCTCTACTTCTTTAAAAAAGTTCAAAGCACCTGCCAAAGAAATTTAAAAAGTCTAAACAAATGAACAAAAATTCTTGGCAAAGGGATTGAATGTTTAGAATTTTAAGGCACTATCTCAAATTTATATAAAAATTACATGTAATTCTGGTTATCATCTTACCAGGCATTTTAAAGTAAACATTGTTGAGGTGATTCTAAAATGGAGAGATGCACACAAATACCCTGCCATGATAGAGCAAATGAGAAATTTTCACTGTTGTTTCAAGAATTACCATAAGACCACAAGAACTAAGGCAGCGTGCTATCACTAAAGAATAGATTAAACAAACAAGCAAACAAACAAAAAACCCATAAAGCCAGAAGGAAAACTCGGAAATATAGACACAGTTGCTGAAGGAAGATCTTTTTCAGACATGTTACAAGAATACCTAGAGGCAGAAATTGAAAGAAATAAACACAGTTCCTGCGTTCTAACAACCACACATATCTCCTCAGTGCAGATCATAAACCCGAATATAAGAGTTAAACCTGTAAACATTGTGGATGGAAATGAAGGACAAAACTCTTCCTGACCTAAGGATAGTCAACAATCTTTAAAAAGCAATTACATTGACCATAAATGAAAAAGTGTAAAAGTTAGATTTTTTTAATTGTTTCTTTCATTTTTGATATGATAACATTATTTTTCCTTTCTTTCTTTTTTTAAATGTTTATTTATTACTTCAATTTACACCTCCATCATAGTGCCCTCTTTCCACCCCTACCAGTTCCAGCCTCCCACTCTCTCCTCCCTCTCCTACCCATCCCTCTCCTCCGATGTGTAGTGTCCCTACATATCAGTCCCTCTCAGTTCAACAGTCATATGAAAGCTAAGAGCTTCCTCTTTCACTGTGGGCCTACATGGTAGCACCCCTAGAACAAATTGTTCCATTAATAGGTAACAAAGTCTATGTTCCCGATCTTTTTGATGTGTTGGTTGTAGGATAGTTATTCTGTAGAGTATGGCTAAAATCCAATTATAAGTGAGTAGATGCCATGTGCATCTTTCTGAGTCTGGGTTAGCTCACTCAGGATGAGCTTTTCTAGTTCCATCCATTTGGCTGTGAATTGAATGATTTCCTTGTTTCTGATAGCTGAGTAATATTCCATTGTGTAGATGTACCACAGTTTTTTTATCCATTCCTTGGTTGAGAGACATCTGGGTTGTTTCCAGTTTCTAGTTATTACAAATAAAGCTGCTATGAACATACATGAGGATATGTCCTTGTGGTTTGGTGAGGAATAGTTTGGATGGATACCCAGAAGTGGTATGATTGGGTCTTGAGGTAGGGCTATTTCAAATTTTCTAAGACATCGTCAGACTGATTTCCATAGTGGTTGTAAAAGTTTGCACTCCTAAATGGGAAAGAGAGAAGGCAACAAAAGATTTGAAAAATTTAAAAGATTTGCAGCAAAGACAAGCAAATTGGAGCAGGAAATGTATAAAATGAATAAAATTGTTCAAGACTTGAAATTGGAAGTGAAAGTAATTAAAGAAAAACCACAAGCAGAGACAATCCTGGAGGTGGAAAGTCAAGGGAAGAGAACAGGAACTGTACACATGAATATCAAAAATAGGATACAAGAGATGGAAGACAGAATCACAGGGGTGGAAGATTTGATTGAAGAAATCAGTACAGCAACCAAAGAAAATGTGAAATCTGAAAAATTTCTCACCCACAACATCCAAGAAATCAAGGACTCAAGGAAAAGATGGAACTAAGAATTATAGGTGTAGAGGAAAGAGAAGATTCCCAACTCCAAGGTCCAGGAAACATCTTCAACAAAATCACAGGAGAAAACTTCCAAAACCTAAAGAAAGAGATGCTAATAAAATTCCAAGAGGCTTACAGAACACCAAATAGATTAGACCAGAAAAGAAACTCCTCTTGCCACATAATAATTGAAACTCCAAATGTATAGAACAAAGATACTACAACATTATTATAACACTTGTCCTTCCCTTTCTTCCCCTTAAGCTGTTCCATATTTCCCTCCTTGCTCTCTTTCAAATTCATGGCCTCTTTCTCCAAATATTAACATTTTTGCTTAATAAAAGAAAAAAATAAGCAAAAAGAAAGTTAATGTTTAAATGTATGTATCTATGAAGGACTTGTATTCATATTGTGCACTTTTCCATATAATATTCTATCACTTAGACACAAAAAATCGAATAAAAAGTCAGCAAAAGTTTTGAAGAATGCATGTAAGTAAATTGACAGACCCTTAACCACTTCAGTCATAGACTATGCAAATTAAATCACAGGGCAATATCATAAAACTATTAGGAAGCTTACAGTTCAACAAATATTGACCTTACCAACATTGAAAAGGGTTAAAAGTAAAAGCATCTTGTACTTCTGATAACAAGTTGTATCCTGCATAGAACTGGAAAAAAATTCTCAAAATTTCTACCTTCCATATAAACCGCATGACCTAGACACCCCATTCTTAGCTATTTACTCAAGAAAAGCACAAACATATGCCCACATAAGGTATTGAATATATTCATAGTAGTTCTACTCATAGTAGCAAAACCGTGGAATGAATTCGTGTCCATCAACAGGTAAATAGGTGAAACAGAAATATATTTCCAGGTAACAAAGCCATTTAGCATTGAAAATGAACTACAGCCATATACAATAGTGCAGACGATTGCCAAAATCAGTGTGCTGAAGCTAAAATGTCAGGCGCAAAGGAAAATAAACTGTTTTCCTGCACCTAAGTGATACACTAGAAAAGACAAATCTTCTCCATGGCGACAGAAAGCAGATCTTTCATTGCCTGGTGAGGGGTAACGGAGCTTATGCTATAGAAGCTCACAAAAGTCAAGGGTATTCTTTAGGGAGGGATGTGAGACATTTTCTAATGGGTACATTTTCCAAAACTCACATGTTAATAAAGCTTAAATCAGTGCAGTATATTATAACTTATGCTGAGTACATTTAATTCTAGAATTGAATATTGAAAAGTGCTACTGAATTGTAGAGGGAAAATCAAACTAAAATTTAAATATGTGTGCTGTATGGATGGTGGAGTGATAGAATTTGTTTTTAGTTTTTCTATCTGTTTTTAAGGAAACTTTACAACTTTTTCATATTTTTTAAAAAGGTGCTGAGGATGTAACCCATGTACTCAAAGATGCAAGGAAAACACTCTACCACGGAGCCACAGCAGTCCAACAAAGTTATTGCAGTGAATGGCACCATTATATATTATTTCTGCCATTTATCAGACTGAGGAGTGTTAGGAGTTACTGGTTAAACACATGAGAAATATGTAATCTAAGACAACTTGTTACCAAATCACCTTCTTTTTGGTGTTCTCATTTAAAGGCAGAGAGCTAATCCCAGAGGAACAAAAGCCCTCGCTTCTCCTTAGCATCTCAAGCATGAAATTGGAAGAAAGGCAATTCAATGATTTATCAGACATTGTAATTTTAGCAAAAATAATTCCTTTTTCCAGCAACTAGGGAATGTTTTTATATATACCACATTAGATAGGAATTGTTTAGTGTACTGAAAATCCATCATATATATGCAACAGAGGATAGAGAACAAAATACTGGATTTGGGATGAGAATATGTGAATGAATCTTGCTTCTTGAATTCTGTGATACTTTGAAAAACAGTCTCTTGATTCTTTTTTTTTTTTTTTTTTTTTTGGTTTTTCGAGACAGGGTTTCTCTGTATAACAGCTCTGGCTGTCCTAGACTCACTTTGTAGACCAGGCTGGCCTCGAACTCACAGAGATCCGCCTGCCTCTGCCTCCCAAGTGCTGGGATTAAAGGCGTGCACCACCAACGCCCGGTTTAGTCTCTTGATTCTTTTGAACAGGTTCTACTGAATTGGGGTAGCCTCTGGTTCGTGCATCCTTATGGACTTCTTACTGTTTTGAGTGAAAACAAAAGGCAGACATAGAACTAGGTACTTTCCAAGACCAGGTCAGAAGGGACCATGCAGCCTCATCTGGTTCTTCCTTGGAAGGCTTTAGGACAGAGTCAGACATGATCCATAGATTCTAACTCCCCAGAGACTCTCAGAAGGCTTTGTGGAGGCAAAAAGATTACAGTACCAGCAGAGACAAACAAATTGTATGGGTCAGCATACAACTAGCAGTTTCAGATACCTGCAGATCTACCACATTAAGACCTCAAGTAAGCACTGTTAGCTTATTCCTTCCTGAGTTCCCAAAACAAAAAGCTGTAAAACAAAAACAAAAACAAAAACAAAAACAAAAAAAACAAAAGCAAAAACAAAAACCTGAAACATGGTAATAGTGATAGTAATATCAATGATGATGATGTTCTTACCCACAAAAATTTGTGGCAATTTGTTACGTAGTAATAATCACCATTCACAGTTCCTTAGTTGAGTGGCTTGACCTCTTTCAACTTGGAGTCCTGAATCTCTAAGGTGATTCCTACTCTTCAGGGATATTGTGAATCCTAAATTAGAGGGTGCATTGAAAGGATGCTGCCAATTTTGGATGACTGAGGACACACTTGGAATTTTATTTTGCTATTAATTTTTGTGTAATTAGTCCATTATTTGAGTACAATGTATATAAAAAATGTGAAGTTAGGATGAAAATATATTTCTTTCTTTTTTTTTTTTTTTACCAAATCCATCTTTCAAAGCAAGTCAGTTTATACAGGAATATAGCCACCTTGGTCTAGTGATATTCTAAGGGTAGTAGAATTTCTTGGATTAGTGTATCCACAGTTGTGTTAGAAAATGTGTGGTGAGGTGTGCGGGGTTCTTGTGACATCATTATCTTCTCATCTTTCATCTAATTGGGTCCATTAACAATTGTGTGACATGATCAGAGTGTGACATCACAGAAGATGACAGAAGTGGCTTTACTGGCAATAGGACCTCGGGTCTCCACACCCAGTGGCTATTAACAGCTTTCCATTTGGTATGGTAACACTGGTGGAGAACAGTAACCGGTGGTGGCTACAATGAAGTTTCCAGAACAACCGTTGTCTCGAACAGCTGGGGGGAAAGCCTCTATTGGAGATGGGGAACCTTTGTTTTCCCAAAGCTGGGAAAGGTCCATTTCCTCTGGGCCAGACATGTAAAGCATTCTGGATAAATACTAAATTTAATTAGCTGAGATCAAAATGGAAGGGACAAAATTCAATTTGCTATTTGCACATTTCTCTTTCTTCCTTGAACAAGTTTACAAGTTTAGAGTTTTAAGCAGCTTTAAGAGACGTGGGTAGGGAAATTATTTTTTAGGTGAAAAACAACAACATAAATCTAATTATCCAGAGTCGTTTCAACAAAACTGCATTAGGAAAGAATTGCAGAATGGCAGGGTGTTATTTGCAGATGGAATGAGTTCTCCCAATCCCCCCAGTGTCTCATGCATGGGTTTTCCAGTTCTTGGCATGGCACCTAGCAAGTGGTAGGTATCCAGAGTTGGCCAGAAGGAATAAAGCAAGAGGGCTTCACACTGAAACCCCCATGGAGCTGCAAAGACTCTGAAAAGATGCTCTTATTTCAATCCTATTTGCTGAGTTATTAGCCTTTTGATCCCAATGTGAAATATTTTACATGTGCTGAGGCAGCCTTTTCCTTTCCCCAAGCCACCAACCTACCCTACTGTTCTGTTTCATTTCTGCCCCACTTGAAAACGATCTTGTCAGAGCAGATGACACACTCCATCTTTCTTCAGACCTAGTAAAAAATCCTGGGATAAATTTCATATGCCCTGAACGTAAGTCTCCCCACCCCACCCCAACAGTTTGCAACAACAGAAAAGGATGCAGGGCAGGTGAAAACTATTTAACAAATACTTGTTCAGGGCTTGGAGAGACAACTCCATATTAAAGAGTACCAACTGTTTTTCCAGAGGACCTAGGTTTTACTTCCAGTATCTATAGGACAGCTCACAACCTGGTCTTAGGGGATCTGATCTCCTCTTCTAGCCTCTACAGGTACCAGGTACATATGTGGTGCACAGGCGTTCATGCATGGAAAACACTAACACACACCGTTGTTTTATTTTTTCATCACTATAATATATAAAGAACACAAAACTTCTGACCTTGTTTCATACACCACAGGCAAGGCCCAAGCTAATGTTGTTACTGTTTGAAGAGGTTCATAAGCCAGTGGCCTGAAAATTATCACCACCTGAGACTCAGGATCTCATTGCCTGCACTATGGGTCTCTCCATGCTACCATATGATTTTAGCCACACCATATAACACTTTAAACATCCCTAATTTTTCTTCTTATAAAACAAAAGCAATTTTCTATTTACCATAGAGACTGCAAGCCATTGCTCAGTTTAGCTGAGAGACCATGACTGGGTACTTACCATTCTTGGACATGACTGCTCATCAGATTCTTTGACTGGTTTCCTCCATGCCAGAAAGTGCATCATCAAGCATAGTTTTAACTCGGGAGAAAACCATGGTAAATATGACAGTCATGGTGAACCCTTCTTTATCTCTCTCCTTGAGAAAAAAACCTTCCATATCTAAGCACCATCATTTCTCCATAAAACCTACAGGCTTGGCCATGTCTTATCATCTCCACAGCTGCAATCTTAGGTTAATCTCCTATGTTCTCTGTTTAACTATGGTGAGTATTTCCTGTCATTCTCCAGGATTCTACATCTCCACTGACACTTGCATACAACTTAATATACATGAAAATCAAGCCACTTATAGCGCTTGTTTATGAGTCTCCAATGGCTGCTCATTAATCTGGAATAGGGTTTCAAAACATACAACGGTTCTAAGTTATAGAGCTACATGCTGCTTCTCCAGCCTTACTTCTTTCAGCTTGGGCTCCAAGACCTCCAAATTTGACCCTTCAGGTACATTAGTTTTGGTTTACCATCAGGGCATACCATTGTCCTTCACTGCCTAAAATGCTTTGGATTCAGTACATTCTGGTCTCTGTATTAGTGCTACCTCCATAGAGAGCCCTTCCTTGAGTCACCGTATATGTCACGTACTGTTCTGACACCTCATTATTCTATCTCCTTCTACATTATTTTTTTATGTAGCATTTGTTCCTTTCTGAGATGACATTGCAGCTCCATTTATTACCCTTCTCTTACATTAGAGTAGAGTTTTAAGAGTATGTATTAGTATCTCCTTGTTCTATAACCCAACTCTTAGTTGCTCCTCTAATAAACAGACACACACAGATACACACACACACAGACACACATACACACAAATATATACACACATACACATACATGCACACACACACACACACACAATGTTCAACATGTTCTGATGAATGCATGAAAGAGAAAAAAAAATTCTGAGGTGAACAGCTGGAAAAATTAAAAATCCACTTTCCTTCCCAGATAAGATCCACATGGAAGTTGGTAAATCTCATGCACAGACATATATCTTTAAGGAACTCAACTATTTTGTTAAGTGGGAAAATTCATTAGGGAGATGGAAATAATGAAATTGATTTTATTATGCAATGTATTTTATTTCCCAAACTGGTCTCAGTTCCCAGGAATTGATTTCTGGTTTAAGGAATGTAAGAACCATGGACTATGATGACCAGAGTAGCAAGGCCCCTATTAAAGACAGTAAACAAAGTCTAGGGAATGTTCTGTAGAGACCCCTGTACTGTAAACACACCCCTCACTACACTACCACATCAACTGGTTACAGAATTAATACCTCCATAGTTCAAAGTAGAGACATCCCTTATGAGTAGTAGAAAGAATCCATGCTTGGTTACACAATTTGAGCTAGCCTATTGTTACTGAAAGATTTTGGACAGATTACCTCTTTGACCTTTCCAAATAATGTTTATTTGAAAATGTATTAACATAAAAAGCAGAGCTACTAATCTACATATCACCAGATACAATATACACAAACTGACAAAACTTAGGGGTGCTGCAATAGCACTACACATTACCCTATATTTCACAGGAAGGTTTTGGGGTATGACTTTAGAAGACTTCTTGTGAGCAGACTTGGGGAAAGAGAGAGAGAGAGAGAGAGAGAGAGAGAGAGAGAGGGAGGAGACAGAGAAAGCATGAATGCACAGTGAAGGATAATGGCATTAGAACATAAAAACCATTTTCTTTATGTTGAATAGCTATTATTTTACATTAAAGGAAATGATATATATTTTCAGAGCCATAAAGGAAAATCAATTGTATATATTTATATATTACGTAATTATGCAATGCTGAAAAGGTACAAAATATTTTGGCTCTTGTTCAGCATGGGAGAGATACAAAGCTCTTAGCATGCCTCTTGAGGATAAATGAAAACTCCGCCCTCCCACACACATTCCAGGTCTTCCTGCCAAGTGAGCAAGTGCGTCAAGATGGCAAGTACTAACCGAATATTAATCACATGCCCAATTTCTGGACCTGAAACAATTCTCAGACCTAAACCAATGATTTAGAAGCAGCCTGGGTATCCACAAGGAACGAATCAACAACAAAGACACACACACACAGTATATTAAGAAAACTTCCTTCCTTACAATGAGCTTTGGCCATTTATTAGGTTAACCATACTATTCACTGGTGTACGAGCATTGGGCATTTCAAAGGCAGTTCATTACATGTTGACATTGATACCCATAGAACCAATGAATACTAATCATAGAAAACATCCTAACTGAAATAGCATGGAGTTCTGATATAGGCACTAGTCACGAGGGTAAGTAATTTGCAGAACACTTTTCCATTGTATCCCTAGATTCTGTGGTAAAAACATCAAGTGGAAAGACTAAGTGGAGACATTCCTACCACCAACCAAAAGAAGTGACCAAGAATGATATCTCATCCTGAAGATAAGAGAAGTGATGGGTGACCATCTTAAAGATGTTTGGTAAATAGGAACAGAGGGTTCCACCATAGTCATATTTAAGTCATCAGCTTTTTCCATGAAGAAATAAAAGTTTTTTTCTTCATTCTGCAAGGAATGCAATGGCATGTCATGTTCAAGGCTAATGAAATGTAAAACCATTACTGATATGAGCACAACTGTACATAGGATTTACCTCACACCTTCCAGAGCACTTATCTTAACAAACTCTCAAATGCAGTTTCAAGTTTGCACAATAAAGAATCAAAAACTTCAACAACTCCAGATTCTAGATGTGTTGCCTTTGCTATATGCAATTAACACAACCTTGGCATATGCTATTTGTATAGAAAGATCTGTAAAACATGCTTTTTAAAAATTCCTTCCAGGAAGAAGAACAGAAGTAATTTTAATTCACATGGGTAGGCTATTACATATTCTTAGTCTTGCCCTAATCCTATGCTAACTGAATACACCCTGTCATAGTAGTCCTGAAGGGAATGAAAATTATTAAGAGACGCCCTAAGTTGGCAGTAGAGCCAGGCCAGCTGCCAGGTCCCAGGAACTTAGCTGACCATAAAAAAGGTGAAACCAAGAATGAAGATCAATTGGTCCACAGGCCCCCAGGGTTTCAGGAACTGGCTAACCACAAAGTAGATAACAAAACAAGATTAGATTCATTCCTGAGAAAAACAGATGTAGGATGTTTCCTGCTGACTAACTAATGGGCTGGTACATTCCACCTGTATTTCTCCTCCCCCTTGGGTTGTGGTAAACAATGGGCTCGGCTGGTACTTCCCACCTGTAATTTCCCCCACCCCTTAATCTGTGGTGTTCCCCTATAAAATAGTCTACTCTCCCCCAAATCGGGGTCACGGCTCCTACCCCTGCCTGGGATACGAGTGGCGCCCTCAGTGCACTGAGCCCCCCTTCCCCCCCTTCCCTCCGAAATAAACCTCTTGCGATTGCATCAAGATGGTCTCTTGCGAGTTTTGGGGCGGCCGTGATATCCTGAGCGTCGGGTGAGGAGCTTCCCTCCCCCGGGTCTTTCAGTCCGGGAAGGACATAGTGGACATGTCACAGAATAACACCGAAACATGTATATATTCCAGATGAGCCAGAAAGAGAAAATATGGCTTTGGTAACATACATGTTAGAAGTTCAGAGATAAGTTCTATGAAGAATCATGGGCTCACCTCTCTAGTGAAGTATGAAGAATTCAATAATCTCTCCCATGACACAGATCTAAAATTAAGAAGCAATTGTTTCCTCTTCTTCCTTCTACTTCAGGAAGTAAGTATGTTGTCAGGTATAACTTTCCTGAGGCAGAAGGTAGAAAATTGTACATTTGGGACTACTTCCCTGGCCCCTATTCAATATGAATTGAAATTCTGCCAGCTCTGAGCGGATCACAAAGTCTAAAAGGGCTCTCCATTAGTAAGGTTGTGATATAAGTAACTGTCACAGCTCCTTGTTACCCAATAAAGCTTGTAGTCCATTATTCATACATAGATATTCATAGGTGCTCATAGATACTGTGTGGAGTTCATGTCAAGTGTCCATTAGGAAACATACAATGAAAATCCTCCTCCAGGCTTTTTTTTCATTTAGAATTGTAAGGACGGAAAAGTTCCTGATATAATGCCAATTTTGTCAACAGACTACAGCCATAATACAGCACATCACAGGTAGTGCAATGAGACCCAATGCTCTGAAAATATGATCAGATTGTGAGTCTCCACATAAAATGGAAATAGCATATTCAAGATTAGGTGTAAACAAGGAGAGTGTGAACTACACAGATGAACTATCTAGAAGTTCCAGGTCTGATGCTATCAACCATGATGGACTGGTGTGTTTTACTTAATATTTTCTGATGACAATCTGATAGCAGAACAGGAAAAGAGCATATACGTCATATGTTAGAGCATTGCCTGTGTATACAAAGACACAAATCATAACTGGACACTGCTCTATTAGCCACAAAACTGAGAGTTTGGTGAGTAGAGTAGGGTGGGATATATGTAGATATATGTGATTGACTTGTTGAGTCCTTGACAAAAGATGGGAAGAATTTTCCCTTAACCAAAGCCTTTAAGTGGAAGATTGAGGAATATAAACAAAAGACACTGTTTGAAATTATTTAAAAAACTAATAAAAACATAGGAAAAGAAAAGAACTTTATACAGTAGTCCTGGCTGTGTTTTATAATGGTGGTAGTTTTACAGCAGAGGAGGCAGAAAATTCCCTGGAAATTGCCCCTGTATTTTATCAAACATATATCACAACTCAATGTACAACACAAATCATGTCCAAATTCCATGGAGCCTATTCACAAAGTTTACATCCCTGAACCTCTCTCATGCTGGCTTTGATCATCCACTTGAGAGAACAAGACATACCCAAACACTAGATACCAGACAAATGGCACAAAGATCCAAAAGAAATAAAAACTGTTGAACTGCAGTGTCTCCAAAGTCCTGAAATTCCCATAAAAGGAAAGCACATATAGGAATATTTCTGGAGTACAATGTCTCTCCAACTTCATGATCATAATCACCTAAAAAGCTAATAATCCACAAAGAGCCAGGCATGCTTAACCCTAGAGTAGAACTCTGAAGCTCACTTTTCTAACAGCTGCTCAGGAGAGGCTGATACTGTGGCCATGGAAACCAGAACTCAATAATGACTTTATGGGTACCAAGCATCCCCACCCACTATTCCAGCATGAGTTTTCCTGAAAGAGGCTATATATACTAAAGTTTGGCTTTGCAATTCAACTAACCTGGGTTTCAATCAAAGCTTTCTCACTGTCTTTGCTTCTTTTCCCATTGCCATGATAAAATTCTCTGACAAAACCAACTTAAAAGAGAAAGGGTTTGTGCTATGTTACAGTTCAAGGTATACTCTATGATGGTGAGAAAGTCAAGACATTGCAGTTAGTCAGAATATGTCTTAGGGTTTTATTGCTGTGAAGAGACAGCATGACCAGGGTAACTCTTATAAAGGAAAACATTTCATTTGAGGCTGGCTTACAGTTTCAGAGGTTTAGTCCATTATCATCATGGAGGGAAACTTGGCAGTGTGCAGGGAGACATGGTGCTGGAGAAAGAGCTGAGAGTTCTACATATTGATCCACAGGCAGCAGGAGACTGTGTGCCACACTGGTTGTAGCTTGAACATAGGAGATCTCTGAGCCACCCAAGCAGTGACACACTTCCTCCATCAAAGCCACACCTACTCCAACAAGACCACACCTACTCCAACAAGGCCACACTTTCCAACAGTGTCACTCCCTATGGGTCAAGCATTCAAACGTATGAATCTATGGGGGCCATACTTTTTCAAACCACCACAGAATAGAACTCAGTGAATGTTTCTTACTGTTCAGTTCATTTTGCCCATTTTATATTGTCCAGAATTGTTGCTGAGGTAAGATGGATATACCCATATGAATTACAACCAACAAAATAATCCCCCACTGGTAAGTGATTCTAGAGTCTGTTAAGTTGAAAATTAACACTAATCACCACAGCCACTGACCAGCCATCTGGCTTTTGACAAGTGACATTGTCTTTGAGCCTTATTGTTCTCACTTGCAAAATGGATGTATTAAATGTAATAACATTGTATTAGTTATTTTGTTATTGTTATGACAAAACATCATGACCAATGCAACATATAAAAGAAAACATTTTATTTGGAGCTCACAGTTGCAGAGGGTTAGAGACCATGACCATCATGGTGGGGAGTATAGAAACAGGTGGGCAGTATGGTGCTCAAGCAGTAGCTCCGCGCTTGTACTTGATCCATAAGTATGAGGCAGAGAGAGAACTAAGTGGGGATGGCCTGGTTTTTGAAACCTCATAGTCTACCCACAGTAACAAACCTCATCCTACAAGGAAATACCTCCTAATTCCTCTCATATGAGTTCACCATCTAAACACCACATATTCAAATATATGACACTATGGAGCCATTTTCATTCAAACCATCACAAATATCTATCTTACATGTACAGTATGAGAGCTTAATCAAATAAGACATTGAATAAAGCAACATTATGAATGATATAGAGCAAGGCCTTGGTAAATAAGAATGAAACATGATTCTGTGTGTATAAGTTACACATACAAGTGACTTTTTTTCTGTTTTTAGATCTTATTCTTCAACTAAAAATTTGGTTTCTGGCATTCAGTGAAGTAAAAATATTAAGGATGCAAGAAAAAGTGACATACAGACAGACTGTAGCTTGAAGCATAAGCCAAATCTGTTCTATACTGACACCTTAGCCTTACTCCAAAGTTTGTTTGCTTAAATGCTGACTTGGAGTTCACTAGTAATTAATTTCACATTTCTCTTATCCACAGTGCAAACAAAAGAAGCCATATTTCTCATACATTTTTATACCAATACAACATATATCCACCCATCATTTGTGCTATTATACTAAATTTGTAAACATTGAAGATACAGAGTTCTGGGTCCACTTCTGTCTGTGGTCAGTACATCACCTTGGATTAGTCACTCTTGTTATTCTGATCAATTTCTCACTTACAAAAAAAGGCAGTTTCTTTTTGGCCAGTTTGGCCATTCCCAGCTTAAGGACAGCTGTGATAAAGAGGACAGAGATCAGCATGTAGTCTGTATGATCTGCCACCAATGCTCTGGTTGAAAAGTAATGGTTTCACTTTTTCATGCTGTTGTTCTCATCTGTATAGTGGGATGGTTTATATATTCCCATTCTTTAGTCCAAGTTTAATTGACATTTCATTTTAGGTTCCTCGGGCTTCAAGGGGAAGATTGTTTAGCACTGTCTTCTATCATAGGAGAACAGACGTGTTTCCTTCCATCCAGAAGTGGCCACATTTTCCTAGAGGCTTCTGGAATCTTAGTGTATTAAATATTCCATAATGACTCACAGCAACAATGATCATTAATATTGCATGCAGTCATTTTAGTAAGTAGCATCACATGATATCCATCTCAGATGGTATTTTTTAGCTGATATTATACTGATGCTTTAAGAAGACTAAAGTCAAAAAGGACTGCGATTTAAGTCCTCACATAATCTTCCCTGGACTAAATGTAGTGAAGACAATATGGGTTTGGCTGGAGAAACTATATCTTCAATGCCAGGTTCCTTTATTTTCCAGTCGTGGAACTGTGAACAAGCAACTTAAGCAGTGTAGTCTGCAGTTTCTCTGTTTTCTTCACAGGCTTATTGCAAGGATCACTACAGACAATAGGTATCTAAACCTGTTGTAAACTGTTAAGTTCTCTAGAAACACAAGGCAGAGCCATTATTGTAATAAAAAGCAAATGAGGCATTAATATTTTACAGGCATGGATTAGGGTAGATTATTTTTAAGTATTCACATCTAATAGAGTTTTAGAGATACTTATGAGCTGCCTAGTCATCTCTTTTCAAGTCCCATATTCTGACTTCCATCATTCCCTCTATCTTTTTCTTAAATATCTCACCTTGAAGTAATGATTTATTGTTGAATTCTGAACAGCATTTGGGGAGAAAGTAGAAAAATGCCCATGTATATATTAATGTATAAAGGACAATTGCTACACTAAGCCATTGTGCTTTATTTATAGGGCCTGGTACTAAACAAAATATGCCTTTTCTTTATGTGTTTGTTGGAACTGTTCATATTAACAATATCTGTGGTATAAACTCAGTTTAAAAAACAATCTTATGTGTAGCCCAATTTGTTCATATACGGCATTAATATGAAGAGGAAACAAATTAATCATGATAGGGTGCATTTTTTTCTTTTTCTTTCTTTTTTTTTCCCTTGCCTTCCATGTCTTAAAAAAAAAAAAGAAAGAAAGAAAGAAAAGTTTTACAAAGCCTTATGGAGTCTCTGTTGACTACAAAGGAAATCCTTTTGCCATTAACTGCTCCTGCAGAGAAAGCCTGCTAGCTGCAAGATCATGATGAGGGTAAGCATTAATTAAATCTAACTGCGAGAGAATAATTATGTACACATATCCGTCAGGGCAACTTGTCACTATCCAGTAACAAAGTTAGATACAAACTCCATCAGCAGAACTGTCAGGCGGCTGTTAAAAGGATATAAATGTGTCCCAAAAGGATCATTTCATTTAGGGGGGTAAAAATTGGATTGCAAAGGATTAATGAGGCAAGAGGTTTGTGTTTTCAATTGGATGTAAAATGCAAACTGAAGAAGTTGTAATATCATCATTTAACCTTAATGTTTAGCTGCATTTGGATTTTTAACATGTGATGGGGGTACAATTAGGCCCCGTATATCAGAGCAACATTTTCCATCATGGAATGAGATTAAAAGCTACTTTTTTCTGAGTTAAATTGCACAAAAGTTTATGGCAAAATCCTAAAATCTAATTTACACAGATGGCATATTCTTAATAATAATTAGTCAAGAAAATGAATAAAAATCCCAACAGAATAATTAGGGAATTCAGAAAAGGGTCTTTTTTTTGTGGCTGCATTCATTTTTGCTGAATTCACTCTAAGCTCTGAGACCTCTGTATGTGTAGATGCACGATCAGAGGGATGTAAATACAAATCTTGGAGGGGGCACTGCATACAGACCCAAGAAACATGGTGGAGAAAGGGAAGCAATATGGATCATAGAAGGACTGACATTCCCTTCCAGGTCCCGCTAATGACTCACTGTGTGAGCCTGGGAAACTTGCTTCATGTCTCTGATCATCTACTGTAACATATGAAAGCACCCAGAACAATAAGGTGAACACAGTCAGTGACCAATAGCTGTTGTTTCCCCCCAAAGAGCGAAAAACCAAACAAAAACACCCCCCCCCCCAGAGCTGGCCTCACAATGCATCTTCCCACAATTCCATCTTTGCTGGAGAAATGGGAGAGTGATGGCTCTCAACCACAACAAAGGAGCAGGAAGAAATCCCAATTCATTGCAGATTTGATTGACAACTGCAATGGTCAATGCCATAGCCATATATTCTAGGATGCGCTAATAGTAAAATATGAACACTGTATTGAATGCTTGAGTTATTGGCTGCTTAACTATTGCTTACTCCATATCCTAATCCCCATAGGAGTGCAAAGCTCATGGCTCTCAGTTGGTAGTCCCACCAGACATCACCTTAGAGAAGGGAAAGCTACAACATCGGAACTAGAATCAGCTGCAGCAGCTCAGGAGGCTCCTCCTATGTCAGACACATTGTCAGACACAATGGCTCCTATAGCTGTACCTAGAACCAAGGAGCTGGGCTTACACAAATGAGGTCAGTCTACCATGACCCTCACAACTCTAAGAATTTGCAGTCTCTGTCAAATTACACTTGATACACTTGATCAAAAAACAAGTGTATTTTCAGAACCATAGGGAATTATTTTCCTTCATTCCTTCTTTCTTAGTATATGCACAGAACATAAAATTATATATACTAGTGGAGTACTATGTAATGTTTTGATACCTACTCATTGCGCTATTCAATCTGTCTTAACATATTTATTTCCATAAAATTTATATATTTATGATTAAAACCTTTTGAACTCTCCCTTTCTGGCTTTTGAAATGAACATTACGTGATTATTGTGTATAATTGTCCTAATAGGAAAAATCACAGGAAAGCTTCTTTCTCCTGACTAAATAGAATTTGGTTCCCATTGATCAACCTTTCCTAATCCTTGCTTCTCCCTACTCTGTTTATTCCTTCCAACATCCATTCTA
Source organism: Lophiomys imhausi (assembly GCA_907164525.1). Classification (NCBI taxonomy): domain Eukaryota; kingdom Metazoa; phylum Chordata; class Mammalia; order Rodentia; family Muridae; genus Lophiomys; species Lophiomys imhausi. The sequence continues at coordinate 1,359,689 of CAJQZJ010000275.1, read as the reverse complement.
CTTACAGCTTCTGTAGGACCACATAGTGTTTATCATTCTGGGTCTGGCTTGTTTCATTTAACAGAATAGTCTATTTCTATCCATGATGCCACAGCACAGGACTCTACAGGTGTTTCTATATAAACTCTTGAAAACTAATGTGAATTAAAAAGAGAAATGAGTTACTGGTGACGTCCCTATCTTAGAATCTATGATGGTTTCTACTAATGATGTAACATTTCATCAAAGGGATCACATCAACTCTTCTCTCATTCAAGTATTAACGAGACAGGGCCCTGATTAACCCTTGAGATCAAAGTAAATTGGTCACATTCAGTATTATATCATTCCATCCAGGACTCTATAGCTGTAGTGCACCCCAATCACTCTCAGACAACTCTTTTTGCAAGTTTCAAAGACTGGCTGTATGGAAGTGTGAAGTGTTACTGATGTTCTCTGCAAGTATTCCCAACTAAATCATGAGCAGAAAATCTTGGTGTGTTAGCCACTTGTCCACTCTCTGTGATAAAATACACTGAGAAAAGGAAGTTAAGGAAAATGGGGGTTGTTTTGGATCATAGTTTAAGTGTAATCCATTATACTGATGGATCAGGCAAGGTGACAGGAGCTAAAACCAGCTAGTCACACAGCATCCACAATTGAAGCCAATGGCAATAAACACATTTGAGCCTCAGTTGAGAAAATGTCTGCATGATGTTGAGCTCCAGGCTTAATTAGTTATTGATGTGGGCAGGTCCAGTCCATTGTGGGTCTGCCAACCCTGGAATGATGGTCCTAGGTTCTGTAAGAAAGCTGACTGGGGAAATCTCAAAAACAAGCCAGGAAGCAACACCCCTCCATGGCCTCTGCATCAGCTCCTGCCTCCAGATTCTTGCCCTGTTTGAGTTCCAGTCCTGACTTCCTCCAATGGTGAACAGTGATATGGATGAATAACCCAAATAAGCCCCCTGTCCTCCCCAAATTACTTTGGTCATGTTGTTTTATCATATCAACAGTAACCCCAACTAAGATACCTTCACTGTCAGACTTTCTATCTTTATGCTTTATGTGGAATCTTTGGAAAACAGAGAATAGGTACATTTTGCTTAACACAATCTGACTCTGAATTTCAGTATTTAAATTGTACATATTGTGCTTCCTGAGGTGGTCAGGATTATTACTATCCCATCATCTTTTATTTTCCTTTGTTTATGGGACCTCCTTATTTTTCTACATTCCACCATCATCTGCAATCACCATTATATCAACTTCTAAACCCACAGTTTGTTGTGTAATTTCATCCCTTATAGCTTACAGACACTTTTCTTCATTTTGACATGAATTTGTATCTTTCTTTAAGTTACATTATTTTCTGCCACTTGTATGAATGTACATCTATGTATAAGAAATATGAAAAGGCAGGTTTTATCCTAATAAACTTTTGAAAAATTAGTTCACTCTTTCCTGTTTTTCATTCTGTACAGGAACTGGGTTAGAAGTCTTACATGATAAAGTCTGCCAAAGAATCTGACTGTGTTCTGCTTCCCAGTTCCTGTTAAAACCCTTGTTCCATGTTGAAACCTTTGGAACCTCATAAGCCTCATCCTTGCTGTCTATATTTATGTCAGTATTCTGCTCTGCCACATTTTCAATACAATGGCTTAATAAACTGAAAATGCTGTATTTTAGGGCTTCTTCAAAATGCAACTCTAAACTCTTTCTATTTTTCTCATAATCCAAAGGCCTAAAGATCACATGGTCAGGTTTCTTATAGAAATGACAATGATCTGACTTTCAGAACCAGTTTTATGTATTAGTTACTTCTAACTGTAACCAACTCAGATGCAATTTAAAGGAGAAATATGTATTTTGTCTCATAGGGTGAGGGTACTGTTCATGAGAGCGAAGAATGCATGGCACCAGAGACTCACATTTGTGTGAATCAAGAAACAGCAAGAGGGGCTGAAGAGATGGCTCAGAGGTTAAAAGTGCTGGCTACTCTTCCAGAGGTCCTGAGTTCAATTCCTAGCAAAAATACCATGGGTCACAACCATTCACATTGAGATCTGGTACCCTCATCTGGCATGCAGGCATGCATGTAAACAGAATACTGTATAAATAACAAATAAATAAATATTTAAAAAAAAAGAAACAGAAAGAGAGGTCGAAGGTAGTTTCAATGCTGGACTGTAACCTCCACAGCTTCACTCACCTACAACACTCAGAAACTCACCTCCCTCAGCTAGGCCTCACTTCCTAAAAGTCCCCCAACTTCACAAACAGTGGCACCAGTAAGAGACCAAACGTTCAAACCCTTGAACTCTTGGGAGAGAGTTTATAGTCAGTTCATTGCAATGATATGTAAATATTACATATATAGCATATACTCATATATAGCATATACTCAAATTTAGGATTAAGAGTTTTCCAAAAATGGTGATGCCTAATGTGTAAGTATAGTATAGCCAGACCTTGGAGAACAGTCCCACACACTCAGCAACAACTCCTCATGCCTTGCTCCAAGCACCTATTTGGAGCACAGCTTGAAAATAGCTAATGTCTCAGGCACTTCACGACATTGCCTCAATATGTTTAACCATGTCTACTTCAAATATAGGAGAATGCAAAACTACTCTCTGTAAGCATCTCACCAATTTACCCATTTGATTACAGCTGAATTGGAAACAAGCAATAGCTACTAAACTCTATCTAATTGTGTGCTTTATCAAAATTCTGCAACAGCCAACACTAATGGGGGTCCTGTGGCCTACAAGTTTTTACATGTTCCAAAGCCATGAAAAGAGGCTATTTAATTTGAAGGTTCACGGACTTGAATCTCATTTCTAGAGCTGCTTATTTCTGACAGAGATAAGAATCTGGTCTTGTAGTTTCTACACCCCAAAGAAAGCTGGATAAGAAACCCTGAGATGCATTTAACAGAACCCTATAGCATGTGAAGAAGCCTAGAGAACTTGATGCGCAGTTACTAAGGTGAACTCGGGTCATTTGGTCCTGCTCCACTCAGACCTGAACTATCTGGCAAGCCCAGATTCTTGACTTGAAGTAAATGATAAACAAATGGCTTTGGTTTAAAGACGCTGAGTTTCAGGGTGTTTTATTATATGAAAAACTAAGTGACATAATATCATCCCCTTGTGATGAAAGAAGCGCCCTTAGAGTCCTGTCTTTTGTGTTCATGTAATCCTGGTCTACAGCCTTCTGCTAAAATCCCCTGGTAGTTGCCTTACAAAAGGCAGACTGGGTGGAATTGATGGAGAGCTCCCTGAAATATTTCAGATGGACGAGGGAAATTGCCTGGAGGTGGCATACACTTTCAGGAAAGCAAACTTCTTTGAAAGACACACCAGAAAAGATTTATGGAGGTTGCTATGTGCTATGACTTCAGTTTAGCTCTCTTACACCTGATTCAAACACAGTTGGGGATCAACAAAATGGTAGAGGTACTGTTGCTGGCTGTACACTTAGAATGACATCCGTGGCCAACAGAGGAAAAACCAGGAACCTTTGGAAAGTTTTCCTGATCAAAGGTGCAAAGCATTCCCTTTCTTTGAAAGTTCTGAGGTTCTGATTTCCAAGTGCAGCTAATTCTCAGCTGCATTCACAGCAGAATGACTGGTGTCCCACATTTCCAGGAAATCCCAAAGATAGTCAGCAATCCTTATACACACTTATACCACTTATACTGCCTTATTCCCACTGCACACAAGGCAGGGTTTGTGTTCAACCTGAGACATTTATTTCAACTCCTAAATTTGGTTAATACACCACTTCCCAATCACATTTACAATCAAAAGCAATTTGAGTTGAAAGAGATTTGTGGAAATAGTCTAGCCCATCACTTTGCTTTCTAAATTAATAACACAGATTTATTAGTTACTTACTATGTTCAGTGTGGCTCCCTGAGTGCTTTACGTACATTAACTCTAATCCTCCCAGTCTTCCTATAGGTGATCATATGATTGCATGATTTGCACATTAGATAATTGAGACTTAGTGCACAAGTCATTTTCAAAGTTATGCAAGTCATTGATGAAGCTGCGACACAAATTCACATTTCTCTGGAAGGAGACACTCCAAAATCATTGAGCCTCTGAAATGGGAACACTGGAGCATGGGGAATGGGAGTTTTTATCACAGACTATGCAGTCATGCTGACTAATCGTCTGATCATTTATCAAACATTAATTGAGCATATGCTGTTTGTCAGGAGTGAGGCTAGGCAGTGGGAACACAAGCAATGCCTGGAAACAGTTGCTGCACTGGAGCAGACTCATTAAGGCTGAGGAAGATATGAAGCGGCCATAAATTACTCTAATAAAGGGCAATACATGACAGATAGCTCAAGAAAATCAGGGAAGAAGTTATAAAAACTTGGAGGAATTTTCATGACTTTCATTTGGGGGGAAAAAGGTGAAGGAACTTCATGAAAAAAACAAGTGGGCTTTAGTTTTTGAGTTTTTCCCCCTAATTTGATACAAAAGAAGCTTTGGAGGCTGACAATTGAGTAAGGATGTAAAATAGAGCTTCAGAAATAGCACAAAGGTAAGGAAAGAAGAGAGTATTCCAGCATGGACTCCAGGTAACCAAGGCTCATATAGACATTCTAACTAACTAGTTATTATCTAGCATTTTAAATCCAACTTCCTTTTGTTGATGCAGAGACCAAATCACCTGTGTCAAAAGGGACAGTTTCCCAATGAAGCCTTTTCAACTTTTGTCACCTCAGTGTAAGATGTGCTTTTCCCAAGCTTTGACAGTATCTTTGTGGTGTCCCTAGAACTGCACACACCAGTCCTTAGTAGGAAGGGAAGATTGCTACAGTGTCTAAAAGATCATCCAAACTGTGATGGCAGCCAAAGAAACAAAGATAGACAATGGGCTTGCTTGTTCAATATTTACAAGCAGAGTAACAACCCATTACGATAACTAATTTAAAGTCATTAATGTTTCTGGTTATTTTATTCCAACTAAGTGAATAATTTAGAGCCATTTACTAATAAAAAGGAAGAATATATGTGTTTAATATAAGCCTGTATCCTGGGGACAGTTCCTCAAGATAAAAGACCACATTGGAGGTTACCTTCAAGGAAAACTAAAGGAATCAGAATTTACCTGTTCTCTATACTACGAGTCCAGGGAACACGAGTGTGAGCTTTAGGACAGAATCCTGGTGGAAGATCCAGTACTTATCCCTCCAGCATCTGTTTGGTTTAGAGTTCTTTCCTGATATTCCCACAATGACCAGCATATCTTCTTTTCCATGTGCATTTGCAGATTCCTTTTAATAATCCTTCCAGAAATGCTGTCCCAATCTACTCCCTGATTAATATCAAGACATATTCCGAGGATTTCTTTCTCTGTGAAGCCTTAATTATTCATCCATGTTGGCAAATGTTTCACACCTAACCTTCAGTGTCTCCATGCATTCACTATGGGTATGCATGCCTGTACTTCCTTTAATAAGCAATACTATTAATGAACAGGGATACAAGTGACACATCCTATATAGGTACAGCATCCTGAAAAGGTTGAGTGACTATCTTAAAATGCACATACCAGGACTAGCATCATAACTTCTGAACTCATTAGAATCATAAAATGTCTGAATGTAGGAGCCCTGGCTCTATGCTGTCTCAGAAAAGTATATGTCTCTCCTTATAGAACACTGTAGCTCCTAACACTCTCACAGTAGCTCTGATGACACAGAAAAAAACTTGCCAATTCAGGAGGAACTACATATACTTCCTAGTAGTTACTAGACAAAATTGAAATAATTTCACAGCTCAAAGATCATAGCCAGGGTGGCTAAGAGCAGAACTCAAGTCATCTTGTAACTTAAATGTGGGCTATGAATTCACAGCCCTACAGTTTATTGGTTGGGTAATCTCTGACAAGTCACTTAAAAAGTGTCAACTTGGGTTTCTTGCTTTGTTAAGTGGGGATAACACACATAGGCTTTTTGGAAGCTTTTAAATGATATACTATATGATGAAACTATGTCTAGAATATTTTAAATTCCTAATCGAAAAATTGTAATCTTTGCATTCCACGAGTTTTCTCACTAACTCCTTTACTTTTCACCCATTCATCTGTCTATCCATCCTCTTCCTATTCACTCATCATCAAATGAAGTAAAATAATATCCTAGGCAAATTCTTTGTTACACAAATATAGTACAGACAGCATAAAAGCCTGTGCTTCTTTCACAGAACCATAAAAATTGAAGAAGGTGACAGATATGCCCACTTGGATAATGAGAATAAAGGAAATGATAAAGTCCCATGACTGTGAATCACGAGAGACAATAGTTGCTCCCTCAAGAATAACATGAGATGAGGATGTACTTCATAGAGAAGACTCCTAAGTTAAATTTTGTGAGGGAAGAGAAGCTGTCCTTTCTAGAAGATCAGGATTAGTACTAATCTAATGTGCTAAGGGAGAGTAGGCCAGCATTGGCTATAGAGAATTATAACTTAGGGCTAAGAGTAAGAGTTGGTTAGAGTCCTGGCTCTAAAGAAACTGCTTGGAAGGTCTATTATTATTGTTCTCTCATATTACATCCTGACTGCACCCCCCATCTCTGTAAAGTGCACCCCTCCATGCCTGGCAAAACTCCTCTCTCCCACAGATCCACTCCTCCTCTGTTTCTCGTCAAAGAGGAGCATGTGTCCCAGGGACATCAATAAAACATGGTACAATACTTTACGGTAAGATTAAGCACATACCGTCAAATCAAGCCTGAACTAGGCAACCCAGTAGGAGGAAAAGGGTCCCTAGAGCAGGCAAAAGACTCAGAGACAGCCTCCTGTCCTAATGTTAGCAGTCCCACAAGAACACTAAGCTACACAACCATAACATATATGTAGAGGATCTCAGTCAGACCCATACAGGATCCCTCACTGTTGGTTCAGTCTCTGTGGGCCACTATGAGACCTGCTTAGTTGATTCTGTGGGCTGTGTTCTTTTGCTGTCTTTGACCCCTCTGGCTTCGACAATTCTTCCTTCCCTTCTTCCTCAGTATTCACTGAGTGCTGCCTAAAGTTTAGCTGTGAGTCTCTGTGTCTGCTGCTATCAATTGCTGGATGAAGCATGACTGGCTTTTAAGTCTATTAAACAGTGTGTTCTTCATCCTTTAGGTTCTTGATTTTGAACCAAGGTAAATATATTCCCATGAGTCAATAAAATTGACTATAATAAGACTAAAATAAAATAATATCAACAGCAGGGAAAACAGTAATAAATGACAAAATTGTAGAACATATTCAATGTGCATACTGTGCCTTGCTCTGTGCTACTGTGCTAAGAGCTTCGCAGGCTTTGCCTAATTTTATCCTAAAAAACACTCTGAAGTGGTACTATGTCATCCCTGAATCATGGTTGTTCTCCTTGGAATACATTATAATCTGAAGATTTTAACAAATATTAAATTGATTAGCTAACAAATAGTATAACAAATCCAAATCAACAGAATGAATGGGGTGTGTGTGTGTGTGTGTGTCCATGTGTGTGTTCATACACACAAATATCATGTCAGCCATGGTGCGCATATAGGTGTAAGAAGACAACTCATGGGTTCTAATGATGGAACAAGGGTTGTCAAGCTTTGTGGTAAGTGCTTTTATAGGGCTGAGCCATCTTGTCAGTGCAATGTTTTTAAAAGTTGGAACCATAAATTTATACCTTATAATTTAGGTATAATTTTGAGTACAAGGGATGGCCTTTTGGTAGGTGTTCATGCTCACTGACGTGAGAAGAATTCATACAAAGATCTAAATAAGCCCTCATTGCAGGTAACAGAGTATAAGGAAAATAATCTTGATAGGGGAGTCATGTGGCCAGATTTCGTGTGTTATCAAAAGATCATTCTATCTGTCATGGTAGAAGATGGATTTGTGGATGATAAGGCTAAAGGAAAGGGTGCTGCAGGAATTCCAATTAGGTGTAAGAACATCGCAAACAAGATAGACATATGGTCCAGAAATAAGGAGTGTATCTGTGAGCCTCTAGACACCAAATGTTTGGGGCCCTGATGGCTCTGACCATTCATTCTAAAGAGGGTTTCTGGTGTGCCCAGCAGTGGGCCAAGCACCTCTTAGATGTCATTTCCTACATATATGTGAGCCTAGCATTATCATCACAAGTTCACAGAAGGGGAAACAAACACTATGTACAGCCTTTACTTATTTGATAAAGGCCCCTCTGTTAGACAATAGCAGAATTAATTTTCAAGTGCAAAATCTTGCTTTTCAAAGCCATCATCTAAACTGCGGGTGTCTCAAGAAGCTCTTTCAAACATGTGGAGAAGCTCTCTTTTGCTTTATTTGAATATCAACCCTTCCTTTCCACAGCCTGCAGGACACTGGGGAGTGGCTACCTAACAGCTACCTCTTACAACCATGTCGCAAACATGAGGCAGCAATTAAGCCCTCCCATAGCCTTCTATGTCTGATGAGAGACACTGCAGCTTAGCATTTACCATGCCTCTTAGGACAAAGCCTGAGCTACAGAAACACATTGGAGCTGTTTTTAGCCATGTGTTCAATTCCATGACGCTGGTTCTCAGCTACCCATTCCATCTGCTGGAAACTACTGGGCACCGCACACTGGACTTGGAGCCTAATGAAGCAGAGAGAGGCCAGGTGTTCTCACTTTGGGCCAAAAGGCCCACAGCCACCTGGGCAGGAGTGGGAAGAAAGACAATGAAAGACTGGGGAGTCAGACCATCATATTTAGGCTTTCTGATGGCCTATGCAGGGTAATGGGGCATTTCTAAGTTGTGTTTCTGAGGATGTTTCTTTTGGGAAAGATGTGAATAAATGTTCCAGGGGAAAAATAGAGTCTGCAGGCAAGATGGTATCACAGACAGTCAATTCAACAAAGCAGCCTTGCTTTTTGTAGTGCAGGCTTCCCGACGTCTTAACAGAATTAAATGTAATACAGAAATCTCAAAGAAGGGGATATGTACAGAATTTTGATTACTCTCCAAAAAGTGTGTGTGTGTGTGTGTGTGTGTGTGTGTGTGTGTGTGTGTTATGAATGTATATTTGTTCTTAGGTATATGCAGGTGAATACACACATATTTATAGACATAAGAGGCCAACAACTAGTCTCTTTCTCTATCATTTTCTATCTGATTTTAGGAGTCAAACACTCTCTCTGAAACTGGAGTTCATTGATTCATCAAAAGTAGCTGCCTAGCACTTATTGGGACACTTCTGCTTCTGCCTCTCCAGCACTGGGATAACAGGTATGCATCACAGTATCTAGCTTTTTACATGGGTGTGAGGGATCTGAACTCAGGTCTTCATGCTTGCATGCAAGTATTTTGCCAACTGAGTCATTTCCCTAGACCAACAAAATCTCGACAGCTAGTAGTAACCAGGTATGGATGTACACTATTCCTGTCCTCTCCAGCAGCATCCATTTCAACAGTTGTAACAGAATCACCATTACATTGCACTGGGACTATTTAAGTAATTATTTGGTGACTGGTGTGCTGTTTGTAAGTCACTAAGTCTGTTGGGGGAAGTATTTTCTGGAGATCAGTATCAGGAGGTTTCTATTCAGCAAGGACCTTTTTCTCACCATCAATTCCAAGGACATAGAATTACAAGTGATTTCCAAAACTTATAAAGTCAACAAGCATTTGTTAAATGTTTTGTATATATTAGCTTTATAAATATGAAACACCTATTTGAGAGAGGAAGACAGCAAACAAGCATAGAAAAACAATTTTAGGCTATATTCTAATGGAATACATATATATATATATATGCATATGTATGTAGCCAATTCAAAAGGAGAAAAAAATTCTAACTGGTCAACATGGGAGAAAGTACTGATATTTGATCTGAGAGAAGAAAGGTGAGAAGGAACTAAGAAGGACAGCAGGACAGCAGCTATTGGTAATAGAAAATGCAGAAAGAACCATGCAAGGAAGCATTAGAGAGTTCCCAGCCTCTGAAGAAAGAATGTGCTAGCTTTGTTCTTAAAGCATGGCAGCAGTCAGTTTGTCTAGAATACAAGTAAAATCAGAGCAGATGGTATTGGGGAAGACAGCAGGAACCAGATCATCATCATACAAGGTCTTCATTTAGAGTTCAAGAGTTCAGACTGTGCTCCAAGGAGAATGGAAAAATGCCCATTCATCATAAGCAAATCTTAACCGATAAAGTATTCTGAAAGGAGTAATAATCTGGCTGTATAGTGAGACTGAATCAAAAGAAGGGTATAGTTATGAAGAAAAAGCAAGAAGTGACAGTAGCCATGATTGTGACAAGAAAGACAGAGTGTCTTTTATGCACATTGAGGAGCTGCACTTAGATTTATTCATGACTCCTTCTAACTAGGAAGTGTTGATCATTGAGTATCCATTCTCAGTCTAGGTCAAGTGCTGGTTTTTTTTTTTTTCCATTAACAATCACATCCTGAAATTCTACTCCAACAGGGTGAAACAGAGATTAAAAAGCGAAGGTCAAATTTTTAGTCAAAAATGAAACAGAAGAATGCTGTGTGCTATTTTAAAAATACTGATGTAATATGAGAAACTGCTCAATTGTCTCATAGTAGAGGTCTGCTTCAAAAAACATGAAGCATAAAATGTATAGTTTTGAAGGGCTATGTGACATAAAGATGCTTAGGATAAGTTAAGAAATGAAGTCAGATTGGTCCTGAAGAAGAGAGAAGTGATTTACTTGAAGCAAAGTAGGTTTATGGGGTGTGAAAAAATAAGAAGGCAGAGGAACACAATTGGTAAAAAAAATAAAAAAATAAAGATGCACAGGGAAAGGCGAGCACAATGTTAACTGACTTGAATGTGCAACCCAGGAATGTGCACAGGACTGTATCTTCCTATACATGCTGCCTGAGCATTCTCACTGTTTTACTAGTCTGCTATCGCAATCATAGAGTTGAATATGTCCCATTTTAGGGAATTGGAGAACTGAGACTCAGAGAAAGCGATGACTTTTCCAAAGTCATACAAGTGGAAAGTGCTTGGGTTAGCATTAGCACACCTCCATTACTGTCTTCAGGGCAAACACTATTTACCTCATGAGTTCCAGAAATGAACTTTATAATTCCCTCTGCTTTGATATATGGCCTTACATAAATATGCCAATCTTGTCTGTTTTCTACCATCCTGATTTGAAATTTCACAGAATTAGGACCTAGACATCCTCTCGACAAACACTATGCACCACCCTACCATGTTTTCAAACACTGATGTAGGTCAAGCTGTAAATATCATCCAAATAGACAGATAACCCTAAAATCTTTGTCCAGTTAAGGAAGGAGTCACATGGAAGCAACTGATCATACACATGGTGGACAAGTACTAATTCACATAAGGGAAATCCAAGAGACTTCATAGTGATTTGGGACTGCCATGATAAATAAAGTCATTATAGAAATATGTCTTTGGAAGGATACTTTGGATTTCACTAGTACAGGACATGATAGATAAGCCACCAGGTTTGGGATGCCAGCTGAAATTCTCTGGATCCACCAATTTCTAGGGCAATGGTTCTCAACTTGTGGGTCGTGACCCCATTTGGGGTTGAATGATCTTTCACAGGGGTCACCTAAGACCATCAGAAAACACAGATATTTACATTACAATTCATAAGAGTAGCAAAATTGCAGTTCTAAAGAAGCAATGAAAATAATTTTATGGTTGAGGGTTGCCACAATATGAGGAACTGTATTAAAGGGTCACAGCATTAAAAAGGCTTATAACCACTGTTTGAGGGTATCCTCTGAAACATGTCTCTGAAGCTTTTTCTGTGTTGATGAGATCATCTGTAAGATGTGAGTTATTATTATACCTGCTTTCTGAAAAGCACGTAAGATGTAAATATCATTTACCTTGATGTCTGGAATAAATTAGGTGTGAATAAATGGTAAAAGATATTTTTAGGGGATCCAAGATGGCGGCAGCCGGCGCGGACATATTTTCATTTCAGGGTCAACAATCACAAGGCAGCAAGTGTTCCAGGACGCTGTAAAAGGGGCACGACCCCTTCTAAATCTCACCCAGCTACACAGGGACCACGGAAGATGCCTGGGCAGGATGCCCCTTCCAAATCTCAGACACGCTAGGAAGCCTCTAGACCCGGGAATCGCGATAACCCATCCCCCCAAAAGGAGAAATTTCCGGTAAGTTCCAACCTAATACCCAGCTGGCAGCTTCAGAAACCACGCAGAGATAATCCCCACCCTGCTGGGAACTCCCAGGTCTCACACAGACGATCCAATTATCTAGCGAAAGGTTGCGACCCTCAGAAGTGAGGGGGAGATCCCCTGCAAAGTGCCTTAGGACTACAGATAGCAGTCTGTGACATCACTGGCCAGTTTCCAAGCCGCAGGAGCAGCAAGGCTACTGCAGCTGAACTGCAGACCTACCCACTACAGGAATGAACCCCGGGCAAACTGCAAGATATTTGAAATGGTCATATATCGGTCTTATGTACTAGTACAGGCCCTTCCGGTGGGGAATCAGAGCTTACTTGTAAACAGCTCTGCCACCTGAATTAATTAGGTCCCCACCTGGGAGGAGGGACTGAATGACTCACCTTATAGGGGTGGAGTAAGCAACTCGAATCCTACACCACAGTGCCCCCTTTGGACCCAAGTCCAGAAGACAGCAAATTCCACATGGCCAGAGGCCCCAGACCAAAAAAAAAAAAAAAAAAAAAAAAAAAAAAAAAAAAAAAAAAAAAAAACAGAGCGAAATGACTCCAACAAAAGAAAGCGACGCTATTCAGTCCAGCCCAAACCAACTCACCACAACTGAAACACATGAAAAAGATGACAATTCTACAGTATGGAAAGTGATAAAATCCCTTCAAGAAGAACTTAAAACTATAAAGGAATTCAAAGAAGCTACAATCTTACAAGTCAAAACAACAGATAACATCATTAAGGAGCTCCAAGCCAAGGTGACCCAGCTTGAACAGGAAAAGGATAAAGCAATGAAAGATCTCCAGACAAAAACAAGCAAACTGGAGAAGGAAATGTACAAAACGAACACTACCATTCAAGACATGAAAATAGAAATGGAAACAATAAAGAAAACACAGTCAGAGTTAAAAGAGGAAATGGAGAATCAAGAGAAGAGAACAGGAACTATGGATGTGAGTATGAAAAATAGAATGCAAGAGATGGAAGACAGGATCTCAGGCATGGAAGATTCGATGGAAGAAATCAGTACAACATCCAAAGAAAATGAGAAAGCTAAAAAATCTCTCACCCACAACATCCAAGAAATCAAGGACTCAATGAAAAGATGGAACTTAAGAATTATAGGCTAGAGGAAAGAGAAGACTCCCAACTCCAAGGTCCAGGAAATATCTTCAACAAAATCTTAGAAGAAAACTTCCCAAACCTAAAGAAAGAGATGCCACTAAAAATCCAAGAGGCTTACAGACACCAAAACAGATTAGATCAAAAAAGAAACTCCTCTCGCCACAAAATAATAGAAACTCCAAATGTAGAGAACAAAGAAAGGATATTAAAAGCTGTAAGAGAAAAAGGTCAAGTCACATACAATGGCAGACCCATCAAAATCACTCCTGACTTCTCCTCAGAAACTTTAAAAGCTAGAAGGGCCTGGACAGATGTCCTACAAGCCCTGAGAGAACATAGGTGCCCAGCCAGACTACTATATCCAGCAAAACTCTCTATCAACATAGAAGAAAACAAGATATTCCATGACAAAATCAAATTCAAACAATATCTCCTCACAAACCCAGCCCTACAGAAGATCCTAGAAGGAAAATTCCAACACAGAGAAGATAACTACACCCAAGAAAACAGAGGAAATAGAAACCTCCACAGAAACTAAACAAAAGAGAAACACAAGACAGCCAGCTAAACCAAAATAATGGGAAATAACAACCCCTGGTCAGTAATATCCATCAACATCAATGGAATCAACTCGCCAATAAAAAGACACAGACTTACAGACTGGATCCGTAAACAAGACCCATCTTTTTGCTGTATACAAGAAACACACCTCACTATTGAAGATAAACACTATCTCAGAGTAAAGGGCTAGGAAAAGGTTTTCCAAGGAAATGGACCCAGGAAACAAGCTGGAGTAGCCACACTAATATCAAACAAAATAGACTTCCAATTGAAGTTAATAGAAAAAGACAGAGAAGGGCATTACATACTCATTAAAGGAAATATCCACCAAGAGGTCATCTCAATATTGAACATCTATGCCTCAAATACAAAGGCACCTACATTTATAAAAGAAACACTTCTAAAACTTAAACAGCACATTGATCCAAACACTTTAATAGTGGGAGACTTCAACACCCCACTCACAACTATGGACAGATCATCAAGACAGAAGCCAAACAGAGAAATAATGAGTCTAACAGAGATCATGAACCAAATGGACCTAACAGATATCTACAGAACGTATCACCCAAACACAATAGAATACACCTTCTTCTCAGCATCTCACGGAACCTTCTCCAAAATTGACCATATAGTTGGACACAAAGATAGCCTCAACAGATGCAAGAAAATTGAAATAACCCCTTGTATCTTATCAGACCACCATGGAATAAAGCTGGACTTCAATAGCAAAAGAATCAAGAGAAAGTCTACACTCACATGGAAATTGAACGACTCTTTACTAGAGGACCACTGGGTCAGGGAAGAAATAAAGAAGGAAATCAAAGACTTCTTAAAGTCCAACGAAAATGAAGATAAAACATACCCAAACCTATGGGACACAATGAAAGCTGTGCTATGAGGAAAGTTCATAGTACTAAGTGCCTTCAAAAAGAAAATTGTGACAGCTCATATTAGCGAATTAACAGCTAAACTGGGTGAATTGGAAAAAAAAGAAGCAAACACTCCCAAGAGGAGCAGAAGGCAGGACATCATCAAACTTAGGGCTGAAATCAACAACTTAGAAACAAAAAGAACTATACAAAGAATCAATGAAACCAAGAGTTGGTTCTTCGAGAAAATCAACAAAATAGACAGACCCTTAGCCAAATTAACTAAAAGACAGAGGGAGAAAACACAAATCAACAAAATCAGAAATGAAAAGGGAGAAATAACAACAGACATTGAGGAAATCCAGAGAATATTTGGATCCTACTTTAAAAATGTGTACTCCACCAAATTTGAAAACTTAAGTGAAATGAACAATTTTCTTGATAGATTCCACCTACCGAAGCTAAATCAAGATCAGATAAACAGATTAAACAGCCCTATAACCCCTAAGGAAATAGAAACAGTCATTAAAAATCTCCCAACCAAAAAAAGCCCAGGGCCAGATGGCTTTAGCACGGAATTCTACCGGACCTTCAAAGAGGAGCTAACACCAATACTTTTCAAACTCTTTCACCAAATAGGATCTGAAAGAACATTGCCAAACTCATTCTATGAGGCCACAATCACCCTGATTCCTAAACCACACAAAGACACAACAAAGAAAGAGAACTTCAGACCAATCTCCCTCATGAACGTAGATGCAAAAATACTTAATAAAATACTAGCAAACCGAATTCAAGAACACATCAAAAGTATCGTACACCATGATCAAGTAGGCTTCATCCCAGGGATGCAGGGATTGTTCAACATACGAAAGTCTATCAACATCATTCACCATATAAACAAGATGAAAGAAAAAAAAGACATGAAAATCTCGCTAGATACAGAAAAAGCATTTGACAAAATCCAACACCCCTTCATGCTAAAAGTTCTGGAGAGAACGGGCATACAAGGGCCATACCTAGAAATAATAAAGGCAATATACAGCAGGCCAGTGGCCAACATCAAAATAAATGGAGAGAAACTTGAAGCATTTCATCTAAACTCAGGGACAAGACAAGGATGCCCACTTCCGCCATATCTCTTCAATATAGTACTTGAAGTTCTTGCTAGAGCAATAAGACAACTAAAGGAGATCAAGGGGATAAACATCGGAAACAAAGAAGTCAAATTATCCCTATTTGCAGATGATATGATAGTATAAATAAGTGACACCAAAAATTCCACCAGAGAACTCTTACAGCTGATAAACACCTTCAGCAAAGTGGCTGGATACAAAATTAATTTAAAAAATCAGAAGCCCTTCTTTATACAACAAACAAATGGGCTGAGGAAGAAATAAGGGAAACAAAGCCCTTCACAATAGCCGCAAACAACATAAAATACCTGGGGGTAACTCTAACCAAGCAAGTAAATGACCTGTACAACAAGAACTTCAAGCTCTTGAAGAAAGAAATGGAAGAGGCCTTTAGAAGATGGAAAGATCTTCCATGCTCATGGATAGGTAGGATCAACATAATAAGAATGGCCATCCTACCAAAAGCAATATATAGATTCAATGCAATTCCTATCAAAATACCAACACAAATTTTTATAGACTTGGAAAGAGCAAGCCTCAATTTCATATGGAACAACAAAAAGCCCAGAATAGCTAAATCAATCCTGTACAATAAAAAAACATCTGGAGGTATCACCATCCTAGATTTCAAGCTGTACTACAGAGCAATAGTTGTGAAAACAGCATGGTATTGGTATAGAAACAGACCAGTAGATCAATGGAATCGAATTGAAGATCCAGAAATAGACCCACACACTTACGGCCACCTAATTTTTGAGAAAGAAGCCAAAATGGTACAATGGAAGAAGGACAGCATCTTCAACAAATGGTGCTGGTCCAACTGGATGTCCATGTGTAAAAGAATGAAGTTAGACCCATACTTATCACCTTGTGCAAAACTTAAGTCCAAGTGGATCAAAGAACTTAACATAAGGCCTGTCACACTAAATCTACTGGAAGAAAAAGTGGGAGAAACCCTCGAACTCATTGGCACAGGCAATAGCTTCCTGAACAGAACACCAACAGCTCAGGACCTGAGATCAACAATCAATAAATGGGACCTCATGAAACTGAAAAGCTTCTGCAAGGCAAAGGACACTGTCATTCGAACAAAACGGCAGCCTACAGACTGGGAGAAAATCTTCACCAACCCCACATCTGACAGAGGGTTAATATCCCAAATCTATAAAGAACTCAAGAAATCAAATGCCAAGAAAGCAAATAATCCAATCAAAAAATGGGGTATGGAGCTAAATAGAGAATTCACAAAGGGGGAATCCCTAATGGCTGAGAGACACTTGAAGAAATGCTCAATATCCTTAATCATCAGAGAAATGCAACTCAAGATGACTCTGAGATTCCATCTCACACCTGTCAGAATGGCTAAGATCAAAAACTCAAATGACAGCACATGCTGGCGAGGGTGTGAAGAAAGGGGTACCCTACTCCATTGCTGGTGGGAATGCAGGCTTGTCCAACCACTTTGGAGGTCTGTCTGGCGATATCTTAGAAAACTTGGAATAGCTCTGCCTCAGGACTCAGCCATAAATACCACTTCTGAGTATACACCCAAATGCCTCTTCACGGAATCATAAGGAAGTTTCCTCATCTATGTTTATAGCAGCCTTATTTGTAATAGCTAGAAACTGGAAACAACCCAGATGTCCCTCAACCGAAGAATGGGTCAAAAAACTGTGGTACATCTATACAATGGAATATTATTCAGCTATGAGGAACAGTGAAATTATGCAATTTGCAGCCAAATGGATGGAACTAGAAAAGCTCATCCTGAGTGAGCTAACCCAGACTCAGAAGGACACATATGGCATCTATTCACTTATAGTAGGATTTTAGCTATATAGTAGAAGGTATCGATACTACAACTAACACACCACAGGGAACTTGGACATAGACTTCTTATTTTTAATTTTTACTCTTTATTTATTTTTTTATATATTAGTTATATTTTTTTCTATTTTTTAGTATTTGTTATCTATTATATGCTTATTGGTTTGTTTGTTTATTAGTTCTCTCTCCTGGGCAACGAGACACTTTTCACTGATCGTACTGCTTCGCAGATCCCCAATGAATGAAGAGCCTCTTGGCCCTCATATGACCTCTCAACTGAGATGAGGGACTGTTGTGTAAGGACACCCCACCCCAGAGAAATGGGATGGAAGGGTTAGGAGGTAAAGAAAAAAAATGAAATGTGATGTTTTGGCCTTTTACTACTAATTGTCATAAACTGTTTAGGATAATTAAGAAATTCAAACTAATGGTTATGCAAGCTGGTCATTCTGTTAGGTACCATGACAGCCTATTATAGTTACTTTCTAAGCTAATCAGAAATAAACAGGCAAGAGACAAGCAACATCTACTTACCCTAATATAAGAGATAGATAGGGCCTCTTCAAAAACCTCAAGAGGCCGGGCGGTGGTGGGGCACGCCTTTAATCCCAGCACTTGGGAGGCAGAGGTAGGAGGATCTTTGCTAGTTCGAGGCCAGCCTGGTCTACAAAGCGAGTCCAGGACAGCCAGAGCTGTTAAACAGAGAAACCCTGTCTCGAAAAACCAAAAAAAAAAAACCTCAAGAGATCTGCAGAATATGGCATTCAAAGATGTTTTCATAACTTTAGATTTTTTATATCAAGACATATCAACTCCTGACAGCACCCCGTATTCTCCTCCAAGTAGAAGATGAGCATCGAAGAATCTCCAGTGGGAGATGATTGAATTAGTCGCAAGCCTATCTCTTGGTAGGAAAAGCCCCTTGCCCCAACTGTAGACAGAATGCTGTCCAAAAAGGACAAAACCTGGAAGTAGGTAAGTCGACAGCCTAGCTCTGCCAAGACAGGGTAGGTAAGTCCATCATAACCCCTGCTCTACAATCAATGTCTGTCAGAGAAACAGGGCCAAATGACTGAAGATCGATGCTGTAATGTATGGAGAGAAAATAGGAACTGTCCAGGGAGCCACAGGTATGTCATTTCTTAGTTTGGGAAGCTGCAGGCCCTGTACTTCCTATAAAATCAGGTATATTTATCCCTCTCAGGTCTCTGAGGTGGTTGAAGAACAGATAGCTAGAGTCTCATAATTTAATTTTGAGTTGTTTAGGAGTCAAGAGAGTGTTATAGATCTAAGAAGATACTTTTAAAATTGTGTTGCAAGTTAGTATGAATGTTGAGTCAGATATAGACCTTTAAACTCATGAAGATGTTTAGATAGTAGAATGTTAAAGTCAGGTGCCAAATACATATGGACTGGTCATTGGGAATGTACGTTAAGCCATATAACCCTCATAACTGTGGCCTAATTACCTCTGTTGTACTGTATTGTATTTGTTATTATAAGAGAAAGAGCCATTTGTTGGACTGAAAGGGGAAAGTGTAGGGGGAAATAATGTATACCTTAAACTTAAAAAAAAAAGTGAAGAGGATGGGGGGTTGAGGGTGGGCGGGTGGGACTGGAGGGGAAATAGGGAGGGGACTGTGATTGAGATGTAACTTGAAGAAATAAAAAATAAAGGAATAAAAGAAATGCAAAAAAAGATATTTTTAAGGGTCAGTTTATTTATTTATGAGAGAAAGAATTCCAGAGGAGGGATTGTGGAGGTCAGAGCACACAGATTTAGTGGAAACAGTAAGATCCAGATATCATGCAATTTAAAATACATATTCCTACACTTGAGAACACAATAGATGACATAGGAGTAAAGTTACAGTAGATGGAGGAGTGAGAGGTGCAAACATGAGCAAGCAGACAGAGATCAATGAGTGAAAAAATAAACAAGCAGGTTTGGAAATGAGACAGTGATTAGTGGGACTCTCCCACATACAAACTCACCCAGGTGCTCAGAGGAAATGGTGATGGAGAAAGATAATGGAGGAAAAAGGAGAAGGAGCAGGGAAGGAGGTTCTCTAACAGTGCTCCTGTTGCTCTTGTTTCTGACTCCTAGCCATTGGTGCTCATGGCTTCCACAAGAATACTCTGATTCTTCTTGTACTCTTGGAGTAGGAATGCCCTTGAGGAGAGTACCTGCTGTTTGCAGGTACTTGTTATAGAAGCTTTCCTTATATTCCCTCTCATTTCTTGCATCCACTTTAGAATTTGAAGTGTTCATTGTCATCCTCAGATGAGGCAGCATGGGTCTCAGAGAGGTTAGCTCTAACCCCAGGAGCACACCCATAACGTTCAAGAGGAATTAACAGGGTAGGGAAGTCGTGAAAATGACAGGAGCAGTGGGTAGGCAAGGCAGAAGCTTCCCAGGTCCAGGAACAGAGGACAGATTCTGTCTTCTGGCTTGGGTGCAGGAGTTCCTACCTCGAGACTTGTTCCTCCGCTTCCTTTTCCCTGCAGAGGTGCTGCGTGAGGCTGGCTGCAGCTGACCGATCTCCACTGGTGTGTTAGCACGGAAACTCTCCTTGAACTTCTGCATCAGGGACTCCACTGTCTCCTGTGTCGCCTCAGCTGCTGCTACAGGGTAGTAATGGGGCTGGGGTTAAGGCTTGACCATTCTCAGTCTCTGGGGGACTGGGAACTCCATCCCTCACCTACTAATAATACTCAACTATAAGTCATCTCACTAGCATAAGGACAAATACAATGTTGGAATTATCTGTCACCTCCTAGATTTTAGACAATGGAATAAGCCCTTAGGTTATGATGGTGAAAGGTAGGTATAATCCATGTTTTAAATAATTTCTAATCCAGTAGGATATATATGTGTGTGTGTATATATATATATATATATATATATTAGAATAGGGGTCACTTCACTCTTCCAGAAAGTCAAGGCAGCCTTTTTGGAAAGGGAACTATCTAAATGAGATCATAATGATGAGCAGGATGTAGTAAAGACAGAATAGGAAGGTAGAAGTGAGAGACATTTGGGACAAGAGTGTCCTAGGCAAAGGACAAGCAAATGTGATGATCTAAGGACAGAAGAGTGAGGCTCTTCAGTAAGAGAAAGAAGTCCAGTGTGGCACAGAAGATACTAAGCAATGAAGCAGGAGGATGAGGACACCTTGTAAACAATATTTAATTTAGATTTCCTCTAAATGTCAAAGATTTATTACTGAATGGCTTTAAAGGAGAAGCCTACATATTTAAATTAAGTCTCTTTGCTAACTATTGCTAATAAAAATAAAAAATACACATAAGAACAAGAAAAGAGATAGGAAGTAAGATTTCTGTATGAGTCATTTAGGGGTAATGGTGGTCTGAATGGGGACAGTGGCAATGGGGATCACATAAAAGCTTAGTGATCAAACTAGAGCATTGTAGGAAGAAGATCACTTAAGTCCATTTACCAAATTTATCAAAGGAAACAAACAAACAAAAACAAGGCCTCCAAACAAGTCATAGGGTTTTCTCCATGTCCACAAGTGGTAGTCAAGTCTGTAAATATGCCAGTGCATGTGGAATAACCCGCTGGTGACTTACCGATGGCCACACTTTCAGTTTCCTAGTTGAGACTAATAAGAAATCCCAGTGAATAAAGAAAGTGAAATCAGAAATTTAAGGAGAAACTGTAGAAGATAAGGGATAAAAATAGGAAGGATCATGAAAGAAGATGAGAGATATTATCAAAGGCAAGGGGGAGGGGCACCAGAAGAAAGAAGTAGAAAACAGGACACAGCTAAATGGCCCCAGTGCCTTTGTTCTGAGACATGCCCAAAGACAGTCATTACTTTGAAATCTTCAAACTCAGTCTCCCTCCACCCATATCTGCAGAAGATGGGAATTTCTCCTCAGATGGGACTTCTTACCATTTGATGCCATAAGATGGTGTGCACTTGAGATTCATTTTTCTTTGGGATGAATTTCTCCAGATTAGACAGAGAAGCCTCCCTCTCTTAAGACCCACTTCTTTTTTCCTCAGGAAAAAACTCTCAACTTAGACAGATGTGTCTGCAAGGTAAGTCAAAACCAGAGGGTGGATTTGGATATTAAGTTCTGTGGGAAGCCACATCTTCAGGGACACCGGGAG
Source organism: Lophiomys imhausi (assembly GCA_907164525.1). Taxonomy (NCBI): domain Eukaryota; kingdom Metazoa; phylum Chordata; class Mammalia; order Rodentia; family Muridae; genus Lophiomys; species Lophiomys imhausi. The sequence goes on along the minus strand of CAJQZJ010000275.1, from coordinate 1,337,847 downwards.
AATCTTATTGCTAAGAAATACAATTGACAATGCAAATGAACCATATGGTGGCATTATAGTTTCCTCTACTATGTCTTTTGCTGTCTCCTTCTCAGATGGTGCCAGTCAGGTCTATGAAGGTGATCCAAGGAGATTCCAGTTACAGGTTCATTATTCTAACCAGAGACTGCAACATGATTCTAAGAAGCGGTGGAAGGTCATTTAACTCAGTTTAAACAGAAAAGAATGATTTGACCAGAACCATAAGAGGATGGTTAAAATGTTCAGAACCAGCAATGGTCTGAAATCCTCAAATGAAGAGAAGAAGAAAGAAGAAAGGCGGGCGAGAAGGAGAGACAAACCTCAGAAAAGATCAAAGACAATATATGCAGGCTGCTAAGGAGAACCTCACCAAGGGAGCCTCCATTTTGATGTTGAATTTTCAATCTAGGTATCTGTAAGAAAATCTTTGTAGTATTGTATTCTGGTAGCCCTTTGGGGGGAAAAAGCAAAATTCCCTTGTGATATTCATCATACAGAATAGATGATGACTATGATTTAATAACTGCAAAATTAATGTGAGCTCTATACAAACATGTGCTGTAATGGAATGGTAAATGATGGAAAAGGAGTTGTAGCAGAAAATGCTGACTAGTCTAAGAAATTGAAGTGACAGCAAGTCATGTGAGCTAATATAGGAGATGAAATCAGAAGCCTAACTTCAACTTTGCCCCTAACCCTAACCCTAGCATCCATTCTCTGGCCCTTCCAAATGAGGGGGCATCATTTTTAATTAGAGAATAGTAACATTTCTATTTATAGAAGGTTGTGCATGCAAAAAAAAAAAAAAAGAGAGAGAGCTCCTTAGCAAGAAAAAGAGGGCCAAACAGATTGCTCAATGAGTAAAAGTGCTTGCTCATAAACATGAGGACTGAGCTCACGTTGCCAGCTCACAAGAAAAGCCAGGCATGGCCAAGTGCGCCTGTAAGTCCACTCACTGCTGGTTTAGGGATAGAGACATGAGGATCTCATGAGCTTCTGAATATTATCCTTACTCTAGGTTTCATTCAAGACTTTGTCTCAGGGAATATATTAGAGAGTGACAGAACAGGACACCCTATGTCCTCCTCTAGTCTTGGCACATATAGGTGACATACATGCTCATACAGAAGAAAGAAGAGAGGGGGGATGGCAGAGGAAAAGAACAAGAATGAAAATAAAAAGATTTCCTAGGAACATATCATAGAACGTACTCCAAGTATGAGCTGATAGTAGCTTGAAAAGGGTGGCAATGGTGGAGATACAGAAGTAGAGAAAACAATAGAAAGAATCAGGAGAAGTAGTGAAATCGTATGTATTGAGAAGGTTATATTGGATGTAAAACACCCAAATAATGTGATGTGTTATAAACATAGAAAAATAAAGGAGGGCAATGAGTTTGGCCTCTCTTCTGGCATTGAACTACTGTGAAGAGATGGTGCCTAGGTGAGATGAGGACCACATTTAAAAGAAATTAATATCAGTATAGTTTTAGTTTAAAAAATATAGTGGCCTTTTAGAGACATCTGAATGGAAAGGAAAGGATACAATCATATATTCTCAAGAGAGAGCAGTACTCTATGGCCAATCCACACACTGGGGAATAAAAGTAGAGTGAGTGATCCTATTTTTGGTCAGCATTAGGTTCCTCACAATGCCTCACAATTCCTCACAATGGTTATTTAGGGTGTATGTACTCCTGTCCTGTGCCAACTGCTCTCTGTTTGCACCACCAGATCGTTGCCTCTTTGCCTGATTCCATCTGCCACCCTGAGACCCTGGAATATCATCCATCCCCTGGCTTCTTGTTGTCTGGCTGCTAGCTGGGCTAGGGGAGTAGGATGCTTTGGCAGGATGCTAGAAAAGAGAATGTGAGAGAAGTTCCTTGCTTTCTCATTCTTGTTTATGTAGCATATTTCTGATAGAGACTAGAACTCTAGGTAATTACAGATTCTGTCAGAATCCCCAGTTACAGTTTCAAATCTTATGGGGATAAATAAAGCCATTTTCCCTATCTCTGCATCTTCCTCTCTAGTCTTTGGTGGCTCTCTGACATTTCTTGTCCTGGTGTCTTAAATTTTTCTTCCTGGCAACCTTCACTTCCGTAATAAGCCCCTTCATTGCATTCTCCTAACTTCACCGTTCTACCATGTTTCTTTATCTGGCTGAGGCTTATCTGGGACTCTATCCACACCCGTTTCATGTCTCTGACATTCACTAATTCCTGACAATCAGCTCTTCCTCTCTTCTTTTTTTGCTTTTCCTAAACTGATATAGGTTTAACTAGTTGTGACAGAGGGTAACACATGGTGGGCGAATGTTTGCTCCTGTGGGCTGCAAGGGTTTCTGATCCCAATGTAGAAAAGCATATCCATCTGTTTGGCTGCTCTTGATTTGGTGACAGCACCAAGAGCCCCAGACAGGCTTAGGGCAACATTGCTCATAGAAACCTTTGTTTGTGGCTGATGCCATCCTGTACTTCTCCCTCCCCATGTCCACCCCTCCCAACCTCACTCAACAGCTTTCTCAATATCTGGATATCAAGTTGTCCAAACAAGCTAAGCTCTGCTAGCCCAGAGTAGCAAAATGTTCACTATT
>CAJQZJ010000275.1:1296955-1334954 GCA_907164525.1 Lophiomys imhausi | reverse complement strand
AGAGAGAGAGAGAGAGAGAGAGAGAGAGAGAGAGAGAGAGAGAGAGACCCCAAGTCACTCTACAAAGGCACAGGGGTGTGTTGGTTTTCAGATACCCAGCAAGTTAGAACATGTACCCTACACAATACACTGTGTCTATATTCAAACTCAACTGTGCAACCAATCTGTCATCCACTGCTTTTTCCACACAGTAATGCCTGGATACACTTCCCCTGAAATGTGCACAGATTTGGGTTCAAGTTTCAATAGCACATCTCTCACTCTCTTTAATTTTTTAGACACTTCTAATCTGTGTTAGAAAAAATTCACAGTTCCCAAGCACAGACACTTTGCCAGGAAAGGATCTTGGCATTTCTTTATATTTTCTCATTTCCTGCTCCTAACAAGTTGAAAAGGCAACTATCACTAACTGCTGTTTAGAAGTAGACACAGACTCAGAGGAATTAGATTATCTTCCAAGGCCACAAAGTCAGGATTTGAACTCAAGTACCCATTACTGATATGTCACCTCCATGCACTGCACCATCCTCACAGCCATGGCCTCTAGTTAACGTGGTGTGTAGAGATGTATGTGTCAATCTTGCACTTGGGATGATATTTCCATAGGCCTACATACTGCTCTGATGACCAGCCCTTCCTCAGGTAATCTAAGGAGGGAGTCCCAGGCAATCTGGACCTGACCAGACCCATCTCAAGACTGCCTGGATGTCCGTGTTTGGCTCTCACCATATTTTGGCACTTCTGTCTCACTAAAGATCTATGCAGGGAAGACAAACTAACCAGTGGATGTTCATTAGTTATATTGCCTCTTGAAAGGAGGAAAGCCTATTGGATTCCTGCACTTTCTGGTCCTTATGGGAAGTTCCTGGCAGGAACAGCTTAAAGGATGCAGGATCTATTTTGGTAAACAGTTTAGAAGGATATAGTAAATGATGATGGAGATTCATGGCAACTGGGGGCTCTAACTATGGCTGTGTGAGCTTGCTGCAGCTGCTTTCCATATGGTACTTAAGAAGGAGCAAAAAGACTGTGGTTAGAGTCAGTGTTAATGATAACCCCAAGGTTTCCTTACTTCCCATGGCCTGTTTTCCACCTATTCAAACATTACTCAACTTTTGAAAGCAAGCACCATCAACTAGGGACTAAGTGTTCAAACACATGAACTTATCGGTGACATTTTACCTGTTGTCATAAAGCTATTTAATCTACATTGAAATGTTTTTGCTTCCAAATTGACACAGTCTCAATAAGATATGAGGCTTGGCAAGGTCCTGAAACTTATAACATTCATAAGGACCCTTCCTAATGTAATAAAAGCAGTAAACAACAGGCAGGGAGAGAAAGGGGACTCTTACCCACTTAGCTACCTTTGAATCATGCAGGAAGCTACAGAAATACAGCTTCTGTGAGTTACAAAGAGTTATGAATATGCAGCAACATACACAACCTTTACATAGGTGTTAGAGATCCAAACCCAGGCCCTATTCTTACACAGCAGTCACTTGGTCAGCTGAATTATCTCTCTGCTTCCCTTTTGTCTTATACATTTTCTTAAACATTTGGTATATAGTGCAGCTTATCCTCAACACCCAGTGCTGACATTGGCTCTCTTCATCGCCTCTCTCCTCTCTTTCAAGTTTTTGGGTAATTAAGACCTCAGTTCTCACCCTGGTTAATGTACAGGGCTGTCTCGAGGAGGATGCCCTATTTAAATACTTGTGCAAACATTATTCTAAATGTATTTGTGGAGGTATTTTTAGATATTAACATCAGGCTAGGACACTCTGAGTAAAACACATTGCTTCCACATTGTAAGTGGACCTCATGCAATCATTTGAAGGTCTTGATAGAACAAGGACTGATCTACCTGATGAGGAAATAGATAACTGGATACTGGAGCTACAGAATAGATTATCTCCTGGGTATCTAGCTAGTTTGACACCATCCCAAATTACATGAGCCAATGCCATAATGTAAATCTATTGATGGGTAGAGATACAGATATAGGATATATAGAACCAAAAATGTGCACATGTATATAATACACTAATGTTTTGAAGTGAACACACTCAGATGCCAGGAAAATGGAGAAGATGGTAAGTGAAAATACTTTAGTCTTTTGGTACGCCTCATCTAGAATGACCTGGAACAAAACCAAGAACTGCTCAGTTCTTAAGCTGTCCTAGTTCAACCATAGAAAGCAACATCTAAGCCTTTCTTGGTGTCTTTTCATGAAATGAAAATCTATAAGAAAATAGCTAGTGTTCTTAGGTAGACAAAAATGCTCAAGGGCTAGAAAAAATATATAAAAAATCCAAGTTCATGTCTTTAAAGATGGATGTCTTTTCCCAACTCTCAGGGACTGAAACAAATGATGAATAGAATTTTCTTACTCTTTTAGTTTTTTCTCTCTCATATATTTTCTTAAACCTTTGGTGTCTGGTTCAGCTTATCTTCAAGCGAGTGCCTGCAGGCAAGATAGATGGGCAAAGAACAACAAATATAAATTGAAAAGGTAGGGAATAGCCTTTTCGTAATCACAGGATCCTGGGTTTGTCAGTTTACTTGTAGGCTTATGGGGTGGTTATGATTTTTCTTGTGAAAAGTCCATCTAGTAGGGAAGATGGAATCAAATTTGTGATAGTTTCCTCTCTTCTGATAAAAGCACAATGATGCCCAGGTTCACTGAAGCTGGTTTCATGTTCCGCAGCCAGAGCACAGATGGTCTCCAAGATTCCTTCCGGCTCCAACATCTTGTAGTTCTAAATGTAAATGAATGTGCTTTTGTGAAAATGAATGTAGTTTCCACGGGAGCTGCTCTCCTGTTACAAAGCACTTAAAAATATTTCTTTTATTTTTGAGATTATGATATAATTACATCATTTCCCCTTCCATTTCCTCCTCCAAACCCTCCATATACCTCTCCTTTTCAAATTCATAGCCTCTTTTTTCATTAATTGTTGTTATGTAAGCTGTATATGCATAGTGTGTATGAATGCACAACCATTTCTCCCACTTTCAGCATTCCTTAGTTACCTGTAGTTCCTAGTATAGGGTTGAGGTCTTCTGGGCTCCCCATCCCTATTGTGCCAGCATGCTATTCTTGCCACTGTCCTGTCTGGATCAACTGAACTCCCATTTTACAGGGGTCACAGAATTGACAGGTGATTGCAAAGGCTGGACAGCATTGCCATCCTATACCACTATGTTCTATTCAAGGAGAAAGAATCAAAAAATATCCAGCACTAGACAAGCTATGTCAAAACTCACTTCTTTAGCAACTTTCAGTGAGGTGCGACTCTGGAAGGCTCAGGAACTAACCAGTTTCATTTGTTGAACTTCTTAATAGCTGTAAGATGGACATTTATTTAAACCAAACGGTATCTCCTTCTGCAGTGTTCAAATGAGGCGTGCCTGAACACCAACAAACTGTTTTCAATTAAATGAAATGTTAAAGTGCCTGTCATAGTTCAGGATGCAGTTATTTAAAATTGGGGGTTAATAGTACTGCCTCAAAGACCTTTCCCCATCTTTCATGGAAAGTCCAGAACCTCTGTGCAGTGTTTGATGCACAGCCTGATGGAATTCGGTCACTATCAAAATCCCCCCCCATTGACTCATCTTTTCTCAGACATCACAGGACAGTCACATGGTGTGTTTCTGGGCTTCTTCAGAATGAAAGGCTATCTGCATTCTGCAATTCAACATCTTAACATATTCCTGGGTGGGGCTATATTCAGGTATTTGGAACTGTAGACAATGAGATGAATTAAACATCACCCTTTTCTAAAACATGTCACTAGAATAGTCAAAGAAGAGCTAAGGATAGTAGAAAATAGTGTGCCGAGTTCCTACCTAATTGTAATTCTGACTAGTTATCCCCTAGTTGCCTTTGTGGTTAGAAAGGCTGTGGAAAGTTCCTAAAGGGGTGCCAGCAATTGAGCCATAAAGGATGCAGAGTGTGGAAGGAGGAAAAGGAGGGGCAGGAATTGTAGAGAGAATTCCAGAAAGTTTGGTTTTCTAGCGCGTACACTGAGAAATTATTTTTTTAATAATTTATTTTTTATTTCTTCAAGTTACATCTCAATCACAATCCCCTCCCTACTCCCCCCCTCCAGTCCCACCCTTCCACCCTCTTGCCCCTCAACCCCCCATCCTCTTCCCTTTTTTTAAGTGTAAGGTATATATTTTCCCCCCAACAGCTCCCCCTTTCAGTCCAACAAATGGTTCTTTCTCTTATAATAATAAATACAATACAAAACAACAGAAATAAATAGGCCACAATTATGAGAGTTATATGGCTTAGCATACATTCCAAATGTCCAGTCCATATGTATTTGGCACCTGACTTTAACCATCTCCATGAGTTTAAAGTTCTATATCTAAATCAACTTTCATACTAACTTGCATCACAATTTTAAAAACATCTTCTTAGATACTGTAATGTATGGAGAGAAAATGGGAACTGTCCAGGCAGCCACTGGTATGTCATTTCTTACTTTTGGAAGCTGCAGGCCCTGCACTTCCTATATAATCAGATATATTTATCCCTCTCAGGTCTCTGAGGTGGTTGAAGAATAGATAGCTAGAGTCTCATAGTTAAATTTTGAGTTGTTTAGGAATCAAGAGGGTGTTCTGGATCTAAGAAGATATTTTTAAATTGTGAGGCAAGTTAGTATGAAAGCTGAGTTAGATATAGAACTTTAAACTCATGGAGATATTTAGATAGTAGAATGTTAAAGTCAGGTGCCAAATACATATGGACTGGACATTGGGAATGTATGCTAAGCCATATAACTCATAATTGTGGCCTATTTATTTCTGTTGTTTTGTATTGTATTTATAGTTATAAGAAAAAGAACCATTTTTTGGACTGAAAGGGAGAGCTGCTGGGGGGGGGGAAGAAATACCTTAAACTGAAAAAAAAAAAAAGAAGGGAAGAGGATGGGGGGTTGAGGGGGAGGAGGATGGAAGGGTGGGACTGGAGGGGGGAGTAGGGAGGGGATTGTGATTGAGATGTAACTTGAAGAAATAAAAAATAAATTATTAAAAAATGTTCTATATCTAACTCAGCTTTCATACTAACTTGCATCACAATTTTAAAAACATCTTGTTAGATCCAGAACACCCTCTTGATTCCTAAACAACTCAAATTTTAACTATGAGACTCTAGCTATCTATTCAAATGACTTTTAATCATCAGCAGAATTTGCCTGTGAGTTGGAAGAAGTCTGGATACCTTGAACTCACCCCTGTTTCTTTCCTTAGACTCCAATTTAGAAATCCTATCTTATTCAATCCCTCTAACACTCACACCTGCTACTCTTGACTGGGTCTAGACTTGGGTCATAAATGCTCTGGTGCATTGAGTGCCCACAGTGTGGATACTGGTTCAAACTTTCATGTCATTATGTCCTCACTGTGTTTTCTGTGCCTCATTACTTATGTATGAAACCTACTGCATAAGTCAAGAAGAATTTTGTGTCTTTTGTGTGTGTGTGTTTTTTTGTTAACATTTAATGTAATAATATATGCAAGCTGCTTAACAAACTACCCAGATTAGATCAAGCAATCAACAAAGTATAGGCTTTATTTATCAGGTTTATGTGTGTCAGGCTTTCAAAGGGTCTTATACAGTAAATGATAGGTTTTCCACTTCTTGTTTAAGTAACTCATTAGTGTTTGACTCAGAATTATAATCTTGTTCAGTGTCCAAATCTGGTTATCATTCTGGGTCCTGGTAACCCCTACCACTGTTTTCAATGCCACTCACTGTCAACCAGTCCCTGTCACCAGTCAGCATCAGTTACTCTTCATGGGGGAATTATGTGGTAACCCAGGACCAGGATCTGGCCGCTGCCTTTGAACATACAGCTCTGTTCACACTGCACTGTCTCAGACATTGCAAAAGTGCTAAGACCTGCATGATACAATTAGACTCTGAATTTTAAGTATATTATCCCTGGTAATTAGAAGACTCTAAAGCTCTTGCTAAAGGCTTATCAGATAATAATGTGTGAGGAGAACTTGTTTTCTTGGCAGGTGGACTGCAAGGAAAGCAAAGCTCCACTCCCTTATAGCAACACCCTTCCTTGACAGGTATTTAGTGTCATTCCAGTTTCACTCCTTCCCCCACAGAGTTATAATGAAGTTGATATATTACCAAGATTCTCCCCACTGTACCATTTCAGTTCGTCAAGGGCATTTCATTAGCCAGATAATTGTAATAACAATAATAATGACATTTACCAATTACAGAGTGCTTGATATATGGCAGGTAATATTTTAAAGTAAATAGTCATTTAATTTAAACTTCATAGTAACTACAATACATAGCCTATTAAGCCTCATTTTTTAGCCCTCCCTGAATTTACACCCTTGCCACAGTCACACTGCAGACTAATTCTTCACTTGGGCCTGACCTTGTGACTTGCCTTGGTGCATATCATATGGATGGAGTTAGTATGTGCTAAATAAGAGTCTATTCCTCAGGACACATCATATATTCTCACGCTTTCATGTATACCTGCTGCTATCAAGATGAAAGCTTTCACAGCTGTTCTGCCAGCAAAGAAAGATGAATCATCACAGACTCATTGTCAAGCAGCAAGGACCAGGCATCCAATAGCCTAGAACATTGACCCTGGCCAAGCTGAAGACAATGAAGAACCCATTTGTGTAATATTCCTTGCAGTACTCACACCCACAACATCTCAGTATTGATCTTTGAGGATCACTGAAATTTTGTAGAAGTTGTTCTGGAACATTCTTTTGGCAGTAAATGATAGACAAGTTTTTCCAGAAATATGCAAGTGGGTGTGTCACAGAGGAGTTAAGCTTTCAAGAGTCATACAGAATCTTTAAGCAGCAATGCTTCACTGATAACTTCAAATATAATTTTATTGCTACTTTTTCACTGAAGCCCATAAGATGAGCTTAATGAGTAGCTTCAATAATGGAAAAAAAGCAAAATAAATATCCTACTTTGAGCCAACTTTCCTTTAGATAATTTTTGTAAAATCTGTTGAGAGATGGGTTAGTCCTTAAGAGAGTGTGCTGTTCTCATTAGAGGCCCTAACTACCTAAGTTTGTTTTCCAGAAAACATGCCAGACATCTCACAACTATCTGTAATTCTAGCTTCAGGTGCTCCAACAACCTAGCCTGGCCTCTGTGGTCACTCACCTGCATTACTCCCCACACACCCATAATTAAACATAAGAATACATCTTTAATAAAAGAAACATTGTAAAGAAAACCCCAGAAACCACAGCCACCTGAAACTGATATGTCCTCTTTCTATGGCATGAAGTCTTATCACAAGCCCATTTACAGGGCACATAGCTAATAAACATATGCTTTATATTTGGCAAAGTGCTCAATGAGGGGGAAAAATCAGGTAACGTGACAGAAGTACATTGCTGACAACATGACACAGTCAGCTGGAGATGTAGAAAGAGCAGAACAGCAAAACTGGTAAAATTGTCAATACTTTGATAAGCATATTTCTCACTGATGTTCCTTCAAAACAAGGCAAATCTCCCCAAAGCAATAGGATGGTTACAAATTTAAACACACCAAGTCAGCCACAGCAATCGTCAAGAATTCTGTAGTGAAAATAATACGGCCAAACTGTAAATACATCCTATTTCTCAATATTAAACCTTGTACAATAGACAGGCTAAACATACAGTCAACGATAGGTTGAGGCTGAGTTGGCATTTCTATAAGGCTTGGGATTTTGCATTGAATGGCTTATAATTCCAGTTTCTCATTTCTCTGTGATAGAAAATGCTGGTCATGCACCATAACATAAAAACTCAAGCTTAAATCCAGAGAGTGAAACTGGAAGGTTTAAAGTGGAAACTCAGCAAATCTAGAGGCAGAAAATTAAGATTCACGTTCAAGATCAACTGCTGTGTGACTCTGAATACCTCACTAACCCTTCTGAACCTCAGAAAATAAAACATCTTTGCCAGACCTAGGTTAAAGTGACTCATTTGTAATCTGAGTCACTGTAGAAGCTTGTGATACTGACACTTGGCTATTGGTAATAAAAACCTGGAGTTCAGAATTATGCTTTCATGTCTTTAATAGGTGATGAACACACAAGACTATGTGATAAAAAATAGCTATAACAAAAGGGGAGTGTAAAATTATTTTATTATCATGGACATCAAGGTACAAACAGACAGTGTTTCTGTGAGCCTCAAGTGTCTTTGGTTTTCTTAATGGAGACAAGGATGAGAGGATTAAACACAGACAGTAATGATTCCCTATTTGTCCAGTGTTTCCTTACCCCATTCACTGCAAGTCTGGCAAGTGGATGGGCTAGCATCATCATCATAGGATAGAGGCAGATCCTGAGCCCAAGTTTGTCTGACTCACATGACCTTTACAAACACAAAACAACAACAACAACAAAAAAAAAAAAACTAAGGCAAATGGAATGAGGAGAAAAGAAGGTATAGAGGAGTCTTATCCAACAGAGATGGAATCAGCCTCTGGAAAGATGGGACTACCTTACATGTCTATGTAGATTTACCATGTAGATGTGGAGGCTGTGGGTATTTCTGAAATTGTTTTTATCCCATGACTAAAGAATCATGAATCTTCTTCTTTACCCTTGGTGAAAATTGGATCCAATAGGTGTTAGACACAGCTCCTGTCCTTGCTATTCCTATCCCAGTGAACAGCCAAAACACTGAGCTAAGGCAGCAAAAGAGAATGGAAATTATTTCTTCAGTGGCACAGAACAAATTCCTCGTGTGATGTTTTTTGGTGAAATAACAGAGATCCATCGTAGGGAGCCATTTGCACTGGGAGGCAGCAGTCATGGGTTGATGGATCTTGAGGAATGCTCTCATTTTGCTAGATGTGTACAATGAGGTGCAGCAATGTGATAAAAGAAAGAGATAAAAGAGAAGTGGATACAGGCTGTGATAGAACCTCAGGCTGAGCCGTCTTCTCACAACACTGGAGTTCCTGATAACCTGCGAAGAAGCTCATGCTCCTGGTTCTGTCCTGATAAGGGGGATCCCAGGGCTAGAGACACTACCTGCAGCTCTCCCCTCTGATTGTCTGCTTTTTCTTGCCCACCCTTTTCTATTATGGGTTACCACTTGATGTAAAGCTGAAGAACCTGGATCTTGTAAATCTGGGTTTCAGATGGGGTCCCAGCAAATTTGAAGAAAGACTCCTTAACAATAATACAAGTTTTACCAAACACATTCACTTGTGTGTTGCCCAGATTCCTTCTAATACTCATTCGGTAATTCAGGAGACAGAGAGAAAAGGAGACAATCAAAGAGAGGAGACACACACACACACACACACACACACACACACACACACACACACACGCAGAGAGAGAGAGAGAGAGAGAGAGAGAGAGAGAGAGAGAGAAAGAGAAAGAGAGAGAGAGAAATGGGAGGCTAAGCTGGTCATGCAGGCTTAAAATGGTATCCCGAGGGACAGGAAGACTCTAAGACATTAGCTACTGCCATTGTCTAAAGGCTATCATAGCATTACTGCTTCTAATACCAGTGTTTGAAGCTGTGCTGCTACAGAAGGCCACAGTGCATGCATTTTACATGGACTCACCCTTACTCAAAATTCTGGAGGGCAGACTTTTTTAATATTTTGAAGATTTTTAAATTTAGGAATAGTCACACAGAGATATTTTACTGTTTGGTCACTCCAAATCTGAAAATATAAAATTTTCTAAAATAAAAATATTTTAAATCCTCATGTGGGAACTCAAAAAATTTCAAATATCAAAGCATTAAGAAATTCAGAGTTTTAGATTAGGGATGTTCAATCCAACCTTTGGATATTATATTTAGAAGAGTGGTTATGATGGGCCAGACATCTGTTAAAGGACTTTGTAGATATAATTTCATGTCATAAGTGCTACATTATAAAGAACACATTATTTCTCGCTGTTGTAGATTAAAGAAGACCCTGAGAGATCAAAGTCCTTGGCAGAAAAGCATGGCTTCCTGATCTTGGTGGTGCTGATATGTAGAACTGGATAAGCTCTGCTTGCATAGTTGCATCTGGGGATCATAGGATGCTCAGTCATGCCCCTGGCTCCTCTCCTACCACACAGAGTTTCCTCGAGGTGCGATCACAGGAAATGTCTCCAGATGTTTCCATGTGACCCTTAGCAGTAAATATCTCCCTAGACTGAGAATCTATGGATGGAGGTAGTCTATATGGTAGTTAGAAAGTTTGTGATACAAACTCAGGTCTGTCTGATTCAGGGCCAATTATCTAAGGAATAAAAATATAGTATTAGTAATAACTGTTGTTTTGAGCCCACTTTTAATGGAATTTTCTCTTAACAGAGAACTGTCAGATTCTTAAGTGTTCTCAAACTAGGAATAAACAGAGGCATCAAGTTGCAAAAACAAATCTAGAAAGGATTAAATAAAATAAAATAAAAGTATACTATTGGGGTTGGGTATATACCCAAAGGACTCTGTCTTACCACAGACATTTTTGCACATCCATGTTTATTGCTGCTATTTTTATTATAGCAAAGAAATATAAAACACCTAGATGTCCATCAGCAGATGACTGCATAGTAATATTTTGTACATAAACAAAATAAAACATCATTTAGGAATAAAGAAAAATGAAAGTTGCAGGAAAATGGATGAAAATAAAATGTATAATACTAAATAAAGTGGCCCATACTCAGGAAGAAAAAAAAATACATATTCTTTCTCATATTTTGACACTAGTCTATAATTTATTCATATATGTATGAATAGGTATGGTATAAAATTTAGATGAAAGTAAGGACATTCAGGATAGTATGACCACAGATACTTTTCTTTTAAGTTTCATTTTATTTAATGTGTGTGTGTGTGAAGCTGTATGAATTTTGTATACCACACGGATGGAGGGTCGATCAGAGTTCAGAGGATGTTGTGTTCCCTGGAACTGGAGTGGAAGACTGCTGTCGATGCTGAGAGTTGAACTCCATCCAGGTCCTCTGCAACAGTAGTGAGTTTGTTCTTAACTACTGAACCATGCATGTCTCTAGCTCCTAACTCAATAGTTAGAGCTGTTGTTTTGTATTGTATTTATTGTTATAAAAGAAAGAACCATTTGTTGGACTGAAAGGGGGAGCTGTTGGGGGAAAAAGATATACCTTAAACTAAAAAAAAGGGTAGAGGATGGGGGGGGGTTGAGGGGAAAGAGGGCGGAAGGGTGGGACAGGAGGGGGGAGTAGGGAGGGGATTGTGATTGAGATGTACCTTGAAGAAAAAAATATATATATAAAAAAAGAAAGGAGAAAAAGAGAGCATAATATTAAGTAAATAGTGAGGTACACCTGAGTCATTGAAGTTCTAAGAGGAACAGGAAAAAAACCTAAAACAGAACTAAGAGCAAAATTAGAAAAAAAATAGTATTTCCACAGAAAGATACTTCCATTTTTGGAATGCAAAAGGAGTCTGCTAAGTGTGAAGTCCAACAAAAATAAATAAATAAAAGTTTGTTTCTGGAAGGAATAGAACACACATGTTCAATCAATGTTCAAAATGATAAAATGGGTGATTCTAAAAGAATAAAATTTTTTAAAAGTTGGGCTAAAAGACAGTTCAGACCATGGTGACTGTTAATGTCCATCATCTGTGAACTGAAATACAACGTTCCTTTCTGTATACTGTAAGTGCCTTTTGGTAATTGTGGTTTAGTAATCATAATGGAAGGGGAAAATTTAATTTGAAATTACTTCAGAGCAGAAATCTGAGGACATTTACTTGCTTTACTATGTATGAGACTGGAAGAAGCATTTCTGCCTCTTTTCTCATTTTCCTACATGTACATAAGCACATGCCCTCTGGCCCAGACCTCTTGGCTCAGAACCAATCAAACCAAGGTGAAACTTAAGCAGAAAGTGACAGGCCTTCAGCTGAGTGACTGGATGGCAAGTCTTTAAAAGGGAATGATGTCTAAAGAAAGAAGGTGTTTATTAGAGGATGCCCACAGCCTCCTGCCTGCCTTTTTCAAAGGCAGAGAATCTACCCCCTGAACCATATCTGAACACAGAGGAGGAAAAGGAAGAGATGATGTATGTGCTGAAGGAATTAAAGGCTGGAATGGAAGCACACTGAGAGCCAGTTATCCTGGTAGTTTCAGACTCAGTCCCCCAAAGGGCCCACTGATGCAAGCAATTATACCCAGTTGGGGTAAATTTTAAAGCTCAGCTGAATTGGGTTGGACATCAAAGAGAGTTCTTCAATTAGCTGAAGAATAATGACAAGAGGAAACTGAGGTATTTCATTCTAGAACGCTAGGTTGAAACTGCTGGGGGACTTAAGCATTTATAAAACATAGTAACAGCTGCTAATCTTGAACATGGAGGGAGGTGTATCATATCTCAGAAAGCAGAAGGCTTTCCTAGGTGGTGCCAACAATGATGCAGAAGTACAAAGCGGTCTGCAGTCTAAATGCTGGAGTCACTTGGTCCAGCATTCCTGGAAGGATGCTGCTACAGGTCCTCACTGGGAGGAGGGTAGACCACATCAGGAAGGGATCTCGGCTGCATGCTAAGCTTTGAAATTTCAACTTCCATAACATATATGATGATTATACTAGTTAATTTGGATTGGAAGAGTGACTATGTCAAAGGTGTATTCTTTAAAATTTATTTTATTAATTTATTTTTTTCAAGTTATATCTGGATCACAGCCCTCTTCTCCATCTCCATCCTCTCCTTCTCCAACTCTGAGGGGAGCCCCCCACATATCAACCCCCCTCAGTTCAACAGTCACATGAGGACTAAGAGTTTCCTCTTGTTCTGGGGCCTGATATGGCAGCCCTGCTAGGGTAAGGTGTTCCACTAACTGGCAACAGGGTCCATGACTCACTGTTGGGTGTTTTTCATAGGATAGTTATGCTAGGTTCCTGTTTCTCAAAGATGTATCTTTATAAATGTCATTGTGAGTATCAGTAGAAGGGCAACTTGGGGGAAAAACAAATGACAATAATGAACATAGGTGCTACTTGCATGTGCCAGGAATTGTTCTAAGTTTTTCACCCATGCTTCAATTTTTAATTTTTCTTTATTTTATGAGTAGAGATTTTTTCCCCTCTATGTATATATGTGCATGATGTATGTGCATTTCCCATGGAGGCCAGAAGAGGTTGTGGTAGGGTAACAACACCACCCCCACTCCACCACCCCACCCCCAACCCTCACCCCCACCCCCTACCCTGCTCTGGACTCAATTGAATATTGTTATGAGCCACCATGTGGATGCTGGGTGTTGACCATAGCTCCTTTGGAAAGGTAGCCTTTGCTCTTAATGGCTGAACCATCTCTCTAGCACACCCATGCCACAATTTAACAATCACAACTCATAAATAATAAGCCTTTCAGTAATTTGCTTTTTGTAGAAGAAATTGAACCTAGAATTCAAATTGTATTCATGATCTCAATTATTAATGGAGTCAATATTCTAATTCGATCTAATCCATTTCCAGTTCTAATGAGTGCTGACTCATTCAAGGAGGTTAGTTATGTCCTAACCTAAGAAAGCACAGATATCGTTTACAATTTTATTTATAGGTGTACATATTTAATACATAAAATACATTTTGATCATATTCACCCATTTATTGCCCTTTCTCATATTCCTGCCACTCTTGCCAACCCTCTTCTTCTCAATAAGTCCCACCTTCTACTTTCAGGTCTTATTTTTATGTGTATGTCTCACTGCACTTCATTAATGTTACTTCCAGAACCACAGATTAGAGGCTATTTGCTGGAGGAATTTAACAAGGCCTGGGCAATTTGACTCCCTCTGTCTAAGCAACTGCTATCTTGCCCATAGTTCCTTAGAAAAAGTAAAGCTTCACTAACCCTTCCCCCATCAGTGGGGGGATGTAGATGGGCCCAGTCTTACGCAGGTAACCACTGTTGCTATGAGTTCAGAGACACTTACCTTAAAAACAGCATCAAAGGAAATTAAAACAAGATATATATTTTTGGGAAAAATGAATCTACTTAGAAGTACCAATCGGAAGAGAAGACAAGAGAAGAAAACAAACTGGAGGAGAAAAGGAGAGGTTAATAATACATCCTAGCTTTGTCTCAGAGAATGGCATAGTTTATGTTGTGAGCTTTAACTGTATATATCTATATAGGCAGAAGTTGTCTTAATAATCCCTTATTTAATTACAGAATTCTTTCTCCATGATATTTTCTTACTATGAAAAGTTGTCTATAGAACTAGAGTTTAACATTGACTGCAGTAAAGGAAAAGTCAAATCAAGGCATGGTGCAATTTTAGCATCCCATTACTAATCTCAGAAGATGGACAGAAACAGAGTAGAGATCACTAGGCAATGTAGACTAAGGTTTAGAGATTTTGGAAGGACTGGAAGATTCATGCCGATAGCCAAGGAGGGCTCAGGTTGGGTGGTTCTGGAGCTTGTAGTAGATTGTACTTGAGACAAGTAAACACAATTTAAGCAAAATTTGCATTCCCTCATTCAATAAATTCACCATGAAATTTTGTGTGGTTTCCACACACTGGTAAATCTACTATCAAAAGTCTCACTACTTGTCCTAGATTTCAGATATTTTGCCATCTTGATCCTTTTGCACCTTTCTCCTCTTAGCTGTGCCGGTCTCTCTCTACTTCATCCTATCTCCAGTCACAGCCTTCGTTCATCTCCGGGCTAATTATCTCCACCGATGTATGCAAACGAACCATTTATGGAAATGCCATGGAATGTTAATTTCATTTGGAATAGGGTAATTGCAAAAAGTGCTTCAATTTTTTCATTATATAGAATGAAAGACTATCATATTAATAATGCTATTTCCAATTACAACCAAAACCACAGCCTTGTCGTCATCCAACTGTGAGTTATTTTTCATGGCACATTTTTTTTTTGTCTAAACCATTTTTTAACCCTCCTCATGCCCTTCTTTGCATCATTGTAATTAAGATAATGAAGAGTAATTATAAACACACATTGGAAGCTCAAGTCAGCACAGACTACCCATTAAGTGGTGTGTGCTTATTTATGAAGCAAAGGGCAGAAATGTTGGAGGTATTATGAAGGAAGAAAAAAGGAGGCTGTAAAAGCCACCAAAGGATTGACCAGAACAGGCCAGAAAATATGGGGGAGAGGCTCTGCCTGGAGTATCAAGTTTGCTTGGTTTTCTAAGTTGCAATCAGAAATTGTGCTTGTAGATTTGGGAAACTGATTTTTTACAAATAACTATTAATTGTATATCATGTGCTTTATACACATGATTCATTTCCTTATCAAGGCAGTTTACTAGTTGTTTAAATTTTGTTGTGTGTCTGTGAATATGTGTGTGTTTGTGTGTGTGTGTAAGATGTATGTATATGTTCATGTAGTTATACACATGTGTGCATGCAGATTCACTTGAAAACATGTCTTTCTCACACACAGTTCATTTTATTTACAAGACACAGTCTTTCAATAGAACTGCAGCTCACTGATGTGGCTAGGTGGCTGGTCAATGATATGCAGGATTCACCTGTCTTCCGCTCATTAGTGCTATGATTACAGACACACTGAGGCTTGCTTTCATATGGGTGCTGGGAATCCGCACTTAAGAGCTAGTGCTGGAGTGCCAAGCATTTACTGAAAGGTGCCATTTCCCCAATCTCCCTCCATGCCTGACAACCCTTCCTCCCCTCTTCCACTGTTGCCCAGTGTTCTGCAGAACTCATAGACTTAAGCAATACTCCTGCCTCAGCCTCCCAAATAACTGATGTTACAGATGCACCTCACTGCACTTTCTTGGAGATTTTTTTTTAAACACCATTTTAAAGATGAAAAAACTGAGGGTTCGAAAATGTAAGAAGTTTACCAAAATGACCTAGAAAGGGAAAGGTTAAGTTTAATAGATGATTAGATGATTCTAATAGGAACTTTTTTCCTCTACGCAAAAGCAAAAAACAAAACAAAACAAAACAAACAAACAAAAACCAAAAAACCCAAAAAACAAAAAAAAGAAAACCAAAACAAAACAAAACAACCTCCCCCAAAAAAACAGCAAAACAAAACAAAAACTTCTTCAAATATTCAAGGTTTCATTAAATCTTGCCTTATTATTAAGTGGAGACCACACAGTCAACCTAAACTCACCTTGGCTCTGAGTTGTAAACTGAATCTCTCTCTGCTTCTCTTTCCTTCCCTCTCTCTGCTTCTTTTTCCTTCTCTCTCTGCCTCTCTCTCTCCTCTTTCTGCCTCTCCTTCTCTCTCTCTCTCTCTCTCTCAGTCAGTGGATTGTACAAGTCATATCCTCACAGAGATAATAGATAATAGAATGTATTAGAAGGAAACACAACTACATAAGCACATTGTGAATCTTTGCATGTGTTATACCTGCTAACATGTCATTTGTTAAAATAAGTAATAGAGTCAAGATCAACATCAAAGTAAAGAGAAAGTATGGTCTGTCTACTGGGGAATTAATATTTTCTGATCAATAACCTAAGCTATCATACTAATCAATATGTTCTCCATGAAAATCATGTCATCTAAGGTCTCTTTGCTAGACTGTGGGGCTAGGAAGAAATGTAGCAGCATGGTGTTACAGAGTAACACTAAGTTGTAAATTCTGGATATTACATCTCCCTAATTGGCAATAAATGCTGGACCAGTTTCCCTAAGAAGCTTGTTAAAGGGGGACTGAGATGCAACAAGAGCTCTCAAAAGTACACTGCTTCTTGTGATATTTGTGCTTCACCGTCTTATTTTGCATTGATTTTTCTTCATCTATTTTAATTATGCTCCCTCCTCAATTTGCACAAATACAAACTAAGTGAATAAAGAGAATGTCTGTTTCATTAACTGTTGTATTGCCAGTACTGAGGAACTGACTGAATATAGCAGACACACAAAAATAATTTTTAATAAATCAAATGTAAGGTGTGAAAATCCCAAATTATAAAGATACTATATATATATGACAAACTGCATGCATATATGTTACATATATGTTATATATATCATATGTATCATATGTAGCACAAACTTCACTGAACTACATACTGCATAATTGGCTAAATGGGGATAACACCTTTGGATAAGATGATGATGATAATGAGGTTAATAATACAAATATTTAGTGGTTTGATGGCATTATTAGTGACAGGGAAAATGATAAAGTATGTGTACATTCCAAAAACACTAGTGGGGCTGGAGAGAAAGACTCAGGTTAATATTTCATGCTGTACGATCATAAGGACCAGAAGTTTGATTTCAGGAGTCCAGTAACAAACTGGGCTTCTTGCAGATACTTGTAACTCTACTTCAAGATACTTAACTTCCAGTTCTGGCCTCAATATCTGTGCTCTCACACGTTTGTATACTCTTATAGACACACACACACACACACACACACACACACACACACACACACACACAAATGCATGGGTTTAAATTAATTAAAAAATGGAATTTTTAAGTAAAACCCTGAAGATACTAGACAGAATCAGAGTACTAAAGATTTTTTTCAGCTGAGCGACTGTGTCAGGTCTTTTCATCTCTACAGTTTTAGGAATTTTATCTATAACTGGCTTAAGTATCCACACTCTGCCTAAGTACTTCAAGTTTCTGAGAGAATCTGTGAAAGTGTCTACCACAAAGTATCTGGTAACAGAATGGTGGTGATGTTGATGGCACTGGTGTTAGTGGAGAAGACAGTGATGTTCTTGTTGGTGTTGAGGGAGACACACTAAAAGTCAGTCTTGCAAAAGCACATAGAATGAAACTTCTGAGCAAGTACAGCAGAGGGTGTGGTGAGAGAAAGGCCTTCCAGTTGAAGAGACTGAAATTGCTTCAGAAAGGAAAGGCTTCTGAGGAGATCATGGAGTGCCCCCACGCTGCAGAAGAAACAGTATAGCTTTATCAGTAAGAAAGTGTATACAGGGTAAAACAAGTAATACTCACAATTATCTGAACAATTGCCACTTTATTTTCATAGAATCTTTTACATTTTCTGAGTATGAACAGGTGTATTGTTAGTTGATCCCTATAACAACCCTGGGGTGGGTGGGTAAATAAAAAAAATGTCAATACTATTTTAAGTGAAGAAACACAGATTCAAAGGCAAAGTATAGCTCATCATTGTCGCTAGATGAAAAACAAATGAAAATTTCAGATGAGACTCTGAAGTGACATGTCAGACATTAAAATGAGTTAGAAAAAATGACTTAAAAATCATGTCAAAGGCAA
The DNA here is from genome assembly GCA_907164525.1 of Lophiomys imhausi. NCBI lineage: Eukaryota > Metazoa > Chordata > Mammalia > Rodentia > Muridae > Lophiomys > Lophiomys imhausi. Next base: position 1,316,713 of record CAJQZJ010000275.1, on the reverse strand, counting down.
AGAGAACTAAATACTTAATAGTGAACTATTAAACTGTTCAGTCCCACCAGGGAATGTCACATGACTTCTGAAGGAAGGATGTAGATAGAGGATTTCTCACTAGAAGGCATTCTGATGCTTTATTGCCTGCCTCTTGAAGAGGAAGAAGCCTACTCTTGTGGAAGAACAGTGAGAAGGACTTTCTCACTGCTGCTCAAGACAACTGCATTTGCTGTTCCTAGTCCAGTCAGAAAATTATAAAAAGCAGGAGGCACGGTGAAGCATGCCTTTTTTCCCAGCATTAGGAGGCAGAGACAGCCTTTGTGAGTTTAAAGCCAGCCTGGTTTACATAGTGAATTTCAGTATAGACAAGAGCTGAAAGTGAGAGCTTGTATCAAAAAAAAAAAAAAAGAAAAGAAAGGAAAGAAAGAAAAAGAAAAAAGAAAAAAGGAAAAGGAAAGAAAAAGAAAAGAAGACAACAACAAATATATAAAGAATAAAAGGACTGACCAACTGCTAAAGTTAGAGGAAAGCAGAAACATCCATAAGAAGATATCCTGTGCTCATAGTCACCTACAAAGGCCAGGTGGCCTGAGCCAGCGAAAACCGCTATGAATTTGAAAGACAGAAGAGCTGTTGAAAGGCTCTATGCCAAGCTCCAAGGGATCTAATCTGCTCTTTTCTCCACATTCCAGCTGTGGGGACCTCTGGGAGGAATTTGAGCTTGGTTGAGCTCAGATTTTTTAAATTTTTATTTATTATCATCATCATCATCATCATCATCATCATCATCATCATCACCATCATCATCTATGTTTTAGAGATAAGGTTTCTCTGTGTAGCCCTGGCTTTCCTGGAGGTTACTCTGTAGACCAGTCTGGCTGGAACTCAGAGATCCACCTGCTCTGCCTCCTGGATACTGGAATTAAAGGTGTGCACCAACCCCAATCCCTCACTGCAGGAGAGCTCAGATTCCTTGTCTATAAAGTAAGACTAATATTTGTACTCACAAAGAGTCATGGGGAATAAATATCTAGGTAAAGTACATAGCATATTGTTATGCAATAAGTGTGAGTTACCAAGTGTGTCATTCAATAGATTAAGGTTATCTGGTGAGATGAACACAGCTCACAAGGGGGACAAGAGAAAGGACTAAATTGGGAGTGGATGGACACATAGAAACATCCATGTATCAAATTGAATTGGAAAGATCTCAAAAGAGGAATGATGATTTTAAGAATGAGAGTGGATACCCAGAAGTGGTATGGCTGGGTATTTAGGTAGGGATATTCCAAATTTTCTAAGATATCGCCAGACTGATTTCCATAGTGATTGTACATGTTTGCACTCCCATCAGCAATGGAGGAGTGTTCCCTTTCTCCACAACCTTGCCACATGTGCTGTCATTTGAGGTTTTTTTTTGTCATTGTTGGCTTTTTTTAAATTATAATATTTATTTATTATATCAAGTTACATCTCCATCATAGTGCCCTCTTTCCACCCCTCCTGGTTCCACCCTCCCACCTTCTCCTCCCTCTCCCACTCATCCCACTCCTCTGATGTGGAGTGTCCCTACATATCAGCCCCTCTTAGTTCAACAGTCATATGAGGGTTAAGAGCTTCCTCTTGCACAGGGGGCCCATTCTGACAGGTTTGAGATGGAATATCAGAGTCATCTTGAGTTGCATTTCTCTGATGATTAAGGATGTTGAACATTTCTTCAAATGTCTCACTGCCATTAGAGATCCTTCCTTTGCGAATTCTCAGTTTAGCTGTTTCCCATTTTTTGATTGGATTATTTGGTTTCTTGGTGTTTAATTTCTTGAGTTCTTTATAAGTTGTGGATATTAGCCCTCTGTCGGAAGTGGGGTTGGTAAATATCTTTTCCCAATCTGTAGGTTGCCATTTTGTTCTAATGACAGTGTCCTCTGCCTTACAAAAGCTTGTTAGTTTCATGAGGTCCCATTTATTGATTGTTGGTCTTAGAGCCTGAACTATTAGTGTTCTGTTCAAGAAGTTGTCACCTGTGCCAATGAGTTCAACGATTTTTCCCACTTTCTCTTCTATTAGATTTAGTGTGTCAGGCTTTATGTTAAGGTCTTTGATCCACTTGGGCCAGCGGTACCACTTCTGGGTATCCACCCAAATGATTTCTCACCAAACCACAAGGACATATCCTCATCCATGTTCATAGCAGCCTTATTTGTAATAGCTAGAAACTGGAAACAAAACAGATGTCCCTCAAATGATTTGTGTCTCTGTGGCGGGCCTGGGATAGATATAGGCCATAGCTTCCCCCTTAGCTTCAAGGCACATCTTCCATGCCAGCAAAATTAGTGAACTGCCCGTAAAATAATTGTTATAAAGAAGTGGCTCGCTGGGCGGTGGTGGCGCACACCTTTAATCCCAGCACTTGGGAGGCAGAGGCAGGCGGATCTCTGTGAGTTCGAGGCCAGCCTGGTCTACAAAGTGAGTCTAGGACAGCCAGGGCTGTTATACAGAGAAACCCTGTCTCAAAAAACCAAAAAAAAAAAAAAAAAAAAAGAAGTGGCTCAAGAGGGACAGAATACAAGAGGAGAGCCAAGCCCAGGAGTAGAGGTCCTTTCTGGACCTCCCTCCTTTGTGCATGTTGGTCTAAGTGGGGTCCCACTCTAACTGCCTAGTAAGTAGTGTTGGTGATTCCTGAACCCGGCCACTGGGGCAGTGTCTCACATTTCTCCTTAGGCCTGGCATCCCTGAGTCCTTGGAGCAGGGAATGTCACGTTGATCTGATGGGACATGCCTGCAGTGCATTTGTGCCCAAAGCTATAAGACACCGACAACACCTCCAGACTTAGAGTTGTAGGAAAGGGCCTCACCTAGGAACACCTTATAGCCCAAAATGCACTCAGACATTTGTGGGAAGGAGTTTCAGGCAAAGCAAGCTAATCTGTATGCCTCCTTGCCTTTTAAAAAAAATATTGTGCTACATTTACACAATAGAATACTACTCAACTACCAGAAACAAGGAAATCATGCAATTTGCAAATGGATGGAACTAGAGAAGCTCATCCTAAGTGAGCTAACCCAGACTCAGAACGATGCACATGGCATCTACTCACTTATAATTGGATTTAAGCCATATAGTACAGGATAACTATCCTAAAACCAACACACCAAAAGGATCAGGAACATAGACTTTGTTACCTATTAATGGGACAATTTGTCCTAGGGCTGCTACCATGTAGGCCTCCCAGTGCAAGAGGAAGCTCTTAGCTATCACATGACTGTTGAACTGTGAGAGGCTGATATGTAGGGACACTCCACATTGGAGGAGTGGGATGGGTGGGAGAAGGGGGAAAGGGTGGGAGGGTGCAACCAGGAGGGGTAGAAAGAGGGCACTAGGATGGAGACGTAACTTTAAGTAATAAATAAACATTAAAAAAAAAAAAGAATGAGGGTTAGTCTCTGAGAAGACATGAAAGTGTACGTAGACAAAGACCCAGCTATGACATCTACTAGCATCATGGAAGTTTAAATTATGTTTTAAAAATGCTGAACCAAGAGGCCTGGATTTCTGCATATGTTACCTTATTACCTTTTCCATCCACTTTAGCCCAGAGGGATTAAGAACAACAGCCAAAAAATACAAGAGAAAGTGAGGCAAACCCAAACCCAAAAATCAATGACAAAATCCATCAAGTTTCCTATACTTTCCTCAGCTCCCAACACGGTAATAAGTGCAGTTGGAGGAGCAGTAAGGGTAGCTTGGTTTGGAAGGAGAGCAATGTACTGGTCATTGTATGTCATTGAACCTCTCTGAATAAAGATTGTGTTGTGCTATGGTAAGGGACTGTTGCCTTTGTTATTACTTGATGCAAGTCAAAGGAATGCCAAGTTTTTGTTTAATGAGCTGAAGAGAAGCTGGAACTATGTTGCTCCTCAGCAAATACAAAGAACATTATGACAGGATAATGGAGATGCTTCGTAACTGCATTCCAAGAACTCTTCTTGGAAAGGATGCTGGGCTACACCTTTCTAATTCTACTTTTGTAGCGTTTACTACTTTATTGTAGTGACAATTAGCTTTTCTAATTTCAGGTGGCCTGTAGTGTTTTCTTTCTAAATTTTGATGGAGTCATCACAACATATCTGGATAAAAGTTACTTGGCAGGATGTAATACAATATGACTTCACTCCACATCTCCTGACTCATGAACCATTTTTTCACATCATGAGACAATCAGTGTATATAATTTATGATACTAAATAATGATGTCATTCTTTTACTTAAAACTTAATTGACTACCTGCAAGTCTTTTTTTTTTCCTGGTCAAATTTCATATTTCTCCCATATATCTTGTCTTATCACAGATTCTTACTCCTGTAACACTTCATATCTGCAATGATATTTAATTCTTATAAATAACAGGTGTATTCTACAAAGACCAAGTCCATACTAATAAAATGTAGTGCTATTCCTCAAGTAACCAGTGCAGTACCCAGCACAGAGCAGGCACTCAATCAATGTCTAATTCATCAATCAATACTTTTACTCAATAAGCTTCAAAGAACTTATTTTAGTGTTAAGTGATGTTTTTAACCAATAGGCATTGACATAGTAAATATCTGTCTTAAAATATATTAGCAGTGAAAACCTATTTTCCTCTATGCTTTTAAAATCATTTACAGAGCAATGTCTTCTAGTGGGTAGTCACAGTTTTCCAAGCCATTGGTTTACAGTTGGTGCAACTAAAGCCCCAGAGAGTGGGTGCAACATACTAGCCAGCATCAGTTAGAAAAGTCCAGCAAACACCAACCTCTAAGTTCAGTGCTCTTTCTGTTTGTTGCACTCAGCAGACTAAACAATTCTGTGGTCCTGTGGAACTGATTGTTTTTACAGATTCATGCTACAGGGAATTGCCTGGTGAGACTGACATCTGGTGCAAATGAAAAGTGAAGAGAAGCCCCGGAGGAAGCTTCCACCCTGGCATTAATGAACAGGCAGGAGAATCCTAACCTAATGCTGCATGAAGTTTGGGGAAAGATCAATAATCTTCAAATCAAAACAGATCTTCATCCTCTTGGTTTCACTACCCATATCCTCCAGGCAGGCAGTGAACCCTGAAGTATGTTATTCGTGGCAATATTTGAGGTGTTTAATGAAACATCTTCATGCAGCATGTGCCTGAGCTGAAACTCTGAGAAAAGGCACAAGCACTATGCTTTCTATCTAAAATGTCTCCTCTAGACACACCTTGCAAATTTGTTTCCCAGCTGGTGACACTGTTGTTGGAAGCCATAGCCATGAGACCGTGGAACCTAACAAGAAGTTGGTCAGTAGGGATGAACCCTTGAATTGTCACACCCAAGCTCTTGGCTTCTGTCAGTGTTTCATGGTCCAGCAGGATGTAAATAGCTCTCCTCCAACACATGTTCACATAGCCATAGTGTTCTACCTGAAACCTTGGGACTAAAGAAGTATGGACTGAATCCTCTGAAACTATGAACAGAAATAAATCTTGTCTCCATTGTTTATGTCCAGTATTATGTCAAGTGATGAAAAAGAAACTAATGAACAGGGATTTTCTGCAGTTCTTTCTCTCCTATACCCTGCTGGCTGAACAACCCTGCCATCTTTTGTAACTAATTGTTCACACTCCAGGCCATCACCTGGTAAGATGTCATTGAGTGTAGATGAAAAAAGGAAAGACAAATGGGGGTGACTAATGTTAATTAAGTGGTTTTATTATGCCAGCAATGAGCTGTGAGTATACACAGTTATCTCTCATGCTGGACAATAATCCAACAAGGTTTTCTTAATTGTTGTTTAACAGAGGAATAAAATACATTGCCAGAGGCTAACTCACATGATATATCATGCACACCACAGGCAGAAAACATAATTGAATACACAGTCTAACTTCAGAGCCTGACCTGACCATTTCTAATCTTTATAATCCAACTACACTTGTACTGGGGGCATAGTACTTTGCCATATGATTCCTACTCTCTAAATGTCTTCTTTATCTTCTCTACCTATTTCTTACCTCTCTGACAATATGAATCTGCATTCACAAAGTATAAAAATATTCTTCTGAACAGTTATAACTGCCTGATGGCTTTCTTATATTGTGATTCTTTCTTTAGTCTTTGCAAAGTAGGGGCAGCAATATGGGCTCTGGAAAATAGTATAACTCCTTGAGGGTCACCTGGTCAGCAAGCCATAAGGCTGAGAGTGAGTGCAAGGCTCCTTCCAAAGTGTTCCAGTGTTACCTTGCTTGTCCCCTCAATCAACACTCTTTTGAATTCCTGGCTTCATGATGGAACATAGCCCCACACAGCATGCAAGGTGAAGAGTCAACTCACATTCATGAATAATTTCTTGTTCTCTGAGACTTTGTGTTTCTGAGAAGAAAGACCATCTGCATTCCCTTCCCAAAAGCCCGGTCTCCTGTGCTATAGATATTTGAAATTCTAGTGGCTAAACACCGTCACTTTCTTCACACTTCCTGCTATAAGTTGCTGAGAAAGTCACTTCACACCTCTTGTATCCTACTTACCATGTCTATCAGAATAGAATAATACCAGTTCCCCATAAACTTGGTTGTAAGATGAAATGAGAAGCAAGTATAATATATAAAATGAACTAGATGTCCAGTCAAATAAAATAAAAGTGTTATTATCATAGGATCATCTGTACTTAAATGAACACATTGATGATCTGAAGTTTCTAAACCTCTAAAAATTAATCATAGGAAAACAAATCTACAATGAAATAAAGAGAAACAAATTTACTTAGAATTTTATCAACAGGTAACTTACTCAGTTAACTGATTTTTCAATATATAGGCACTGACTTTTACCAATCAAACTAGTAATGACAATTTTGGTGATGGTATCAGATGTCTGTACAGCGTACTACAGCTTTGCAGTATTTTCATTTAGTTACACTGGAAAAGAATGAGAGGAATGGAAGCAAAATTAAAGATGCAGATGTGGAATCTGAAGGGACATAAGGAAAATGTATGTTCTGGGTAGAGTCTCTCTCCACAAATTCTCTAACTTGATACTGCTATCTCTCTCCTCTCCACATTTCTTACCCATGAACAGCATTGTGTGATTACCAATTTGATCTACCAAATTATTGACCACTGTCTTTCAGACAAACCAAATGCTACCCATGGCTCACATGGAAGGCACTTTTTATGGCTTAGTCTTTAACTACCTAGCGGTTTATACCTAAACATTCCTCTGTAGAGTTCTTATCCTTTTTTCTACTTCAAAGTATCTACACCATTCACCTTTCCCTCACCAAATATTATACACGCCCTTTAAATTTCTAATCTACCTTCTGCTACTCAGAGAAGTCCTTGCTGTCCATCTGGATTGCTGAATCCTATTAAATGAACCATAGAAGCTCAGTCGCCCTTTATAACATAAATTTATTCAATATCTTCTGTCCCACAGATGGCAAAGACCTGGAAAATCAAAGAATCTCAAGGCTAAGAAACCATCATGATACCAAGAACAATATAGGATATTTGTAGTCTTCCTTCTCTTAGCTTCAGTTTACTCCAACGTAAAGTGATGATGCTTACAACAAGTATCCATGCCAGATAGGTTTGGAGTAAAAAAAATAATATGTAAGTATATTTTGAACAATTAATTGCTGCACAAATATCAAAGTTAGTTGTTTTATATTTTAAAAAATGACCTAACTAAGCAACCAAAAGAAACCAGTTAAGAAATGTGTATCATTACTTGAACTATGAAAGAAAATTCCAAATCTTACAAGTGATACCATATATATATATATATATATATAATCTCTCACTTTTTATCATATATCCATCATCTATCACATATTTATCTATATACTACTTACCTACCTATAATCTTTTCACTACCATCTAGTATTGACAGAACTTAACATTTTTTTCCTCCAAACACTTTTCCTTAATTACTAAATTCTTGTGGACTGAAGATAAATACATAAAACTCTGAGTCAAATCATTAAAAATTTATTTAGCAATTACACTAATGGCCAGGACATTTTAGAGTGTTTTGTAAATTTCTTAAAACACTTGTCTTTTTGTTGCATTACTGTAACCATGCTTCTCTAAAACAATGCTACACTCCAAGAAAAAAAAAAAAGGAATTTAATCAAATAACACCAAATACCAAATACCGAAAATCTGTGGGAAACAAGTGCCCAAGAGTTTGTACATTTCTCTGAAAATATTACCTGCTCCTTTGAATCTGAATGTTCAGGTCAAAACCAACTGTGAAGTATGGGGAGAACATGATACATGTAGATACATGCTAATCATCTGCTATATACCAGGCTCTAAACAGAAAATATTGACATTATATTCTTACTGTTTAATTATATATTCTTTGGTAATTTCATCCATGAAAACAAGATATCATATCTTCCCCTCTCCTTTCCTCAACATTCCTTGGTTCTCTTCCAATTTTATGTCTTCTTTTGTATTTTTTTATAATCCATTTTGTACAACAAGTGCTGCCAATATGTTTATGGATGTAGTGTTATCCACTGGAAAATGGCAAACTGTCATGGACCACATCACTAAGGAAAATTAACACTATTTTTAATGAAGTTATATTCTAGCAAGTGATACACATAAATTTAAGTACTATAACAGAAAGAAAACATTGAGTAGGAGTGTCACAAGGACAATTAATAGGATTGATGATCAATATATGCCTTCTTCTAAAGAAGGAGCAATTAGATTAACATCTATCTTACTAAAAGTAAGCTCCTAATACAGGAGCTGTCTTTTTTCTTTCCTTTTTTAAAAGAAGAGAATGAAGTGACTTACATCTTAGAAATACATATGTACTAAGCTCAGAGGAGAAAGAAACTCAAGACTTGGAGCAGTGAAGAGACCATTGGTGATGATCAATAATCAAGTCAACTTCCTCTAGAATTGATATCTTCACTTCAACATAGGTCTCATAGTGTTTCTTCCTCTTAGTTCCTGTGTCTCAGTGTTCCTGGGACGAGCTAACAGGATAGATAGGGGATGATAGGTAGGGCTAAGAAAGTAGAAATATTAAGAGGACCACAGAAAAAGGTACATGATAAGTGAGACCATCTGAAAAAAATGATGGGAAATCTCATGAGAACTTAGAATAACATAAAATTAAAGAGAATAAAAGCCTTATACATAGCTGCACTTTCACACACCCATCCTTGATGTGGTGCCTTATGGTTAGATTACCTGAAGGGTAACTAGTTGAAATGTGAGTGCTGATAACTTATATTTGGAGACAAGAATTCTGCATCATTGGTATTTAATAAAACAGAGTGCTTTTTACTGCTTTATTATTGCTTTGCCTATTCTTTGATAATTACATTTACATATATAGTTCATTTTAATAATAGCCACCTTCTATCCCCCTTCCAACTCTTCCCAAACCTCCACTAGCCACCCTCCAACTTCAGGTTCTCTTTTTATAACCCACTGAATCCAATTAGTACTGTTAATGTTATGCATAGATATATGGTCATTTGTAGAAAAAAAACAATTAAATTACATTGGGTGCCATTTGTAGAATTAATTAATTAAATTACTTAGTATTTATATTATCATTAACTGGCCAGCGGTGTCAGAACTCGAAATGACAGGTGCTTTGACTCTGCAGATCATGGTCTCAAAAGGAAGGTCAAGGTCTCCTGGTCCTGGGATTGTAGATCCAAAACTATGTCAGAGGTAACCCCTTGCAGTGAAACGAGGGGAGGGGCTTACAAGTTCAAGGCCTCCTGCAGCAAAATCTATGAACTTTCTGTCATCCATCAGCCAGCCAGAGGGAAATGAGCAGGCAGGAGGAAGAACAAAGTTAACTATAGCCAATCTTTGCATGCTACTGAAGGCAGTGCAGCTTTAGATCTGGCTACAAATGAGTCTATTACACTATCCAAAAGAGATGAATGTTATAAGTTAACCACTAGTGTTTATGGTCCTTTACCATCAGGGACAGTAGGATTAATCTTTGGAAGAAGTGGATTAACTTCTCAAGGATTTATTGTGCATCCAGGTATTACAGCTGGAGATTGCAAGGAAGAAATTAAAATTATGGTATTGGTACAAAAAGAGATGAGAATTAATGTGGGGGATAGAATGCTCAGTTGCTGTTGTTACCTTACATCAAGGGCAAGGCTGTTTCAATAGAAAGAACAGGAGCATTTGGGAATACTGGAAAATGTTTATATTGGCAAACAATGGTGAATGACAAGAGACCAAAATTAAAAATACAAATGAATGGCATTGAAATAGAAGGATTGCTTGACACAGGAGTGGATGTTACTATCCTCTCACAGGAGTCTTGGACTCTCACAGGAGTCTTGGAATCCAAAATAGCCACTTCAAAAGGTCCATACACACTTTATAGGAATTGGTAAATTATCACATATAAAGCAAAGTGTACAGTAGCTTAACTGTGATGGACCAGAAGGACAAACAGGGAAGTTGAGACCTTATGTGGCTGATGTACCCATAAATTTATGGGGAAGAGATCTCTTACAATGATGGGGTACTCAAATTAATATTCCTACAATGCCAGAAATAACAAATGATGAAATTATGGATGCCCCTGGGGAAGGTATTGATATGGGTACTCAACAACAATCACAAGTTGTATCTAATCTCCAAACACAGGACGCCCTAGGGATTGAGTTTATGGATGCTTTGGAGGAAGGTATTGATATGAGTGTTCAAGAGCAATCACAAGCTGTATCCAGTGTTCAAACACAGGACACCCCAGGCTTTTTATTCAGGATGACTCAGGCTTCCCACCAGCTTGCTAACTGCTCCACCAGCCTAGTCTTATAGTTTATACTTATTAATAAATACAATTGATAATTAAATTGAAGTTTCAGTCATCCACCAAAGAGCGGGACAAATTATTAAGGGCCATATCCCTGAAGAAAACTGACTTTTCCTCATGTAGCAGTCTTTGAAGGCCAGTACCTCCTCAGCTGGAGGTGGGGTGGGTCTTCCTGAGCCCCAATTCCCTGTCCCCATCAAGCCAGGCAAAATGTAGTCCCTTCTTTAAAACAACAACAACAACAAATACTTAGAGTACAAAGAAACCCCTCCATGGACCTCACATTAAGAATGTCAGAAAGACTACAAAACTATCATTCACCACAGAAGTACCTTGCTAACTTCTGAGACCAATGCTCGACTGCTCTTCCAGAGGAACTGGGTTCAATTCCCAGCATCCACAGAGCTGTTTATAGCAGTCCATATCTCTAGTTCCAGAGTATCCAACTATGTCTTCTGGTCTCTGAGGGTACCCAGGCATGTACATAGCATACAAACATACACACAGGTAAAATACTCATAAAGTAAAATAAATAAATCTCTTTAAAAAGATGATGTACATTTTATATTATTTTCCAATTTCCAAAGTTTCATGAAGTAATATTAATACAATATACCATAGTACTTTTTATTGTTACCTACTATACTAATGTAATACACTGAAGTACCTTAATTCTCACCTAATCGATGGTTGCCAATTTCATTTTATTGCAGTTTGTTTTTTCAGGATTTACAGTGTTGACTATTACTCATGAATTTAACTCCTAATTAATGAAGAAACTAATATTTTAAGAGTGACAAAGGTAGTCTTTAGTTTTGTCTCTGTTGATCCATTGCTGGTGTGAATTTGGACATAGACATCCTGTCTAAGCCTTTGTGTCATCAGCTGTAAGATGGGACAAACTACTTGGAAACTCAGAGAATTAACGTAATATTGAGGGAAATCACCAGCTATACAAACTGCCAGGTAGAATAGGTGTACACTAAACAGTAATGTCTATAAATAGCGGTTCCTAATGGGGGAATCAGAGCGTAGCTAAACCCTTCGTGCCTGAGGGAAAATACAAAGGAAAAAGAAGGGGAAAAAAACTCATTCATTTCCTACCCAGGGGGTCTTTCTGTCTACCAAGTGTGGCTGTTTGCTGTGAGGAGGAGAACATAGTCCAAATGCTTCTGTTTGCTGTGACAGGATTATAAATAAGTAAAATGCTCTAGCAAACATTTATAGTTGTGTGTGAGTCAAGAGGTGGGGGAGAAGCATGTGTGTTCAGTCTATTTATAGTTGTCTCCCTTATTTTTTTCACTTCAGCTAAAACTTCACAGCTTAGCTTTCATTTGCTTATGATTGTTCTCAAATGAACTTCTAAGTAGAAGATATTAATTATTAAAACACAGAACTGAAAAAATATTCCATGCTATTTCCCCCATCAACAGGATGATACAGCAGAAAGAAGCTACTAGATAGAAGGCCTAAGAGTTGCCAGCACACACATTCAACCAGAGCTAATTCTTGGCAGAACTCCTGGTAACACCACCACTATTTGCAGTCCAGTGGTTGTGTCAGACATGGCGAGGTCAAAGGCCAGTGTGTAATCTAAAAGCTGTTTCTAATTCCTCTCCTGGAGAAGGGACCACCCCATCCCCACCTTGCCACCCATCTAATGGACAGAGGAGAGATTTACCAGCAAACTAAAGGAGAACAAATTTCTTGAGGAACAGGACACTCAGAATTTCTCTTTGGAGCCATCTTGGTCTGAAGAAGGGGGAAAAATGAAAAATTAGGCTGCTTTATGTTTAAAGTCCTACTGCAGCCTTCCTTGAGTCAAGAATGTTGGGCACAGCAGTCATAATTTTGGCACACATGTAATAATAATTCACAGGTAAAAATCATTGGTTAAGTTGGAAATCATGTTAAATCCAAGGCATACAGAAATCATGGAAGATATTTAACAGTAATGAGGTTGGACTTGTCACAAAGTAGGAAGTCAATAACTCCTATGCCACTTTTTCTTTTCATGAGTTCCAAATTACATCTATCTTCTAGCTCATCCATCTACAATGTGTATATAACGTAGCATCTCTTCTTTTCAACAAGAATCCTCTTAGATGACCCCAGGGTCAGCCTGCCACATAATTTATTTGTGTGTTATATAGTCATTCATTAGGTGGGCTGCCATGTCAGGCTCCAGTGCAAGAAGCTCTTTAGCCCCTATATATCTGATGAGCTGAGGTGGATTGATACTTGGGGGCCTCCCCTCATCTGAGGAGAAGGAGAGGAGAGAGAAGAGGAAGAGGGTGGGAGGATGGGACCAGGTGGGGAGGGTGAGGGGGCTTTGACCAAGACATAATTTGATAAAATAAATAAATTTTTACAAAAGGAAAAGAAAAAAATAATAATGGAGTTTCTACTATGTGATGCCATAGTTCTTGGCACTTGGCATTCATTGAAGAAGCAGACAATCCTTACTTGCACAAAGCTTGCCTTCTAATGAGGGAAAAGGGGCAGTAAGTGAGAGACAATCTGTGTCATATGAAGCTAAGCACTGATGAGAAAGATGAGGCAGGGGTACAAACTTTCCTGGGGGAAGTAGAGAGATGGGGGACAGTATTATGAAAAAGTGACATCTCCGCAGAGGTCCAAACAGATTGCTAAGCTCTCGGTGGATCTGGCAGGAAAGAAGATCCCTAGAGAGAAGAGCAGGTGAAAAGCTTCAGGGAAGGAAGGCGCTCCACCTCATCCCATGTTCCATGCTGGCCTCTGGAAGGAAGGAGGGAAAATCCCTGTTCTTCCACACAGGAATACAAGCTCACTCAGAGGGTGGTATGTATCCCCTTGTGCACATCAGACTCAGCCAGGCTTTTAGAAAGGGAGGAAGCACAGCTGAGCACTCTGCCTCTGCTTCACAGGAGGACAGTCACAGTGTGGGTAGGGGTCACCCACCACCTTGTGGCCCTGAGCTCTGCAAACATGTAGCTCTTAGCAACACCTGGGGGCTCAGACTTCAGAACAGGATCTGATTAGGAGACGGTCTCGCTGAGAAATTTAAACTAAATGAGACCGGAAACAGAAGCAAAACTAGAAAGAAGGAAATCATAGCATCAGTCTCTTTACTGCCATCAGACAGAATGCTCCTGGGTGTGAGTCATCAGACAGAGGACCAATGAGATTAGTGTCCTGTCTAGAACCAAGGCTCTAGGGAAAGCACTCCTGCCTGAGTTCTGGCATATCAAGGTGACCACATAAAGAGTGCTTAATTTCTCTATGTGTAGACTTCTTTATCAAAGGAAATATAATTGTATTGCAAAGTCCAGAGTTTGGGGTAATATGACCTGATCTGGGTAAAAGATAAGCCTAATACTTGGCTTATAGTAACATGTCATAAAAGTTAGGTTGTGTTTGGAAAGAGGAATGTGAAAATTTATGTAAATAAATCATGTATGAACAATACTCAGCCATCAGATCAAATATACTATCAGTACCTATAATGATAACAGATGAATTTCATAGTTGATACACTGAATGAAAAGAAGCCAATAAATAATAGCACATATCTACAGGGTCACACAAAGGGACAAAATCAACTGGCAGTGAGAGATGTCAGACTGCCTTGTGCTTAGGGGTAGACACTAAGCCTAGACACTATATAATGTATCCCCTTGTGCACATCAGACTCAACCAGGCTTTTAGAAAGGGAGGAATTGAATTGCACTCAGCAATTCAATCATGGAGTGCACCTGCTAAGTGCTAAAAGCTGTTAAAGTGGACTTCTGGACAGTGAGAAGTTTTAGAGTCCATGGACACATTGGGAATCTTTGCTCACATTATATAGTGTCTAGGAGGGCATAAAGTGGGAATGTTCTCTCATATAACTTTCCAGCAGAAATATGTGACTGTGTTATTGCTCATAAGATGAGATGTGTGGCATTTGATAATATAATATAGTAGGCACATGTAGCTACTAAACCCTTCAAATATACCTGATGTGATGAAGGGATTTGATTTTTAAGTTTCATGAACTTTTACATGTAATTTTACAGTTCATGAAAATTTACATGTAAATAGTCACACATGGCCAATGGTTACTATCTTGGAAGGAATAGGTGCATCTGTCAGCAAGGGAGAAAGTTACATGGGAATATGTATTAAAATCTCATAAGATTATACTTACACTTGGTGCAATTTAGATACTTTTACTATATGGGTTGCCCTTCAAATATCAGAGAGGACACTGCTAGTTTGCTGGCATTGCCTGACGTGTTTCTCAGAAACTCATGGCAATGTGGAAAAAAAAGGTTTGTTACATCTGTATCAGTGCCCCTTGAAATTCCAAAGAGGATGTGATCTTGAAAGAATCACCACATGGGTGTTAATGTAAAAGTGGGCTCAGAGTTGGTCCGAGTACTTCTGAGGAGTGGAAAGGTGATGAAAGCAACCCATTGAGATGCTCACACTCAGCAACTCAATCATGGAGTGCACCTGCTAAGTGCTAAAAGCTGTATTAAAGTGGACTTCTGGACAGTGAGAAAGTTTTGGAGTCCATGGAACACATTGGGAATCTTTGCTCACATTATATTCTAGACACTTCTTCTGAGTCCATTGCCTGAAGTTATGCGGCTGGGGGGCAAAACAGGTTAAATCAGATTCCATTACGCATTTTCAGTGTCTGTGGACCATAATGTTATCTAAAGCTTGAATCTTGTTTCCTGGAGATTCCTTCACACTGTTCTTCTAGACTTCACTCCTTCATGGATGACTCAAGAAAAAGGATGAAAGATATGCCAGAAACACCACAACTAAAAGAAAGCAAGGAGCATTGTGAGCAAAAACATGTTCATTGTTTTACAGTGAAAAGCAATTCCAGGCAATGAGGAGCCAATCAAAATTTCCACAAAACTGTTGTGGGGTTATTCAAAGCAAAATTTGATAGAAATAAATTAAATTGACTAGTCTGGTTATGCATTAGTTTTTTTTTTTCCACTTGGGTCTTGAAACCAACAATAATAATGAAAAACCAAGAAGGCAAGATATTAAATTTAGAAATCTGTTCAGTAAAATTACCAGGTAGTACTAATGGTTATTCATAAAAGAGCACATTGAATAGTTAGAAACAAATGCTATTTCTAAAGCACAGTTACAAAGTTTAGTTCCACACCCAGGGTGAAAAATCAGCTGCACAATTAACAAATGATTGGTGGGATTAAAATAAAACTAACGTCAATGACTTGGGCTTTTAATGTTTAGAAATGTTAAGTAAAAGTGTTTCAGATAATTAACTGCTTAAAGACAACAGCAAAGAAAATTTAAAACTGTTTAATAATTCAATAAATACATTAACACAACATAGCCAAACTTAGCAACTAAGGACAAAGGAAGACCTAATAGAAGTTATAGCAACATATCTAGTGTAAAGAAGAAAAGAGAATGAATGAGCTGGGCACTTACCTCAAGAAATTAAAAAGAAAGGTGAGTAGTAAATGGTATAGAAACCTGACAGTTAATGGTAAGAAGAGTCCTGAAAATGATGAGCTAATTTTAAAGGCAGAGATGAACACATATAAAACCATATACTATTAACACATATATAATATATGTGATAAACACATATACTATTCAGAGTTGAGGACCAAGCAAATCTAAATCTCACATTTGAAATTAAAATGAGGAAAGGAACGAAGGCACATCAGAGATGAACACAGACATACACTTATGTGTTATCTTCACACATCATGCATATATCATCATCACACACATAGGTACACACTACACAAGTAATATGATTTGCTAAATATATAACAAATAGCATTAAAACTACAAAGCATTTTCCCATAGATACACATCACAGTGAATCCCAGGAAAAGTAACTATTAGTAAAATTGGCTGAAGAAGAAACTGAGAAATCAAACAGACATAAAATCTCTTAAATCATTATCAAGAGATTCGATTTGATGAAGAGACAAGACTCTGCAGACTGAAGTGAAACTGCAAACTTTGCTAATCAGCATCAACTTAGTTAACCAGTTACCTAGCCAAATAGTTCAGGATGACAGGAGAGTAGCCTAAGAGGGAAGGCTTTGAAAGCCTCAGCTTGTGATGTCAGGATGTCAGTGTCAAAACTTGATACCATGCTAGAAAATGTAGTTATGGCTTACTAATGGATGGACCAAATTGCCATGCATTGAATTAAGGCTGAAAGAGAAAATTCATCATCTCATATGATTCAGAAACAGTAATTAATAAGCTTAATCCACAAATAGGTAACAAAGTCTATGATCCTGTTCCTTTTGGTCTGTTGGTTGTAGAATAGTTATCCTGTACTAAATGGCTAAAATCCAGTTATAAGTGAGTAGATGCCTTGTGTATCTTTCTGGGTCTGGGTTACCTCACTCAGGATGAGCTTTTCTAGTCCCATCCATTTGGCAACAAATTGCATGATTTCCTTGTTTCTCATAGCTGAGTAGTATTCCACTGAATAATTGTATCAGTTTATTTATTTTTTTATCCATTTATCGGTTGAGGGACATCTGGGTTGTTTCCAGTTTCTAGCTATTTCCAGTGCAAAAGGAAGTTCTCAGCCCTCATATGATTGTTGAACTGAGTGGGGCTGATATGTAGGGGCACCCCACACCGGAGGAGTACCATAGGTGGGAGAAGGGGGAGAGAGTGGGAGGGTGCGACCAGGAGGGGTGAAGGGAGAGGACTGTGATGGAGATGTAACTTGAAGTAATAAATAAACATGAAAAAATAAAACTAACCCCTAAATGACATTTTTAGTAGTTAGGAACATTAGAAACAGAAGGGACATTCATTTACTACCTTCCTAAACTCTCCGGTTTCCTAATGAAAATCTATAGGAACACTTGTACATAATGATTAAGTTTGGGAATGTTGCTTTTAAAGTCAGGTACAAGACAATGGCCTGCTTTGCCATGATTTTTACTCTAAATTGAAGGCAGATACAGCATGTGAATGCATTATAAGATAAAAACAAAATGAAAGTTCAATATATGCAGACTTCCAAAGCAACTAATGGCAAATTACATGCTTTTTTTCACATGGAAATTAAAACATCCAGGCATAAAGAAGCTAAATAATGAATCACATCTCCTAGATACAAAAATCAATAAAAGGACGGCATTGGAATAGATCAGAAAACAATAACTAAGAAATGCAATAAAAGTGAAGGATATCATTTGTAATAGTAACAAATACGGTGATGTTCACAGGAATTAAATACAATAAAAACATGGTAGTATGTGTATAAATAACATGTTAAACTATTTACAGACATAAAAGTAAGCCCAGATAAATAAATATATTATATCACATATGAGAAGTTTTGTGAATTTTGTAAATTAAACTATAAATTCAATATAATACCAATCCCTATCACAGCAAGCCTTTTCATGAAATACAAATGTATCCTAAACATCACACAGGAGAGGAAAGGAAAAAGAACAACTGATATATAAAATGAAGAACGTACAGGTCCTTCCCTGTGTGCTAGGAACACATTATACAATTGTAACAACTGAAAACAATGGGTTACTAGAAAGCAAGTTGAGGAATGGTCCTGGGAAAGAAAGCTAGGGCTCAGAAAGTGAGCTCTTCATCCAGGAAGCCTGCCTCATGTCAGTGCCTTTACAAAGCAGCGAGACATAGATGAACTCTAGGAAGTAGACAGAAGCAGGTACCCTCATGAGTACACACCACAAAGCCTATGGTTGAAGACCAAGAATGACAGGCAGACATTTTAAAAAAATGTAGAAGACAGAAGAGCATCAAGACTTCAGGCTAGTGGAAGACACCATCAGTAACTTCACAAGTAGCATAAGGTAGAAAAATGCAGCAATCAAATGAAAATACGGGAATTAGAAATGATTCTCATCACAAAATTAAAAGTTTTAGAGCAGAAATTATTTTCAGATGACAAGGAGCTATTCACTTTTAAAATTTTGATAATTGCCATTAATTATAGAGATTCTCTGCCAATCAGTTAAAGAAAGAAACAAGAAAAGCAATCTATCAGAAAAATATGTGAAAGTTATAGATCAGGAAACTGACATGAAAAAGAAATTTTAATATAAGAAAAATGTTTAAACTGGGTAGAAATCTCTAACATGCAAATTAAATGTGCATTGAAGTTATAATTTTACATGCTACAGATTCATAAAACACAAATTGTGTGATTTGTGTTATAAAGAATGGAGAAAAGTAAAAGTTGTACATAGCTTGTAGAAATGTATAAAGGTTAAAAAAATCACAGGACAATTCTAGATGTTAGAAGGAATACAAAGCAAAGCATTAAAATGAGTAGAAAATTACATTTTTACCATAAAGAACAATAAGATCACCATGAGTGACTAGTTATATTATTTAATATTGTGTTTGTAAAAAAATAAGATATATGCCACAAATAATTGTATTTGCTATGATTAAGATGGAAAGAATAGAAGTGTATATTATATTATATATTACATGGTTGTAGCAATTCATAATTGAAAATAATACAAAGTTTAGAATGTTTTTTATTTTAATATTTTTAGAGTCCTTTATTTTACTTCATGTGTGTGTTTTGACTGAACGGATGTTTGTGAACCATGTGCAGGCCTGGGGTCCACAGAGGCCAGAAGAAGGCATAATATGGCCTGGGACTTGAATTACATGCTGTTGTGAGCTGCCATGTAGGAGCTGGGAATTGAACCCAGTACCTCTGGAAGACATATAAATGCTCTGAACTACTCAACCATCTCTCCAGATCATAAAATGAATTTTTAATATGCAATTCCAAAACATAAAGTAGATAAAATGATATAAAAATGAACAAACAAGAATGATACACACTCAGAATAATAGACATCTTCATACTTCCAAGCAGATTCTGAGCATCCCAGAAAATTAAACACACACACACACACACACACACACACACACACACACACACACACA
>CAJQZJ010000275.1:1242107-1296945 GCA_907164525.1 Lophiomys imhausi | reverse complement strand
ACACACACACACACACACACACACACACACACACACACACACACACACAAAATGGTTATGATAATAAAATTCCCCAAAAGCTAAAATAACTATTCAGAGAACACAGCAATTTCGATACCCCTGAAACATTGACCTGGGACGGTTCCCATGCTATGTCCTGTAAGAGGTATTAACAATGTCACCACCATGTAGTACAGGATAACTATCCCACAACCAACACACCAAAAGGACCGGAACATAGACCTTGTTACCTGTTAGTGGGACTGACACTTTGCCCTAATGGAGTTGCCATATAGGCCCTGAGTACAAGAGGAAGCTTTTATCCCTCATATGACTGTTGAACTGAGGGAGGCTGATATGTAGAGGCCACCCACTCTGGAGGAGTAGGACAGGTGGGAGAGGAGGGAATGGGTGGGAGGGTGGGACTGGGAGCAGTAGAGAGAGCTGACTGTAATGAAGATGGAAATTTAAGTAAGAAATTCACTTTAAAAAATTTTTTAAAAAAGCCGGGCGGTGGTGGCGCACGCCTTTAATCCCAGCACTTGGGAGGCAGAGGCAGGCGGATCTTTGTGAGTTCGAGGCCAGCCTGGTCTACAAAGTGAGTCCAGGACAGCCAGAGATATTCAGAGAAACCCTGTCTCGAAAAAAAAAAAATTTTTTAAAAAATGTCACCACTACATATTCTCTGTTATTACAGCGAATTGCTGCAGAATTAATATTGAAAACAGCATATATGTAAGCAAGCAGAGTAAGCTTTATAATCTATTCAGAACTTACAACTAGCTATTGTGTGTCAGTATCCCTTGCTCACCTATAAAGAAGCTGATGAACCAAGGAGTTAAATACATCATCCTGATGCTACAATGATGAAGTGGAGATATCATGACTAGATCTTGAGCAGCCTGGTTTCCCACTACCCTGGGTTAGTTACATCATCCTATAAAACCAGGAGCACAAAAGCAGCTTCACGCCCTCCGGGCTAATGTGCCCAGGTCTGACTCCTCCAGCAGCTACATTCCTAGAATAACTGATTGCTTGAAGCAGTGCTCCCTCTTCCTGTTTATGTCTGGACCTCTATCTAGACTGAGAGAGTTATACATATTCTCCCCAGGGAACTGAAGGTGCCTTATATTTTTCAAATATTTTGAGGCAAAATCTCAAACATGATCTCTATATATTTTAAAATATCTTATTCTGGAGAGGGGTGAGCAAATTGCCCATTTTTAGACTCCAATCCAGGAATTCACATTTCACCATTGGACATCCTTTATCTGGGAAGATTGCCAAGCCCACTGGTAGACAGGACACTATAACTTGTGTTTATACTTGTGAGGACTGCCACTGTGACATGAAACAACCTCTACCTGTCCTGCCAGCTTCCATGTTCATTCTCTGAATACTGCACACATCAACAGCGATCTTTCAGGACATGAATCTCAACTTGTTCCTCACATGCTCTACCCCCTGTGGTGGTTTCACTTCCCATTTGAAGCAAGGATCTCAGTTTATCATGATCACTGCTGGGGACTGCTGCAATCTGGACTTGGTGAGGTCCCCAACTCAACATCTATATTTCTCTCTCTTTCTTTCTCTCCTCCATTCTCATGCTACATCTTTATATAGGATGTTTCAACCATGAAATACATGCTTTGTGAGGTCCTCTCAGACACCCATGTCCAGATCTTCCTCATTCTTTACCTACCCATCACGACACCGCCACCCTCACTCTGCTTTCTACGAAGAGGTTCCCGTGATTAATAGTCAATAATATCAAGTAGAATGAAAGTTCTATGAAGACAAGAACTTCTCCATTTTGAAATCTCTTCTGTCCCTACCATCTGGTCTGTGTCACAAAGAGAGTCATTACTCAGTGCTATAAATGAGCAGAATGAAACGAGATAGAAGCCAAAGACAAAGGCTACTAAGATTACACAAATGTCATATTTGGATATTGCTACAGCAATGTTCACATTTCTAAACATAATGCCCTCATGGGCTTCTGTCTTGGAATCATAAAGACAAATGATTTGTGTCTGGGATAAAGGACCAACATTAAAAAGATCAGAAGAAAGTCACCCAGGGCTCCTCTTTAACTGCTTGAGCATAAGTTGATATGGGATAAGTACATTCTGTGAGAACAAAATCAGGAGGCTTGAATCTAGGTCTGCAGTGGCAAAATAAGAATGAGAATGCCTGTCCTACCCACCCAAGCACTACAGGAGGAGGAAGGGAACCAAAGCATCAAACTCTAGCTTGCTTACACAGACCAGCACAGATATAAACTTATGTCATCACCCACAAACACACACATACACATACGTACACAGGTGCACATAAACACGCACTCACATGCACACACACACAAACATGCACATACATGCACATACACATATACATACACATACACACACACACACACACACAGAGAGAGAGAGAGAGAGAGAGAGAGAGAGAGAGAGAGATATTTCGCAAACAGGGTTTCTCAGCCCACCACCCACAGAGTTGGCTCTAGATTTAGAACAGGATACTTCCAGCCTAATATGTTCCTACTTTCATTCCTCTTTTTCTGCTTAGTGGTAGATGAGGCAGACACATCTTCAGACTTTTAATAGAGATAACTGATAATAGTGGACAATGTTTTGGAGTTATCACTACATATAATTACTACATTTTTTTAATGTACCCAACCAAAAGCAATGAAGGTGCTATTTGGAAAGAAATAGTTGTAGGGATAGGCATAGTACATGTGTGAACACACCTAAACTTCTGGTTATCAGGGAGCTCTCTCCTTCTACTACAGGATGTATAAAGTTATATATATATATATATATATATATATATATATATATATAATATATATATGCATATATATGTAATTATATATCTATTTTCATAATATATAATATAGTATATACATGTATATATAATATATATACACATATACCAAAACTATGTACATAAAAGTAATATATAAAATAACCTGGAAAAAGTAACCCAGGTCATTGTCATTTCTATCTTCCACATGGAGATGAGTAAGAATGAGCCAATGATTATTTATTTTAGGCTTTATTGGCTCATTTTCAAGAATAGCAATTACATGCAGTATATTATATTCAACATTATAGAGTTTTATTGTCATATGTGAACAGGGCATATAAGTTCTGTCTTGGAATTTGCATTTCTTGACCTTATGTGATCCTTATGAAATTTCAAATGTATGAACCTTTTTGTTATTTCAAAGAAAATACTGAAATCAATTGATTGTGACATTCTATGTATATGGTAAAGATCAAACAGTAAGCTTAAAAAAAAAAAAAAAAGGAATGAACCAATGTCCGAGTATAATGTCCTACTACAAACGGAAACCTGCCATATATAGTAAGGAAGGGATCAGTGTCATTCTCACAGCTTCTGAGGGGCCCCTCTCTTTCCTTTCTTAAGTGTTCTTCCTCATCCTGTACCTCCTCCTCCTTTCCTCAACAAGTAAAAGTGCATCATGGGGACATCAGGGCTTCTCTCTGTCTGTCTGCCACAATCCCAATCAATTTCTCAGCCAGGGAACAGAAATAGGACCTTGCTCCCTCATACTCAAATCCCAACCCCAGATATCTTTTCACACCCTGTTGTTTCAGTCCTGGATCTGTTGGCAATCAGCACTTAGGAACTTATTGGACTGGACAACTGTTCCCCTCACTCTTTTCTTTCTTTTCTTTTTTTTTGTTGTTATCTCCCTCTCTTGAACATTTCCTTCTATTTTGCCTTTCCAATTGAAAGCCATAGTATGTAGGAGGTGGATGATCCCTCAGAGAACACTAAATCTCATTTACCAAACATTGAAACCTAGGACCAGGGCAGGATACTTCATTCAAGTGTCTGAACTTCAACAGACCTTTAAATAATACACGGGCAGTCCAGTGGGAGATCAATACCATGTTGCCTTCTGGTAGAGCATGCAAGCTCCGTGCTTCTCATTTGCATCCTAGCAGTGGTCCTCCATCAATCTTTTCATCCGTACACTTATTCTAGCCAAAACTTTCTAAGAAGAAAAATATATGCATATTGATCCCTAGTTATAATTTTCTAGTGGCTCCCCATATCTTCCTGACAAATTTCAAGGTCCCAATGTTCCCTCCTCCCTGCTCTGCTGTTCCCGTTATTCCTCCCACTTTGCCCTTCTTACAGCTCTTAAATTTGACATTACTTTTCTGTTGCCAAAAATGATCTTTGCCCAACCCCAATTCCTGTCTTTGGATAAAGTGACAAATGTATCTTCAAGATTCAGGTTACATGCCCTCTCCTGCGGGAAGCCCTCTTTGCCACTCTCAGCACATTTCAATGTCATTTCCTGAGTCAGGGTAGAATGACTTTTCACATTCATATGCCAGCACCATGAGAGCAATCAATAATTGGTGCTTTTCTATATACTGAGCACTGCTCAGAACATCTTAGATGAAACAAACTCTTTCAATCATCACAGCAACTTAGAAGCAGGTATGCTTATGTGAATGTTTGGAGGATGGAGAAATGAAGGCTTGACAGGTCAAAGAACTTGCCTCAAATCTTCATACTGATGCTAGAGTGAAGATTGTACCTTGTCCACACCATCAAAAAGATGTCCTCTTGCTGTGATTCTGTTAACTCAACTTTCTTTTCTAAGATTTTATTTTTACTTTTAATTATGTATGCACAAGAGTGGATTTGTACTTGTGTGTTCGGGTATGGATCCTATGGATCTGTAATACTGGGCAGTTACGAACAATTGTGGATATTGGGAATCTAACTGCAGTCCTCTATAAGAACAGTACGTGCTTTTCACCATTCAGCTATCTTCCCATCACCCCTTGCACAGATTTCTTACACTTACTCCTGAACTCCTCTGGAGCACTAATTACTCTATAAGCCTCAGCACTTAACACAGAGAGATGATTCCATGAATGGGGCATACATTTTGTAAATGACCACTGAATATGCAACTCTCCTCCTCCATTTCTTATTTGTTTCCCATGCCATCTTCCTACAGAGCAGGTTACAGGGCAGAGGCTCCAGGGTCAAAAAGAGTTCCTGCACTGCTCGGCCATACCTAAGAGCTCAAAAGAGTGTATCTCTCTGAGGTCCTCTTTATACAGGTCTGTGAAATGGGGTCTCGTGATGATACAAACATGATAGATAAATAAAGAAATCCACAAGGAGTGCATAGCATGAAGCCAGGGACTCAGAAGATGGGCACATGAATGCATCCATAAGTGGTTAGATGGCAGGCACATGTTAGTGGTTATAAAGATCATCACCATTCTATAGACTACTTTGGGTTTGCATTTCTTTCTTGCTCACTCTTACCTTAATCAAGAGGCAGCTTCTCCACAAGACTTACTTGAGTTGGTGAATCCTGAGAGGACAGCATGACTACTCTGTCCCTGCTGTGCATAGTTCCCTTCGTACTCCCTCCAGCTGTGAAATGGAGTACCTGCTCCACTGGGCTCCAGGGCTGTCAGGGGGCTGCTAATTTCACAGTTCACAAGACTGCTGTTTTCCCTTGATTAATGGGGGAGCCAACAGGCTTGGGTAAGGGCTGTGACACCAGCCACATGGGGTTCTCTCCCCTCTTCCTAGCCTTCCTGAGGAGGGAAGAGTAGGCTAGTCTCACGCATATGTATGGACAGAGATAAATGATTTTGTACTGCATGCCTTCCAAAGAATAAATAAGATTTCACACAAGTCCCATGCATTTCTCTCAGTAGGAGTTCAGCATGCTTGGGGGATGGGAGTAGGGAGACTCATGCATGCACGCACACGCGCGCGTGCACACACACACACACACACACACACACACACACACACACACACACTCATACTCACAGAATAATGAAAAACTGGAAACACTTTATATACCACTGATCATAGCAGGGCTTCCCTGTGCCACAATGACCCAGGAGATATGAGAGATATTAAACCCTAGAGCATGAACAGGGTTATTTTGAAATTAATCCAGCTTCACTCTATAACCCCAGGGTCAGGGGAATTAGAAGAGATAGGTCCAAATTTAGCTGGGCTCTTCCAACTGGTCTCCTTGTTCTCTAAGTCACTAACTAATTTTCCTGACACCCTCTTTCAGTTCCATTGCTTTTTCCTTCTCTTTTAAATCAGAGGACTCACCTACCATAGCACCCTCCCTAGAGGGCTGCAAGAACTGCTTTCATCTCACCCAGGTCCATCCCAGTTGTGTCACCCCTGCAAAACTGCTTCAGCCTACCATGCCTCAGTTGCCCTCTTTGAACAACAGAACTCTGTAACCCACACCCCTTATATGCATTCTAGGCACACTCACTTGTTGAACTACCAAATGAGCTGATTCTCTGCTAAACCTATTTGCCCTGGTTTAGTTCCATACCACATATCCTCTGACTCCACCTTATATCTTCTTTTGGAAAGGCCTTCTTAAACAGCCAAGACCCAGATCAAGCGCCCTCTGTCATCACCAAGATCACTTAGTGAGGTCTCTTCCTGGATGCTCTGTGTTAATGGAATCAGTAAGTACACGACATCCTAGTTCAGGTCTCAAGACTCCTGTCTGATGTCCCCATTACAGGATAATGTCTCCAAGGACAAGAGCCATGCCAACCATGGTCACTCCTCTTCTCTGAGTCCTAATGACTTTTTGTGAAGTGGATGAATGAATGAATGAGTTGCTGAATATTTGTGAGAGCTAAATGAAGCGACACAGTGCCTGATCTATTTGCAGAGGACTTACACACTAAAAAAAGTAACAGTAATTGAACCTTTCTTTTGCAATAAGCACTTCCCAAAGCCTAGTGACACACATTAACTCATTTTGTCTTAAAACAGCTTAGAAATGCATGTTTTTTAGTTTCTCTATTTAGAAATGAGGACAGTGAGGTGCACAGAATTTGCCCTCGTGGGTACAAAATATGAGTAGATTTCAAGAGTTGGCATGGGCAATCTTGCATTGGAGTCCTGGTCTTCTTCAATATTCTGCAGTGGTATTCTTGGTTCCATCACCGATCCTTCATGTTTGGATCTTCTGCAGCCTCAAGTTCCCTGGTTGAAGCCTGCCCATCTCATGAGGTCTTTCCTCATTTATCAACCTTTTTGCTCTTTTACTTATATAAAAAAAAAACCCTGACAGCCTTTACCAAATGCCATGCAAGAAGAATTGTGGTGGCAAAAAATGCAGTTATTGCTGTAAGAAGACTCTCTGGCTCTCCTACAAGTGAGGACTTTGTTTTCCGGTGATAGGAGAATACAATGAAGAAACTGTCTCTTCTCCATGACTTACCAGGAGACTGGAGTCTTCAGGTATAAGACAAACTAATACGCAGGTACACTTTTCCTCTTAGGATGTCCATATTACCTTTTCTGAGAAACCTCCAAGTTAAGAGCTGGTAGAGTATATGGCAGCAGAAAGATGAAGGACCATCAAGCCATGTGACAGTTGAGAGCACACATCACTACAATGTCCTACTCCCACCCTAGGCATTGCCTTCTCTTCCGCTGTGGTCTTCAAGGAGAACCATATCCTTCACTGTAAAGGACACAGCTGGAGCCACACTGAGCCAAAGCAGGCAGCCTGTCTGTCCACTGAGCAAGCCTGTTTCCCCAGGGTGATGAACAGCGCCAATCAGGCGGCACTTAACATAATTATAATGAAGT
Organism: Lophiomys imhausi; assembly: GCA_907164525.1. Classification (NCBI taxonomy): domain Eukaryota; kingdom Metazoa; phylum Chordata; class Mammalia; order Rodentia; family Muridae; genus Lophiomys; species Lophiomys imhausi. The sequence continues at coordinate 1,289,277 of CAJQZJ010000275.1, read as the reverse complement.
GGGTACATCTGGTCTCTGAAGGTTTCATTCACCAGAGAAATGAGTAGGAAGTGCTATCTCTGCTGACCTCCTTGTGGGACACTTACAGAATAGCCTTGGAGCCAGGAAGCTGTTGACATGGACTGGGGACTGCATTCTGCCACTTATTAAAAGGCTCAGATTGTTACTTAGGATGCCCTTCCTCCCCTTTGGATCATTTCTGTATAGGGAACTGTGAGTAGACAGAGTTTGCAAGAAAGTCTCCTCTTTCAGTCTGAGTTTCCTAAGAACATGTCTTCCAATATGTACCCCATGAGTCATGCTAACCAGCCACATGGTGCATAACTTCTGGTCCATGCCACATGTATTCTAGCGAGAGAGATGGAAACTGAAAACTGCACATTTAGACCTGGAGGGGACCAAGCTGCGCATCATAGAGATGGGAAAAGTGAGGCTCAAGAAAGGGATATTATTTTCCCAGGACTGTACCAGATTCTTCAAATATCACTACATAGGATACTGAATCAAAGCCAGCCGAGTCTGTGGTCTTATTAAACCAGTTTCATAAATAAAGAATGGAGATCAAAAGAAGTCAATCAACTTTCCCTAGAATTAGGCACTCTGTGAGGACAGCAAGCATGTCTGCAACTGCCCTGTCCCAAGCCCTTTTTAAAATTCTACTACTGGCTATTCTCAGAAAGCCAGGCATTATGTCTGTGCTTTGGTTTTTAAACTAGGGTCTTTAAACATCCAAGCAAGCTAAAAGCCAGTTAAACCCCCTTGTGTTTTCCATGCACTAGTGGATTGCTATATATTGAAAGGAGACCTGTGGTGAATGCTTTATAAAGTAAAGAACCATTTAGGAAAATAATCTGTCAGCACCTGATTTATCTATTTGCTAAGCTGTGCCTTTCATAAAGCAGGGTTTTCAGAAGCAGGGCAAACCAGCCCTGCTCTGGGCAGACTTCTAGCTGCTCTGGACAGTATCTGATGCTTTGAGGGGCTGCTATAGCCATGGTGCCTGGTTCAGTGAAAGCAGCTGCAGGTACCTTATAGCTCACAGCATGCCTTGGTGGGTGCCCTAAGACTCTGCAATCGTAACATCATTGATGAGATCTGAGCAAAGTCACACAGCTTCAGACTATCTTGTACATGGGGATGTGGCCTGCCATGAAGGTCTGCCTTTCAGGGTGTTCAGTAATGGACATGACAAATTCTTTCTTTCTTTCTTTTCTTTCTTTCTTTCTTTCTTTCTTTCTTTCTTTCTTTCTTTCTTTCTTTCTTTCTTTTTTTTCTGATGGAGCTATTTCAGAGGGCATTCTTTTTTTTATAATTTATTTTTTATTTCTTCAAGTTATATCTCAATCACAATCCCCTCCCTACTCCCCCCTCCAGTCCCACCCTTCCACCCTCTTCCCCCTCAACCCCCCATCCTCTACCCTTTTTTTTTAGTTTAAGGTATATCATTCCCCCCAACAGCTCCCCCTTTCAGTCCAACAAATGGTACTTTCTCTTATAACAATAAATACAATACAAAACAACAGAAATAAATAGGCCACAATTATGAGAGCTATATGGCTTAGCATACATTCCCAATGTCCAATCCATATGTATTTGGCCCCTGACTTTAACATTCTACTATCTAACCATTCCCATGAGTTTAAAGTTCTATATCTAACTCATCTTTCATACTAACTTGCCTCACATTTTTAAAAACATCTTCTTAGATCCAGAACACCCTCTTGATTCCTAAACAACTCAAAATTTAACTATGAGACTCTAGCTATCTAGTCTTCAACCACCTCAGAGACTTGAGAGGGATAAATATATCTAATTATATAGGAAGTGCAGGGCCCACAGCTTCCAAAACTAAGAAATGACATACCAGTGGCTGCTTGGACAGTTCACATTTTCTCTCCATACATTATAGCATCAATCTTCAGCCATTTGGCCCAGTTTCTCTGACAGAAATTGCTTGTAGAGCAGGAATTATGAAAGACTTGCCTACCCTGTCTTGGCAGAGCTAGGCTGTTGACTTACCTGCTTCCAAGTTTTGTCCTTTTGGACAGCATTCTGTCTACATTTGAAGCAAAGGTTTTTTCTTGCCAAGAGATAGGCTTGCTACTAATTCAACCATCTCAAACTGGAGATTCTTCGATGCTCATGTTCTACTTGGAGTAGAATAGGGGGAGCTGTCAGGAGCTGACATGTCTTGATATCAAAATATCTTAAGTTAAAAAACATCTTTGAATGCCATATTCTACAGATCTCTTGAGGTTTTTGAAGACGCCCTATCTATCGCTAATATTCTTTCTTAAGATAGGCAGAGATTTCTCACAGGGGTGGAGAGACCCAGGAAATGGGATGGGGGAATGAAAGTGAAGTAAACAGGTGAGTAGTCAGAGACAGGTTATTTTCAGATTCACCTAAAAGAAGGGCAGACACACACACAAGGAATTTATCAGTGCTACCTAGGACAGAAAGTGGGTATACATTCCTGCCATATCCAAGAAATGGTCCTTTCTTTTAGAGGGTTGAGGTTATTTTCAGATCAAACCTGTTTTCTGTGTTTTTCCACAGTACTGTTGGCAGACTATTGGTGAAAAATGACTTCAGAGTCGAGTACACCTGGGTAGAAATCCTGCCTCAAACAACCACCTGATCTGAAGCAGGACACCTGAGCTCTTTCTGCTTCAGTTTCCTCATCATAATGTGGGGAAATTAGAACTACTGCCTACATCTTTGTTTTTTTTTAGCATTTCGTATGTATTTAACCTTGACAACAGTCTTATTCTACATAAAGGACCTAATATTATCCCTACTGCCACTGAAAATGACCTCCATTATGTAAACTAAAGAGGCTGGTTCTTTCAACCCTTGAAGAAGCTGAGTTAAAACATACCAGAGCAATTGTTTGTGGATTCACTTATTCAGTTTGTCCACTCATTTAATCACTTACTTGTGATCTCACATGTCACAGGAAAGGTTCTAAACAACAAACCTCCAGCACTTAGCAAAAAAAACAGAATTCCTAAAGATAGAGACAAAAGACGCAAATATAAACAATAGGCCAAACAGAAGCTAAAACAATGAAGAAAAAGAACCAAAACTTCACTCGGACCAAAAGCAACTTAGAGAAGGAAAGGATTATTTGGCTTATGTTGTTAGCGCACATTCCATCATTGAGGGAAGTCAGGACCAGAACTCAACTGGGAGCTTGGAGTAGGAATGATTCAAGCAAGAATACTGCTTGCTGACTCTTTTCTCAGGCTCATGCTTAACTAACTTTCTTATATAACCCAGGACAACATGCCTAGTGATGGGGCCAACCACAGTGGGCTGAGTCCTCCTGTATGTCAGCAATAATAAAGAGAAGCTCCCACAGACATCTCCATAGACACGTGTGATCTAAAGGATTCCTCGGTGAGGCTTCTCCTGTCAGACGACTTTAGACTGGTGACAATTAAAGTTAACTAGGACTAGGGTTAAAAAGCATAAGGGGTGCTATGCACAGGTGTACACAACCATGGGTACTGTTTTATTTTAGCCAAAGTACTAGGAGATGAATTCGGTGACAAGGTAGCAGATGAAGGAAGGACTGGAAAGAAACCATGAAGACTCCTGGGAAAAGCAGGAATGGTTGCTGCAAAGAACTCAAGGTGGTCCTTCCAAACAAACTCCTGGGGATGACAGCAGACTAGTGCTACATGACCCTTGCCATCCTTTGTGTGCATGCTATGTTACAGATAAAATAAGCAATTGTCTTAATTGTGTGTGCCTTCTGCATTCTTCTAAAATCCACATCTCCCTGGTATGGCTTTGAAACCTAGGTCTGGGCACCGCTTTTCCTCAGTCTTAGCTGAATACTCATTTTCTTACAAGTTATTCTTTGCTTGGGGATGGAAGTGATTACAACAACTTTTGCTTTGAAAGATATTCAGCAAAACCTGGTCCTCACCCACTAGACACTAGATATTTTCAATTCAAAAAATTTAAATATAGGGCTGGAATGATGGCTAAGTAGTTAAAGTGCTTGCTATGAGAACCAGAGTTTGGATCCACAGAAACCATATAAACGTCAGGTAGGCCTGGCAGCCTGCGTGTAACCTCAGGCTCAGGAGACAGACAGGGATTTCCATGACAAGTCCTATTTGTGAGTTCTAGGTTTGACAGATCTTCCTCAATAAATGATGTAGAAAGGTGAGTGAGGATGATTCCCCATGACAATCTCAGAAATGTACCTGCATGCATACATTCAAATGTACACACACACACACACACACACACACACACACACACACACACACACGGAGGTTAGGTCTATCTGTGAGATTCTAGATATCCTCCAGTTCAATCATACCCTCCCTTCTCATGATTAAATACACTTAACTATTCTTTCCTCATTTTGACTTCAATTTCTTATCATTTTCGTAAGAAGTTGGTGCTTTCTTTTTCCACTTGTCTCTCGTGTGCTCATAGTGAATGTGGATAAGCTTATTTCCCAGGCCTTCAAGGCCTTTGCTCCAGTGTTAATATGACACAACTGATTCCAGAGATTTCATCCTCATGTTTCTCCTTCATATCACTTAAGTCACCCAGCACACTGATGCCCCGAGGCCTTTGGTCTTGCTATCCCTACTCCCTAAAAAGGAGTGTCCTCAAGGTCTTATTTCTTCATATATTACAGATCCACCTTCAAATACCAACTCACCAGTAAAGGTAGGACTCTGATCCTCTCCTTTAGTTGTCTCCCATCCAAAGATAATTTGATAATACACATTTTCTTTTTCATTCATCTATAGTCTTTAAACAGTGGAAGACATGCTAGAGAGAGATTTGAAACTGTTTTCTTCACTGTTTTATCTTCACTGACAAAAAGTATCTCCTGACACATAGTAGGTGTATAAACAGAACTTGTTGGCTCAGTAAATGAAGAAAGAGACAAACATTTCCTTATTTAACAAGCATGTATAAAAATGTAAGCTAATTATGTATCAAGAACTTTAAAACATTCAGACATTTGACCTAGTAATTCTACCCTTGGGACTGTACTTAGAGGAAAATAAGTTTAATCCAAAACAGGGTTGTTTCTGTTGACTGAAAAATAACAAGAAAAAAAAAAGCAAAGCAACTTATGCTCATTAATAAAATAAGAAACAATGATGAAATGGAGTTTTATATATATGTTTAATGTTTATGTTCTAAGATTAAAGTAAAAGAAAAAGCAATGTGTGAATAAATACATAAAATTGGGCTCAAAAAGCAATTTGATAAATTGCTAAAGGATGTGTCCTTTCAATTTTAAGTTTTCTACAATGCGTTTGTGCTAGCTTTTGTTATTAGCAAATATTCAGGGGAAAGGAGGACAGATGTGGACAGTGGAGTTGCTCTTCCACATTCAAAATGCAGAGGAGGCTGGTGCAACAGAGGCCAGTTGGCACTTGTAAGAGGCTGGGATTAGCTTCCCTGGACTTTGGTGACTGGCATCCCCAACAGGGCCATTTTCAGCTATTGCAAAGGAGGGAGGTCTTGATAGGAGGGTACAAATCCCTGGTTGCTGGGAAATTGCTCTAGCTCTGATCAATCAGGGAACGTTCTTGAAGCCCCTGACATTTATCAAACCTCCTTCACCCTCATCTGTCATTGTGCAGTAGGGCTGCCTAGACAGGCACACTGTAATCAAGTCAGCATGTCCTGAGGGTCCCCAGAGACAGAGCTGAGTGATGCAGAGGGAGTGTGCAGAGAGGGAGACAGGGCCACAGGAAGAGGATCCCGAGAGAGGAGGAGTAAAAAGCACAGCTCAGAGAGCACCCGTTTGTTTTGCTATCACAGCAATTAATGCCGAGAAGTGACATTTTAAGGGGCACTGGTGACAGCTTTGGTGACATTCCTATTTGTGATTCCATGACAAATCTCTGTCTATATCTTATTTTAGCGAGTATGGAGACAGCTCGGAGGCCAGCTGCCTGACAGACTAAGCTCTTCTCTGTTAGAGACTCCACGCCTCTGCTTCTGCCCTGTCTAGAAATTTGCACACTGGGACCAAGATTCTGAACAGTGTGAAACCCAAAAGCTACTATCCAGGGTTAGCTCTTAGAGGGCCACGTTTACCAGTCCATTTGGTATAATCATTAACTGAGGGGAAAATGATGAACTACTATTATTCTATGTGTATCATCTATTTGCCCTATCAATTGAGGGGGGTACAATAAGACTATGCACAAAGCAACACTGGGGATACTTTCCAGCCTGCTTAGGTGGGCAGAATGTATTTTGAAGTACAGATTTTGCCTCCTTTGTTTTCTAGCAGCTCTACAAAAGACACAGAATGGCAGGAGATTAAGCTACAATTTTGCAGTCTGAGATTAGAAAATATTGCACTTGAATTGTGTTTAATTCAAAGGCCTACTTCACCATCCCTGACCAATGGCCACAAATTTCTGTTTGAATCCATCCATAGATGAGATCATAATAATTAAGACTTGAGGAAGGACAATGCAGATATGGTAAGCATTTTGGCAGATGATAGTCAGAGTACTTTAGGGAAAAACACAGAGAGGCAATACAGAGAGCAGTGAGCATGAACTCAAGTGATGTGGGCACAAAAAAGAATTTCATCTTTAAAGTGCTCTATCTCAGGTGAGTGACTTGCTTTCTCTGAACAGGAGTAAAGTTGTATCTCCAAAATGTCAATAACAGTTTATCAAGGCACTCAAATTGATGAAGCTGTTTTGTAAAATGTGGAAGAGCTCAAGCTAGCACCTCGAATTGAACTCAGTGGCTCACAAACAAAAAGAAGATATGGAGGGAGGGGGAAGCAGAGAGGGGTGAAAGTGATGAAGATCCATCATATAACTATATGAAACTGTGAAACAACAAAAGACAGAGACCATTGCTGTTTTCTTCCTTTCTAAGTGACTGAGGAAGACCATTTTCTACGTTGTTTGCTGCTCTCTAGTAACACAGGGGTGACCGTCAACATGGGTTAAGGGTATGAATGACTGCAAATGAGAGTCTGAGTTAGGAGGGAGAGGTGTACTGAAAGAGAAGATGCGGCCATTATCATCTCATCATCCTTTCTGGCTGACATAACTGTGAGGGTCACTCATGTGCAGTCAAGGTGACCTGGCCTGAATCTGCAGCCCGAGGGGCACTTTGCCATGCCGAAATGGAAAGCTACTTTAAAAGCCAGGGCTTGGAGCCAATGGAGTGTATGGAAGTCAGGACAGTTTGGTGTTAAAAAAAAAAAATCATTTCCTTCCTTCCTGCAAAGAGGTCTCCCTCCTGCTTTCATGACATATGTATTCCATTACTCTCTCTTGTTTCCCTTCCCAGCAAGAAGAGAAAAGGGGGAATGTGGGAAGAGAGTGGAGGAGGGTTAAGAATAAAACATGATGCTATAGTTATATGAAAGTGTTACAATGAGATCTATTTCTTTGTATGTTAACCAAAAACATCATTAAAAATTTTCATTCCACATTTCAATTTTAAGCATTACTTGATGCAATAACTTTAAGAAGCGTTACCCTTAATTTTTTATCAATATACAAAGATCAATACCAATGTGGCCAAATATAATCTTAATTTTGTATCAATATACAAAGTTCAATACCTATGTAGCCCAATACAATCTTAATTTTGCATCAATATACAAGGGTCAATACCATTGTGGACAAATATAATCTTAATTGTGTATCAATATACAAAAATCAATACAATCTTAATTTTGCATTAATATACAATGATCAATACCAAGTTAGCCAAATATAATATTAATTTTGTATCAATATACAAAGGTATAAGGGCATATTCAGTAATCTGTCCTTTTTTCTTGATCTTTCCTATACTATGTCTATGTCCCATTTTTTTTTCTCAAGTCTGTTCACTCCTACATAGGAAAGAAAGAAGGATACAGAAAAGGAAAAGAGAGAGGTCCCTGGGTCTAACCTCCAAAACCCATTTAACAAAACCATTTAACAGTTTGTTGTCTCTTCCCCTAAATAACAAAATTTTCTATTATCCATCAAATAACCAAAGGGGGAGGAAACACCCTCCCCACCTTCTGGGGATGGGACGTTGTTGTCGCTCTCTTACAATGACCTCCTGCTGATTTGGGAATTAGAAAACCTGTTTGGGGCCCAACTAAGAATGGAAAAATGGTTAAAAATGTTAATAAAATCATTTGATATTCAGTCCTTTTGTGCTCAGCTATTTAGATGTCCTAAGAAGTTCGTAGACAGAAGCTGATCCTCAGAGCTTTACTAAAGTTCTGGCTGGAGCAGTCTGTGGAGCTGAACGATCTTAGCAATTTTGAGTTTTGGCCTTTTGCTACCAACCGTCATAAACTGTTTAGGATAATTAAGAAATGTAAGCATGTCATTTTGTTAGTGATTATGACAGTCTATCACAGTTTTTTTCTAAGCTACTCAGAAATCAAGTTGCTAAGAGACAAGCAACAGTTGCTAATCTAAATATAAGAGATAGATAGGGTGTCTTCAAAAACCTCAAGAGATCTGCAGAATACAGCAGTCAAAGATGTTTTCTTAACTTAAGATCTTTTTGATATCGAGATATGTCAGCTCCTGACAGCACCCCCTATTCTACTCCAAGTAGAAGATGAGCATTGAAGAATCTCCAGTGGGAGATGGTTGAATTAGTGGCAAGCCTATCTCTTGCCAAGAAAAACCCCTTGCTTCAACTGTAGACAGAATGGTGTCCAAAAAGGACAAAACTTGGAAGCAGGTAAGTCGACAGCCTAACTCTGCCAAGACAGGGTAGGTAAGTCCTTCATAATTCCTGCTCCACAAGCAATGTCTGTTGGAGAAACGGGGCCAAACGGCTGAAGATTGATGCTGTAATGTATGGAGAGAAAATGGGGACTGTCCAGGCAGCCACTGGTATGTCATTTCTTAGTTGTGGAAGCTGTGGGCCCTGAACTTCCGATATAATCAGATATATTTATCCCTCTCAGGTCTCTGAGATGGTTGAAGAATAGATAGTTATAGTCTCATAGTTAAATTTTGAGTTGTTTAGGAATCAAGAGAGTGTTCTGGATCTAAGAAGATGTTTTTAAAATTGTGATGCAAGTTAGTATGAAAGCTGAGTTACATATAGAACTTTAAACTCATGGAGATGGTTAGATAGTAGAACGTTAAAGTCAGGTGCCAAATGTGTATGGACTGGAAATTGGAAATATATGGTAAGCCAAGCCATATATCTCTCATAATTGTGGCCTATTTATTTCTGTTGTTTTGTATTATATTTATTGTTATGAGAGAAAGAACCAATTGTTGGACAAAAAGGGGGAGCTGTTGGGGGGAAGATATACCTTAAACAAACAAAAAAAAAGGGTAGAAGATGGGGGATTGAAGGGGAGAGGGTGGAAGGGTGGGACAGGATGGGGGATTAGGGAGGGGATTGTGATTGAGATGTAACTTGAAGAAATAAAAAATAAATTATAAAAAAATATATAAAAATTCAAGCCAGGCGGTGGTGGCGCATGCCTTTAATCCCAGCACTTGGGAGGCAGAGGCAGGCGGATCTTTGTGAGTTCGAGGCCAGCCTGGTCTACAAAGCGAGTCCAGGACAGCCAGAGATATTCAGAGAAACCCTGTCTCGAAAAACCAAAAAATATATATATATATAAATTATTTTTTCATTCCAAACTCTTTTTCTTATGCTGGAGAAACTCTTTTAGAAACAGCTTACTGAGTGTATGCAACATAACCCTGCTATAAGTAATGCATTTCTGCACCTTCTGCCCTCCATTTAACCCAGCGTAGTCTTGACAAATCCTTTCATGAATTGTCCAGTGGTGGTACTCACAAAGGGAGAAGAAGGTGACAGAGTTTTGGAGGTTGAAGATACAGTATCCTACAATAAGATAAAAGTTGTACAAAACGTCCCTTGGTTGGACAGACCGATCCATTCTAAGATGTTGAGACTTAGGATTGAGTGAAAGGCACCACTCAATTGAAACCATACTCATCTTCCTAACTGCCATACAAGGTGACAGAAAGCCTAGGCCATTCTATCCTTGTGTCCCTGGAATGGCTTTCATCCCTCAGATCTGCTGGCAAAGAGTAGGGTCCAATAGTCAGAAGTCTGTGTCTATTGTGTATTACCCAGAACTACATCAGCCTCTGATGCTTCTGATTTGCTCCATTCATATATTGTGAAATCAATGCAGTGACTTATACCTGCATGGATAACATGATGTAAAGACAATAGTAAATATCAGAGAATGCCATATGTAATAACATTATAAATTATTTTGCAAAGCTTATTTTTGGGCAAACACATATCATAAAGATCACACATACATACACCCACACATGGGGTACAACGTCAAGCACATTTCTTAAGCACAGTTCTTATTATACATGGTATAGATAAATTTTGTATAAATTTGTCTTCAAAATGATTTGATTTCCCTCCATCTAAGCCCAAGTATTCTGTACTTTCCCTCAAACTATAAGGATTAACAGAAGCTGTATTATCTTCAGAACATGTTTGGTTTAGAAATCAGACAAATCTAGATTTAAATTGAGTCTCCAGTTTTTGTAGCTGGAAACTTTGAAATAATATTTACATTTTTTATGAGGATAGTACTTTATTTAGGAGATGTATTCAACAAGCCATTGTTTCAAAATACTAATATAGTATCACAGATATAGACAAGATCTCCTTAGTGCAGAAACAGAATAATGAGTCCATAAGGAGAGTATCCATCTGGGATGGATACTGAAATATCCATCAGACTACTATTCATTCATTCATTTCCCCAATTCACCATCTATTGACTCAACACATGTATAATGCCAATTCTGTTATGTGCAGGTAGTGTATGGTGTGGAATGGACCAAACAGACCTAATACTTGGTCTCATGGAACTAAGTCTAGCATGAGTGTGATAAATAACATATATAAATCTATCTATTAAAAAGTACAATTAAAGAAACAAATAGGATAGTTGCTAGAGGACCTAAGAGAAAGGTACATATAGAGAAAACAAGCTTTGTCTAAGAATGTGACATTTAAGATGCGATCATGTTGATGAGGAATCGGCTATGCTATAATAGATTGGGAAAGGAAAGAGGGGTTTATTCCAGCAAAGATAGACCTGGTGTATGAAAAGAGTCTGTAGTTATAGAAGAGTAGCAGGTTAAAAGCGCTAAGAAATGGTCATTTGTTAAGAGTGTAAGGATGACAGTCAAATGAGAGCTCTGGGACTGATTTGATGAGGACAGAAGTATCATCAGAGAATGGCTTCTTTGTGAGGAAAGGACAGGAAGAAGGTCACAATGGAAACAGTGAGGTCAGAAGAGAAGAATGAGAGGTTTAGGGGTCTGTGGGACACCAGCAAGAAAAATATGGCTTGGAGAGGGATGGATGGGCTTAAGTTTAGAAGTCTGGAAATACAGGCTAGAGAATATGGGTAAAGAAGGATGAATGGAGAAAAAGGAATTTTGGGGGACTTGCTTATAAAAGAGCTTTGTGAACATATAAAAGTTACCCAAAGATGATATTTACCTCACATTCACTGAGGGTGTTACAAAGGACATTAATGAAGAACTCCTCTGTCTCTGTTGGAGTGACCTATTGATATCAGACAGGGGTTCAAGGTACCTTGAGGACCACTCTAAGCAATGGGATCTCTCTCACTGTGAAATACCTCATGCCAACTTCGAAGCTCAGAATTGCTATGTAGATGCTTGCTGCCTCAGAGATTACACACTGACTATCGAGATTATTAATGTCAGGCTATTCAGTTATGCAAACCCTTGCTGTGTGTTCTGGGCATCCCTAGAATTGAGAACTCAATGCCTTCCCAAGGTCATAAGTCTCAGAGAAGATTGCTGCACACAGTCACAGCCCTGTGGGTACCAGAGATGCTCTCGCAATCAAGTTTGAACCACTTTGAAGCTTTGTGACCTTGAGCACATTACTTGACCTCACTTTCAGTATCCTGTGTAGTATGGGGACAACTACACCACATAGGGTTGTTGTGTAGTTCAAATGGTATATTTCATTGAAAATTCCAGAAGAGTAGTAAAAGTCAGCTAGGAATAGCTGTTAACAGCAGAAGCAATAATTCCATACCCAACCCTTCCATACATCTCCCATTCAGGATAATGACAGGGGTTTAATGAGAGAATGAACAGGTTAACAGCAGGATCCTTACAGGCACTCAATAAAAGTCTATGATTCCTCGCCCTCCCAGCATGTGTCCTACAGACCCTGAGAATTGCTGGACTATCACCATGAGCCACAGCAAAGTTCAACCTGCTGAACCTGTGTCTGGTAGTCTGTGTGATGCCTCTGCATCTGTCTCTGTGGACCACTACTTATATTTAATGCTATTTCTCTTTTCTTTCTCTACCCTAGGTCCCTAGATAATGTAGAAGAGCAGAAGAAAGCTTTTCTTATGCATGCGTTCATTCAAGGAATCATTACAATGGGGAAAATAAGAGAACTGATCTTTGACAAAGAAAGAAAGTAGTACTAATGCTAATGAGGGCCAGAGGTATTGAGAGAAAATTTCACATATAAAATGAAAGCAACCATGTGAATAAAGATGTGATACTACAAAAATACTCAATGGGATGAGTAGGAGCTGCCTGGGTAGGTAGTATTCCATATACTCCCCTGAGAATACAAAACAAATTGTAAAAATGAGTGCATATGCCTGATTCCAATATGATCAAAGTAGACTTTCTTTGATGCAGCAATTCAGGATTTAGGAACATGTCTATTCTACAGAAATAGTCTGACATGCTGCAGGGGTATCTGCCCAGCTCACTATATAGGTAACTATACACACATGTGATGTCTGCTGTCTCCCTGGTAGTGTAAAAATTTAAAATAATGACTAATACGATGAATAATAAAGTGAGTTTCAGGATTCTAAGTATATTCTAATAATTACATTTATAGAGTCTTCAAAGGCAATAAGGAGGGAATGCATGACTGACAAGGAAAGATACTTTTGATATATTGGTATTCAAAGGTATTATTAATTCATTGAGAATTTTATACAATGCATATTGATCATATTCACCCATAATTCCTCCTCTTTACTCCATAAAGACCCACTCCACTGTCAGAATAATAGGAAAAGAACTCCATCGGTTTTAATATATATCTACACACATATGCACACACCTATATATGTGGGAAAATGCTAAAAGAATATAAATCAAGCTATTGTCAGGCATCTGCTTTTCAGTCTTATTAGTGGAAGCAGGTAGGGCAAAAGGAGAATGTCTGCTATCGCTTTGTGCAATTCCAAACCTTTTTGTTCCACTTTTCTTTCTTCCTCACTCTCTTCCTCTCTTCTACTTCCCATATTCTGTCCTCCTTTCTTCTCTTCTGCCTTCCTTTCCTTCATTCCTATCTCTCCTTTCTTCAGTTATAACCAGCACATATTTCTTTCATCATAAAACACAATTAAAAAAAAAAACTCAATGTGCATTCACTATCTTTTATGCCATTCTTGAATAAATTCATTCATTTGTTATTCTGACCTTTTGCTTCCATTCATAATCTTCATTATGGAAGGAAAAATAAGTTTAAAAGGGAGGAAGAAGAACAGAACTGAAATACATCAAGTTTCCTTTTGTATTTAACATAGTGATGACTACTCATTTATTGGCACAGGTAAAAGTTCGGCAACTCACACACTGGATGCCAAGGGTGGTAGACTGAAAAAGTATCACAGAACTTCCACATCACAGGCTCTAAATAGTCAAAACAAACAAACAAAAACATAACCAACCAACAAAACAAACAAACAAAAAACCCAAACAATAGATTGTTGTGGTGCTGCACATTCATAAAGCCATTCCTGGACAGTAAGAATATCAGGAGAAAACTATGTACTGACTGGGCACAGAACACTGGGCACCACTACCCAGCAGCATCAGAAAATGTTATCTATATCTAAAAGTGGATACAGCCATATCAGCTCACTCTGAACATTAGCCCTCCTCAATATCCTTGAGCCATGTAACCCCAAGTAGTTGTTACTTTAAAACTGTCTTCCTTCCATTTTCATACAGTTGCTTGCAAAACCTGCACATTTAAGCTCAAATGCAGGTTGGTACAATTCAATCTAGCTGAGACAATTTAATTCCCAAGGCAAATTCCAACAATGAAATGTGCATATGGGATTAGCCTCTGGCAACATGATTTTAAAAGATGATAGAATCTCTTTTGCATCCCTAATCAGTATTTTTATAATTACACATATTTATGGGGTATAGTATGATAATTCAATACAGGTATATGACATACATTGATAAAGGAGAATAACATATTTTTTTTCTCATTTAGGATTTATCTTTTGATTTTGGAACCTTGAAGCATTTGTCTACTATTTCTTTGTAAATATTTAACCATTTCTTGTATGTTGTAATCATCCCTTGTTTAGTAGGACACCAGAGTCCATTCCCACTCCTAAACTGTGTTCTAATACTCAGTGTCCATGAACCTTCCAGCCTCTGCATATCGCTCATTCTTTTACCTTATAAAGAACAGACCTCCATGGTTCTCTCTGGAGAAAGGCAACAGAGCAAGCTTGAACTGTATTGATGCAGCTAGGTGTTGGTGATCTGACAGTGGGATTGTCCATTTTTAGCAGACTGAGGAGGACCTTGAACTCAGGACCATATTGCTGAGGGACCACTTCTAGCACTTGCCTCCTCAAGGACGGATGGAACTTTTTGTGATGTCAGGACTCACAAGGAAAGTGTTCAGTATTCTTGCCAGATTTTGTTATCCACTTCCTTCCTTTTACCCAAGTCCCATGAACTTAACAAAGAATTATTTTGGTAAGCTGAAAATGGGGGAGCTGAAGATGTGGGGACATATCATGTCTATCTAACACATTTTTCTTTAAGACATTTAATCAGTAAGCTGAGGAGTGGGACTCAGTGCAGGTCTGCCTCCTGCATGCTAGCACATGTCTACCACTCAATAATCACACACTCATTTCCTTAAATATTTTTTAATCTTTAAAATATATATTTTTTGTTTATTTTACATTCCAATCACCATCCCTCTCCATCCCCTCCTTCCAATTCTACCCTCTCACACAATTGCTCCATTACCCCCCCACCACCACCACCAATCCACTCTGTCACATCAAATCACATCAGTACTAGGTACCTCATCTTCCACTGAGGCAAGAAAGGCAGCTCTGCTAGGAAAATGAGCTCTAGAGGGAGTCAGCATCATCTAAGTCTGAGGTGGACCCCACTCAAATTGTTGGGGGATCCATTTGAGGACAAAGCAGCCCATCAGCTTCATATCTGTAGTGGGTCTAGGACCAGTCCATGCAAGTTCTTTGGTTGGTGTTTCAGTCTCTATAAGCCACCTTGTGTCTGTGTTATTTGGCTATGTGGGTCTTCTTGTGGTGTCCTTGATCCCTCCAGCTTTCTCAAACTTTCCCTAACTTTTCCTCAAGACTCCCTGATTTTTGCCTAATGTTTGGCTGTGGGTCTCTACATCTGTTTCCATTATCTTCTGGATAAGGTTTCTTGGGTGACAGTATTGTTGGTTTTTTTGTCCAGATCCCTCTGTCCATCCACTTCAGATGTCTATTTTATCTCCCCTACTTAGAAAGATTCAAGCATCCTCCCTTGAACTCTCCTTGTTACTTAGCGTCTCTGGGTCTGTGAATTGTAGCATGGTTATCCTGTACATATTGGCTAATATCCACTTATAAGTGAGTAAATGCCATGTGTGTCTTTCCTTTAGACATTTGACTAGCATTTTTAACACTGATGTTTAGATTTCTGAGAAGTTGAGACTAGCTCTTTTGTCTGAAAATGTTCAGATGGAAAAAACACAAAAACACCAGAGGAAGAGTCACCTTTAAGGCCTTACGGGGTGGGACGTCTGAAAAGTATAGACACTGGAGCATCTCAGCAGACAAGAGGACTGGAACCCTCAGCCCAACTTCTGAGGAGTCAGCCCTGCACAACACTATTCTGTCTCCTGCTATGACAGTCCTAACAGCTGGGATCATCCTCACTCTTTGAGCAGCTAAAATGTATGCATCCTGGAATGGGAAAACTTTATCCTCTTTAAGAGACAGAAAACTTAGGAAGAACCAACTCTTCCGGGAAATGGGCCATCAGCTGTACAGTTCATGGTTCACTCTGGTCATGGCATGACAGACAAGAAGATAATAGTCTACAAAAAGGGATATTTTTTTTTTCTGAATATTTGGGGCCTGAATCTCTGATCTCAGCTCGGCCCCATCCTAGCTGTGCAGCACGGAGAGACCTGTGGCTCTATTCAAGCTGATTTGCCAATCATTCCCCTGTTACTTCTCTCCAGGAAGATTCCCACTGTGCTGTGTGAGGGAAAGACAGAGGCGTAACGATCTCAGGTCTAGTGCAGTATCTGGGGTAATGGAACTACTGTAAAGAGAGATGAACTGAGTAACATTAAGAGCAAGCAGGAGGAAGGTGGTTGGGGATTGACTGCAAACCTTAGACTTCACCTGTTTTAGTTCATTGAAACACCACAACCCCTCTGCAGAACAGAACACTTACAGCCATGCAAGCTAGTAGGAAACAAATGTGAAACATTCATCTAGGTTCATAGAAGTGGCAATACTGCATGTGGTGAATCTGTTTCTATTGTCGTATGTACTGGCAAATATTGGGTTATAGGTGAGACTCCATCACAATGTGCTATCTCCATACCAGGGAGCACAGGAGGGAAGAAAGGAAAGGCCATGGAGAGATGGAGGGGTGGATAGAGAGGAAGACAGCAAACAAGACCATTAGTGGTGACCTGCACCCTCCCCACCCCTTGAGATGTTTTCTGTTTTCCACTTGAAGCTTGCTGGATATCATGATGGAGTGTGCGTTATGTCATTAAGCCAGAGGAAGGGGAAAGTTCCATTCTGCTCAGCATTGGAACATTCCCAGCTGGACAAGGCAGGGTGTCAGCCTAGGTGTGACACTCTAAGAAGTGAAAAAGGAGAATCTCCATCCAGAAGACAGTTCCACACCCGAGGAGGCTGAAGAGGCTGATTTACAGAAGTAACAGGCACTTTCTACTTTTCTCTTATCAAAATTCCCAAGATATTTCTTGGTGACAGAAGATCAGACTCACTTTCTTTATGGACAAGAAAGACAAAGGCATAGTTTTCAAGCTCTGTGGGGGGGAAAAAACTTCTAATAAGAATTTCCGGAAATGGGCCATATTCTTGATAATGAGATGACTGTCAAGGGATGCAATGAAGAAACATTCAGAGGTATTGGACTATGAGCTCTCTGATGCCCTCAAAACTCCACTTACTGATTCCTTAGTTCTACCATTAGTGAAGAACAAAAAGAACTAAAGTTTTATAACTCACCAGAGTGATGATCTAAGATCCATAATGACTGATCTTGAAAGACCCTGCTTTTGTCCCCATGCTTTGCACCCCTCTCCATGCCCCAGATTTCCCAGGGAAAGACAGAATGTCAAAGGGGCTCACCTTTCTTCTCAAAGCCCACTTTCTCTTCTCCTGATCGTCCTAAGCTGTCCAGGGCATGGGTCATCTGGCCGCCAAACTCATCCTCACGGGAGACATGGTTTGCCCGCCTGGGTGGGTCCTCTTCCTCTTCATAGTCATAGTCATCTAGGATGGGAGTCTCTCGGATGGGCACACCAATGACTGAGTTGTGTGCCTGAAGCCTGGAGGAGCGGAAGGTCTCCCTGGCCTGAGGACCCAGAAGCACTGATGGGATGTAGTGAATCTCGTGAGTGGCTTCTGTGCTTGCACTCTTCTGGGGAATACGCCGGCGCTTCTGCCAGCGTCGCTGGGCATATAGTGCCACCGTGAACACCAGCAACAGGAGGAGCAGTGCAATGAGTCCACCCTGGAGCAGAAAGAGAGAAGGGCAAAGAAGTGGGTCACTGATGTATGGATAGTAGGGCCAGATTGCTACCCTATCTGTCTCAATTAGCCTGGGCCCATGGGTTCCATCAGCCATAGATTTGTAACTAGAGAGATGCTACTTCTCAGGCCAGATTTTTCATCGACAAACCCAGATTTTGAGGAAACTGTTTGGCTTCTCTAAGCTTTAGTTTTATAGCTTCCAAGGATAAGCAAGAGTCTCACTTCACCTTCTTTACTAGTTTAATATGAAGAACAAAAAATATTGGTAACAGTCATGTTAGAATGATCTAGCTTGTTAAATGCAGGCTGTTGCTTACCTGGTTTTCCTACCAGCTGAGTGCCCCCGGACAATCCATCAAGCTCTCTCAGCCTTATTTTATTATCTACAAAATGAGTTCCTGAAGGGCTCGCCAGATAGTAACATTCCCCACACCCCATTACAACTATAAGATAGCAATAGATTATATTATCAAATACAAATATTTCCACAGTGTGTATTTTCCTCATTTTCAGATCTTTAATCTTTGATTTTCAAAAAGAGGCCTGTGACGAAGTAAGTGCTTAAAAATACTTGGAGAATGAATGAAGAATGAATGAACAGATGAATGAAAGTAAAACTTTGTAAAGCTCCTTTAATCAGAAACTTAAGGTAAATTGATGTTTATTAATCTTTAGCCCATCCTACCTCTGCTTTTATAATATTAAAATATTTAAAAGTCAATTAGGAATGTGACAGCAGCTTGAGGGTAACTTAACTGAATAGTAGTTTTCATGAAATGATCTGGGTTATGATTTTCTGAAGGTAGAATATTCCCTCCATATGCATTCAACTCTCAGATCCCTGCCAAAGATGGACGGACAGCAGGAGTCATACACTCTTCTGGTCTCTCCTAATGTCCACTGTGTCAGATGTATCATAGTCCACCTTCTGGAGATTGGGTGCTACTTTGTTCGGTTCCCGTGGTGTGGTACCTAGACACAGGGAAGTGTGGAGTCACCATGGTTATATGTGAAATGGGCATGGTACAGAAATGAGTTTGGAAACTTGCGTTTACTATTTTTATTTAGTATGTTTTTGTTTCTTCATTTTAAAGCTTATGTTCCTTCTATGTTACACATGTAGTTAGATCATGCAGGCACATCCAAGTCCTGGTCACAGTAGAACATCACAGAGATGTCAGAATTAACCCCAAACACAGTGTCTTGAGAGAGGGTGAGTCTTCTTGATATTATTTAGAATTCCTATTGTTTTTTCTGTAACCTGGTCCTGACATGCGGCTGACTACTCATACAATGAAAACTATAATTTTCTTTTGGCTAATACCTAAATCTCATTCAAAGATGTTTTCTTTTCTTTTTTTTTTTTTTTTCTTTTTGGTTTTTCGAGACAGGGTTTCTCTGTGTAACAGCCCTGGCTGTCCTGGACTTGCTTTGTAGACCAGGCTGGCCTTGCACTCACAGAGATCCGCCTGCCTCTGCTTCTCAAGTGCTGGGATTAAAGGCATGCACTTAAAGGCATAGATGTTTTCTTAAATTAAGATATTTTTGATATCGAGACATGTCAGTTCCTGACAGCACCCCCTATTCTACTCCGAGTAGAAGATGAGCATCGAAGAATCTCCAGTGGGAGATGGTTGAATTAGTGGCAAGCCTATCCCTTGGCAAGAAAAACCCCTTGCTTCAACTGTAGACAGAATGGTGTCCAAAAGGACAAAACTTGGAATCAGGTAAGTCGACAGCCTAACTCTGCCAAGACAGGGTAGGTAAGTCCTTCATAATTCCTGCTCTACAAGCAATGTCTGTCGGAGAAATGGGGCCAAACAGCTGAAGATTGATGCTGTAATGTATGGAGAGAAAATGGGGACTGTCCAGGCAGCCACTGATATGTCATTTCTTAGTTTTGGAAGCTGCAGACCCTGTACTTCCTATAAAATCAGATATATTTATCCCTCTCAGGTCCATGAGATGGTTGAAGAATAGATAGCTAGAGTCTCATAGTTAAATTTTGAGTTGTTTAGGAATCAAGAGGGTGTCCTGGATCTAAGAAGATGTTTTTAAATTGTGATGCAAGCTAGTATGAAAGCTGAATTAGATATAGAACTTTAAACTCATGGAGATGGTTAGATAGTAGAATGTTAAAGTCAGGGGCCAAATACATATGGACTGAACATTGGGAATGTATGCTAAGCCATATAACTCTCATAATTGTGGCCTATTCATTTCTGTTGTTTTGTATTGTATTTATTGTTATAAGAGAAAGAACCATTTGTTGGACTGAAAGGGGGAGCTGTTGGGGGGGAAAGATCTACCTTAAACTAAAGAAAAAATTCAATTCAGGCTAAGTCAGCCTGTAAATAAATAAATAAATAAATAAATAAATAAATAAATAAAACTCACAATAGTGAATTATGCATCCTCCTCCAAAAGGGGTGGGGCTGGAAGGTACCTGAGTATAAGGTTTCGGTGGGAGCATTGGAAAAACGGAGCTGAAACCCTGCCTTGGTCTTGGTAGTGATCTACATTAAGGTCCCAAGGAACATTATCCTAGATGTTAGAATTTATAAACAAATTAACACAAACTGAACAGACCCCTGCTAAATATTTTTTTGTATATATGCATATTTATAAGTTTTTAAGTATATGTAAAATGTGTGAGTCTAAAGCTTCTTTGTAGAGGGAGATAAGATGAGAGCTGATGGCTGTGGAGAACTCATCAGAAACTGGCTGTTGGTAAGTATGGGATACAAACGTTCTCAGTCATGGCACCTACAGAGTTGTTATGTCAAAAAACAAAAACTGAAAATGCAGGAAAATGGTCACTGCAAACTGGAGGGTTGTTCATAAGCGTAGGGGCCTTGACAAAACCACGGGACTACCTTTGTCTCATTTGGACATTTACTGGGGATAGGAAAATGCTTGATTCAGCAGGGAGAAACAGAATGTGAAGTCACCAGAAGTGGCTAAGATTGCTATACTGACCCAAGCTAAAGGAGTCATTCCTACTGATGAGTCAGAGGGGGAAGTGGGGGGGGATTCAGCCTCTGAGCACACAGCATGAGCAAACCCAGACACTGATGGCTGAAAACTCTTGCAGGGCAAAACAGGAGTCATGGAGGGAGGGAAGAATGAGGGATCAAGGACTGTGAATTTCCATAAGGCAAATTAATAAGAAGACAAGATTCAAAGACAGGGACACTGAGGCTCTTTGGTCTCAAAATCAACCTGATGCCAAATCCAATATGAGTAGGAGCATCTTGTGTTTTGGTGTTTTTGTTTTGTTTGTCTGTTTGGTGTTTTTTGTTTTTGTTTTTAAGATAAACAAGAATGGTGAAGGGCTGAAAAACCAAGAAAAAAACAACAACAAAACTAGTCTATTGGACAGTGGTTGACTTGTAAAAATGTGTAAGTGCAGAAGTATCTGTGGAAGGTATATGATTTACTTCTTTTTATATTTATTTACTTACTTATTTATTTACTTATTTTGGTTTTTCAAGACAGGGTTTCTCTTTGAATCCTTGACTGTCCTGGACTCACTTTGTAGACCATCCTGGCCTTGAACTAACAGAAATCTGTTTGCCTCTGCCTCCCCAGTACTGGGATTAAAGGGTTGCACCACCATGAGTGGCTAATTTACTTCTTTATGGGTCTGAGAATCTCATTATGTTCTCAGGGTAAGAGGATGGAAGGCATGAAAGAGAAGTGATTCCTTTCCTCTTCTGGACTCCTCATTCCTCAGGTATCCTTCTGCAGGATCATTCTGTTTTCCCTATTTCAGTACTGAGAATGCCCACAGGTTCCACAGCAGTGGTAGTCAAGAGCAAGGAGATGAAATATTAAGCATAGAGGGGAATGATATAAAAAGCCTATATCCATGATATGTGCACTGCCTGCTAAAGGCTGTGACGAGTGTATTACAGTAGTTCACCTCCGTGGTCTCCAGTAGACTCCTTGGAAATGATTATTCTCACTGTGAAGAATTATGCTAAGAAGGTAAAAAGGCAACACATGATCAGAGTAAATGTTCTCCACCACAGAAAGTCCACAAATAGCAGTGGATATTCCTTTAGTTTTTCTATTCTTCTGCTCTAGACAAAAATCATTTCACTTTGTTGTCTTGGCTCAAACCTGTCTTCTAGCTCCCCCAGCCTCACATACTAACATCTAGACTTTTTTTTTTTTTGGTTTTTCGAGACAGGGTTTCTCTGTGTAGCCCTGGCTGTCCTGGACTCAATTTGTAGACCAGGCTGGCCTCGAACTCGCAAAGATCCGCCTGCCTCTGCCTCCCAAGTGCTGGGATTAAAGGCGTGCGCCACCACTGCCTGGCTACATCTAGACTTTCTAATCTGGTATTCCAGATCCTTCTTGACTGAACCCCTGCTTCCTTTCTGTGCTTCCATTCCATGCAAGCCTCACCTATCTTGCCTGGCATATTTCATCCTAAAGACAAACTGACTGGTTAGCCTGCCCCTGAGGTATGATGGTCCCTTATGTTGCCATTCAGTCTGGCCCCACCTAAAGTGACCCTTTACTCTTCAAAGTACATGGAATAATGCAAGAAACATGCCTTCATGGGATCTCAAAGCGTGACCTCATTGGGAAACTGGGAATTTGTAGATGTGATTAAATAAGATTAGAGCATATGCGATTAGAGAGGACCCTAAACAAAATGGTAAGTGTCCTGCTAAGAGTCGAGGACATAGAGGCATGGACATACAGAAGGAAGGTAGGGTGAAGACAAAGATAGAGACTATAGTGACCCAACTACAGACCATGAAACATCACTGGTCCATGGGCCTTCCTTCACAAGCTGGAATGGCTTCTACAACAGAGCTTCCAGAATTAGTGAACCCTGCTGGTATCTATCTTGGCTTGGGGGTTCCTGACCTTGAGCTATGAGAGCATCACTATTTTGTTTTAAGCTATCTAGCGTATGATGGTCATAGAAGCCTCAGCCAGCTGACGTACTCATTGTAATTCCACAGCTCTTCAGCTTAGAGATTATGTCTTCTGCGGACATCATCAATGTCTTCACATCACCATTAATAAACACTTGAGAAGGCAAGGAAGGAAAGATTTATTTTGCTTATGGTTTCAGTCCATCATAGAAAAGGCAAAGTGACTTACATTATGGCATCCAGGGAGCAGACAGAGAGAATGTGTGATCTTTGATTTTCCCCTTCTTTTATTCCATCTAGCCTAAGGGATGGTGCTGCAATATTTGAGACCAGTCTTTCCCCCACTGAATTAAACCTCTTAGGAAGCACTTGCACAGATCCAAACAGAAGTGTGCTTTATATGTTCTCGGTCCAATAAAGTCCATGATTAACATTAACCATCATAGGATTTTTGCCTCTTCTTATGTCTCAAAGTCTTTTAGGGCTTCCAGTTATCAAGCTGTACTGCTGTCATCTGACCATGTTTAGCCATCTGTCTAGTCCAGGTTCTGAACTGTTATTTGCCAGTCTATGATGTAGTGTAGAAAATGTTGTAAGAAATACCCCAGTACTTAAAATCCTCACTGAGCACGTTGAAGAAATGTAGGTATATATATATATGTATATATATATGTATATATATATACGTATATATATATATACATATATATATATATCTTTGTCATTAGCTCTCACTGTGGTATCCATAGTGCCCCCTGATCATACACAGTATGTCACCTTAGCTGCTTTGCTTTTCCTCTGAACACCTTCATCTAGTTTGCTTATGCAAACAATATTAAAACTCATAAATTACAGTCTAAAATTAAAAACAGCCTGAAGACACCCTACCAAGAAAGCCTTCTGAGAAGTCAGAGCTGGGATGCTTTTCAGTCTGGCCTCGTTTTTATCTATTTCTCCTGTTAAAATTTCCAGGCACATGAGAAAGGAAAGAAGAGAATAATATGGGAAATGCTTTATTTGACAATGTGTCATTCGAAAACTGATTATTTCTGTCTCTGGCCTTTTTAATATTCCTTCACAATGGCCAAGCCGCAAGGGGATTTGGTATTCTAAGTCTGGATTTATAATACTCTGTTCAGCAGTGATAAGAACACAGGCCTTTAATCCTCAGAGCTGTGAACATGCATATTCTCCCAAGTAATGTCCTTCCCTTCTTGCCACTTGTTTCTGGTCCCTGGCAGTTAGCCCCATGATAGCTTTGGGCAGGTGACCCACAGGATATTCTATTTGGTCAAATTCCTAGTAGCAAAGCTAGTATGGTGGGGTGGTACAAGCCTCCAGATTCTCTGAGAAGTTTCTTTGGGACTTTATGCAAAAACTGTAAGGATTATAAGAAAATAGTCCAATCTCTTTGTGGTGCAGATAAGGAAACTGTTTCTGTCACTGTGAAAATGAGGTAGTTTTGACTAAGTTCACAGAAACATACACAGGTTTTAGAGACAGCGTTTGAGGTTAGTACCCACCAAAGTTGCTAATAAATTTGTAAATCAAAAAAATGTACTTATTGAAAGAAGTTTCTGTGACCTTCCATTTCTCTTCTTTCCCAGTTTGTAATATCTTTCATTGTGATCATTTTAATGAATTGCTGAATGATATTCTTGGCTTTATCTCCCTTCTTCTGTAACTGTCAATTCCTACCATAATGAAAGCTAGGTTAGAAACTGATCTAGTTTATCTCCTATTAACTCAGTTGGGAGTCTGGGGTAGGAAGTTTAAAGCCCCTTGTCACACAGGACACAATCTTTGTGAGTAACCTAGTCTCAAATATATACTTTTAAGATATTTCATGAGGACTGAGCAAGATTTATTTTCACATAGGTGAGTACTATAGAAAAATTACATTGTATGTGGTAGGGACACAGAAATCAGGAAGGCCACCGAGATTTCTGATGTCAAGTTAAAATAGTGGTCCTTATATGGGATAAATTTGTGCTTCTGGGGTAATTTGGAATAAGAAGAAGTTGTGATTGTATAGATAGGGGTAGTATAGAATCCTATTATCATCTAGTGAGTAGTAAGAAGAGGCCAGGAAAATCTGAATGTCCTAAATTTACAGGAAAGTCATGTAAAAAAATCAACTGGTTCAAGTGTATGAGTCACTGATACCAGGAACTAAGAGCCCCTGGTTTAAGAGAGATGTTGAAATCTAAAGGAGGTAGGTGGTTGGATGCTAGGTTGATATAAGACATATATAACAGAATAGGAAAAGTGGTTGGCAGTAAAGGGGGAGGAAGAAGGAGGTACCAATGATGACAATGAGGTCTGGATTCCATCATTGAGCCAGAGAGGACTTATCTAATTATTAATGATTTCCTGAGTAATACCCAGCCCATAATTGAATGAAATATGTTTGCATCCATGAGTATTCGATTAGTTAAAGAAGATAAATGTACATTAAAATAAGATGTTGTATATAAACACTTATACATATTCACAGCTGTAACTACATACCCATACCCCCCCTGTATATGTATAATTAGTTATATTTATGTACATTCATTTCTTTGCCTCTAGGGAGATACTGGCTGACCTGTTTAAGAAAGCTCCATTAAAGAAAATAAAAAGTGTTTTTTCTTTTAAACAAGTCACCTATTTATCTTGTATGTCTTAGACGCATATATTATTTTCCAAAACAACGCCAAAGGAAGGTTGGTGGAGGAGAAATACACTGTGGTTCTTTGGAATGTATTCATTCTCCACCTGCTGTTTTCTAGCTTAAATGTCCTTAATCATCTTTAGGTCACATCAGAAAAGGAGTTAAATCTTCACACAGTCTGAATCTTACAGAAATGTATCCAATGGACAGCTAATAACCACTGAGGCATGAGGTCCTGACTGTGAGTCAGTCAGACATGGGTGGGATGTTGGCTCTAGTATGTTTTCATTGTGGGCTGTGGCTAGGCCACTCAAGTTTTTTCCTTTCTCATCTGCAAACAGGGTTACCAACACGTATCTGAGAAGGAATGGGGAAAACTAAATGAGATTATGTTATATAATAGCATGTTAAACATAATGGGCTGCATTTAGCAGATCTCAGAATTGGTAACATCCTTATTGCTGAGTCAAGACCATATTTTCCTTAAAAAAATAAATATGAGGTATTGATGAACTCAGTTATTATGATACACAGTGGTATGCGATATTCTCAATACTGTAATTGTGACCACATTACTTTCAGGCTATGAGACATGACTATGTCCTTTCTTTGGTATGAGCAGGTAAAACTGTATGCTATTAAAAATATTTTTGCTACCTCTTTATTAATTAATACATTTTCAGATAGAGTCACACAAGCTGATAGGGAACTTGCTTCTTAGACCAATTAGGCTTTGAATCTGAGATCTTTGTGCTTCTACATGTCCAGTGTTGGGACTATGTGCCATCAAGACCAGTCCAAATGGCTGACATAGTCATCCTTGCTCTAATATTTTAGAAGATTAGAAAGCTGGCCTTAAAAGGTTTTTCGGACAGATGGAATAGCTGCATGCTTTGCCTGTTAATGCATGTATGGATGAAGGCACTGTATCAGCTCAATGACCCGCTGTGTTTTTTTAGCACAGTGTTCCTCTGATTGAAATGTCCTGACCTGACTCTTTTATCTAGTTCTTTAAGTCGTAACTAAGCATCATGAGTTCTCTAAAATATGCTCTCCCTGGCTGGGTCAAGTGCCCACTTGCTAGTCCCACTGACTCATCTGACTCATGCTTGACTTTGCAGGACAACCTGAATACCACTCACTTCCTTTGGCATACCCTTAATCACCTGCCTATTTCTCAGGATCTGACACTGGGTCTGACACTGAGAAAGTGTCATTATGCACCAATTCTGTCTCTATGCCGAGAATCAATGAACAGAAGGCCCAGGTTTTATTTCTTTCAGAAAGAATGTGAATGGTACATGGCCCCTAGTAGATTTTCAATTAATTGTTGAAAGAAAGAATGAGTGAGTCCATTACATATGCCTCTCTAAGGCTAGATGGTTGAAATAATCTTACAGCTGTCTGTCAATCCTCCATCTGTATGTAACAGAAAGTATAAGATAATTCACACAATCCATTCAGCACAAATCAGTACCCATCTCCACATCCTGAGGTGGCTTCTCAATTTCTCTCAGATCTCATTCTGAAGGATGGATAATGGAGAGCAGGGGAGAGAGAAGAGGATCATTTTCTTCCCATTCTTTGATATCACTGAGATAAACAGATGGACCCCTGTGGTCAAGAAGGGGCTCTGCTTGAATTCCTTGATCTATTCATTCTCTGCACTGCTTTAAGGGCACATCTGGAAAGAGACAGAGTCAAGTGCAAACTTTTTTCACTCTGTCATCTGCCAGTATTGAGACCTCAGAAATGTTTCTCTGTGATTGAAGGTATGGCCAACCAATAACTGCCAACTTGAGACCCACCACATGGGAGAGAGCACTGACACTTTTTGGTTGTTTATTTCTTTTCTGTCTTTTTTTAAAATTAATTTATTTTTTTCAAGTTACATTTTAACCAAAGTCCTCTTCCCCATCCCCTCTAGGACCCACCATTGCTCCCTCTTCCCCATCTCTGTGCACTCCTCCTTGGATGAGGGGGGCTTGCACTTACCAGCCCTCCTTCAGGTCATCAGTCACCTGAGAACTAAGAGTTCCCTGACACTATTAATAATGGTTGCTATGCTTGCAGACAGGAGTCTAGCGTAACTGAGTCTTCACCCAGTGGTTGATGGAAACAGATGAAGAGACCCATGGAGTTTTGTGGAAAAATTGTGGGAAAGATAGAAGAACTTAGCAGAGACAAGGACTCCACTAGAAGACCAACAGAGTCAACTAACCTAGGCCCTAGGCCCATGGGGGCTCACAGAGTGTACCACCAGCCAAGGAGTATGCATGGACTGGACCTGGACCCCCTACACATATGAAACTGATGGACAGTTTGATCTTGTGGGTCCCCTAACAACTGAAGTGGGGGCTGTCTCTGACATGGACTCTATTGTCTGCTTTTGGATCACTTTTCCCTAGTTGGGATGCCTTGTCTGGCCTCAGAGGAAAAGAATGCACTTAGTCCTGATGTGACTTGATGTGCCAGGGTTGGTTAATAGTTGGGGGCAGTCTCCCCTTCTCTAAACTGGAGAGAGGGATGATGGAAAAGGGTAGGAGGGTGGGACAGGGAGAAAAGGAGTGAGTGAAATGCAATCTGGATGTAAAGTGAATAAACAAATCAATGAGAAAAAGAGAAAAAGAAAATTTGTGATGCTTAATTTTCCCAGCTCTAACATGACAGTACCAACACTCACCCAAATGAGTTGTGGTAGAGATTAGATAAAATGGTACAGTATATTCTGTTTTCAGACAAAAATCTCACAATGTTGCCCAGCTCCAGCCTGGAACTCTTTATGTGTTAGCCATGCTAGTCCCGAACTCACCATCCTCCTGCTGAAGATCTTCATTGTAACACCTGCTTGTAGTATCTTAACCTTGTGCCACACTACTTGCCTGGATTTAGAAATGCATAGATATGCCCTTGAGAAAGTTGCAATTGTTTGGGAAAATAGTTATGCAAACAGATAATTACTACCAAGCACAGTTTGATAAACTCTATGCCAGAGGCAAACAGTGAGAGCAAGGGGTTTCTGACAGCGTCCAATGCAAATCATAGAGAGAGAAGGAAAAAACACTTCCTTGTAACTCCAGAACAATTTAAAGGGAGGAGGGCTTCCCATTTAATCCAGTATATTCATACCCAAAATGGGACAGAATTACTAAGAGACCCCACTGAGCAGCACAGTATGTAAGAATTGTATGTCCTGTCCACACTGCCATTTACCAGTTGGAAAGCCCTAGTCAATGCATTTTTCTGGAGCCTCTGCTCTTTCATTTAAAAGTGAAGACAATAGTCTCCACTGAATGACAGCATTGTGAAGATTAAATGCACAAGTGCACAAAAGGGACCTAACACACCAGTGCTCATGGAATGATGGTGTCATGAATTCTGGCTTAAGAAAAATACACTGAGAAAGGAAACATGACTCTAGTCTGTCCCTTGTCCCTTATAAACTAAGGAAGCCAACAAAGGATCCATGCATCACATTCATGATTGTTTAAAATACATACATAAGACAGCTGCAGCAGGGAAATAAGCTGTGCATCCGTAACCTCATTTAGCAACTGAGGATACTAAGCCTCCAACAGGGCACTCTGCCTAAGGTTGTAAGGTTGTTTAGAGCATACATTTGATTTTAGAGTTGATATTCATCTGCTGTAAGTTACTATGACCACTCTGAAATCATGAGAGAAGGTACGGTGGGATTGAGGTGGTGAGAAGACCCTTCATCCTTCACGCAGTATCTCAGTCCAGGCTTCCAAATCCACAAAGGTTTTGCTACCCCTATGCCAATCATCAGCACTATGCCAGCTATAGAGATTTCTGAAGTAAGATTGTAGGCTACATCTCAAAGGCAAGGCATGGTAAAGTAAGTTTCCTATGGCAAGTGGCTTGCCCATAGCACAATCAGTTTGATGCTGGGCTCTTTAGAAATCTTAGTAGTGAAAAGGAGGTTCCTATGGCAGCATGGCAAGGGAGATACCTCCTACTGAGACTTTGTTTATGAGCATACTCTTCATATTGTGGTCACTTCTAATAGTGCCCTTCACCTTCATTCAATCCCAAGACCTCTGTTCTAATGTTTTACTTAACCTCCGTTATAGCACTTACTTTTTCCTGCACTTGATTATATTAGATGCTAATGTGTTCAATTTTTGTGCCCCAATAGGAATGGAATTTTGATTATTAATAAACAGCAATAATTTATTTTCCTCCTAAGCATCAAGAGTGCCACTTAGTATACTCTTGGTTTTTTTTTTTAACATTTATTTCTTACTTCATTACATCTCCATTGCCACCTCCTCCCTCCACCCTCTCTCCCCTCTCTGACTCATCCCATCCTTCCCATGTGGGGTGTCTCAGTGACACTCTTGGTTTTTAACAAATGTTTTTGGATGGTTAGGAGGAAGGACAGATGAGTGAATAAGTAGAAGGTTCTCCAAGTGTCTATTAGTCCTTTGAGTCCAGGGATGTTCCTGAGTTTTTTCAGAATCCTATCCTCACCCAGAGACCATAACACACTTAAGGAATGATGAACATACTGCTTTTAGTCCCCTCATTGATTTCTCAGGAAGGCATTCAAGCTATCGGAATCATTAGCAGGCAAACATGTTTATCTGACTAACTTGTATCTGATGTTTGAAGAAAAAGAAGAATGGAAAAAAAAATGTGGTACAAATTCCAAAGTTTATAAACTGCTACAATTCACATTATGCATCTATATGGAAATAATGGAGCTTTCCAGAAAAGAGGGCAACCAGGATGTACCTCAATGGCCCTGAACTTGAGTCATCTTCATAACCTGATCGGCTATGAAGTTCTGGGCCATCCTCTTTATTTGAAACCTTGCTGTTGCCACCTTCGTTTTCCTCCCTTTTGGTGTGTGTCGGGGAGGGGAAAGGTTGAGGTGGGAATATGCATGCATATTTATATGTGCAGGTAGAGGTTGGAGGGTGACACTCAGAATCATCTTATATATTGAGGCATGGCCACTTGAGACCAGAGCTCACTAATCAGCAAACCTAGATAGTCCACTTGATCTGGGGATGTTCTGTCTCTGACTTCTGAATATTTCAATTAGGTGTGGGCTGCCATGCCCACCTGGCCTGTAAGTGAATGATAGGAAACTAGATTTCAGTCCTCAAGCGCTCTGCTTATTGGGCCTCCCTCCAGCTCCGCCCCCTTGATTTTTCTAATTTTAAAATGATCATGATCCAAGTCTCTTTATTCAAGGAATCCCCTGCCTCTGACCCTGCTTATAAAATAACTGTAGGCTACAGAGAGGTTTATATGCAAAGCTTAGTGCAGAAAGTGTCATGAAAGAGAGAGAAATCTAAATACCACCGGTAACCACTGGCAAAGACAGCTGCAACCACCAAAGGCAATGCCTCCTATCTGGAGGATTTCCACTGCTTCTGATGCTTCTATCATCTATCCATCAAGCTTTTCAAAACCTATTACCGGTCACACAATAGGATTCTTTTTAGAGGCACTTTTTTTTTCCTGCCATTTTTGGTCATTGTTGATGGAACAGTCAATTGTCTTGAAGGCCTCAGGATCTTCCCCACTGGGACTGATCAGGAAATCCCCAGGACAGTTAGTTGTCAGGGGCAAAGAGTCAAGCCTGAGATGCCCAGGAAAAATAAAGGGAAAGACAACAGACTCAGCAGGAGGCCAGTGAGTACACTGACCAGAAAAGCTACCCCCTGTTCCTGACTGAAGGGAAGAGTTGCTTCACACTTTCCTCTTCACTTTCCTGCCTTGAGTTACCAAATTAAAAAAAAAATCAGCTTACAATTTCTTCAGAACCTGAAGTTAGCAAAGAGAATTGCCTGATTACCTACTACATTACTCTTCTATGGGTGATGTATGTGTCTATACAAGTACCTGAATCTAAGGAGGTCAGAGGTCAACACCAAGTATCTTTATTAATTGAGACAGGTTCTCATAATGAAGGTGCAGGTCAATGATTGGTTAGAGTGGATGACAGAGATCCCCTGGGATCCTCTAGTCTCTGGCTTCCAGCACCATCACTCCTAACTTTTAAATTGAGAGCTGGGGATCTGAACTTAGATAATCATACATGCCCAGAAAGCTCAGTATACAATGAAATATGTCCCTGGTCCATATTTTACTACTGCTAATAATTTCACAACATCAAGTCACCCTTCACCTTAACAATAGAGATCAATCCTTAGGGAAAACCAGGTGGTCATGCTCGTCTTACTGATTCAGGGAACCTACCAGTGGCTACATTGATCAATGTCTAAATCAAAATCCCCCAGTTTAGGCCAGCAGCATTCAATCTCTGTATTTATCTTCACCTCATCCTCTTTCTTGTGTGTCTTTGCACCCTTCTCTCTTTAAGATGACAGTAGTCCAATGACTGCTCCATCTGGAGCCCATGATAATTTTAAGTTGGTGTCCTTAACCAACAAGCTCTGCAAATGTCTGTTTCCAGTCTTGGGAGTTGGACAACAATTAGTGCAGGGCGATCTTCAATCTGTTATGCTGGGGAAGAACTAATGGGTCAAATTTAGCAGTTTCTGAAACCATAATATCAAAGCTAAAGAAAATTCATTTTCTTTCCTTAGCTAGGAAAGAAAATGCCCAAGAGAAGATGGTAATAAGACCTCTAATTTTATTCCTGGTTATCCATGTTGAGCAAAGGATCAAATGGTACATGTATTGTAGGGAAAAGACATTAGGACCCAGGAGAAGAAATCTCATACAGAATGCTTAGGACTAAAATGAAACAAAATAATCAAAAGTACTTTTTTTTGCAGAAAAATTCACATTTTGCATACAGTCCTCTCTGATCTCCCTAAGAGAACTAGGTATCCCCAAACTAGCCTACTCCTGAGAATCTCCTGCTCCTTATCTAATTTGCAGAATTTATGCAGGAAGCATGCACATAAGGTGAGCCAGGCTAGCTTAGGGTTGATAAAGCTAGGAAGCTGAGGAGCAGAGTTCAAATATTACCCCTGACACCTTCTGACCAGATAGGCTGATTTTTTTGCTATGAATCTCATTCTCTCCTCTGTGAAATTGCATTCATATAATCTGATTCTCTTATTCACCCAGGGAGGCAGGTAAGGTTAATGATCTCCTGCATGAGGTTATCTAAAGCAAATGAATATTCATCTACTGATTTAAGGCATGAAAGGGAAAGAAATGTTTGTGGGATATGGGAAGAACTGTGGGGTGGGGGCAGTTTGAAAGAGGAGAGAGAGAGTGAGTGGAAATAGATGTGAGCAGAAAGAGAACATGGAAAGAAAGATTCCTGCCCTCTTGTTCCAGTCCCAATTCTGTGCCCAGGTACATCCAGGAGAATTATTTTATTTTAGTGACAAATTCTTCCTTGTTTCCTTTCCATGCCTGGAGACTTTCCACTAAGGGTAGAGGTCAGAGAGGCACAAACCAACAAAGAAGACTCTCTTCACTTTACTCTGGAAGGGCTCTGACTAACATTTTGGTTTTACAGAGAATGATGTCCACATGATGTGGTATAAAAGACGTATGCTTAGTCTGAGAGGGGAAAAGGCCATCTTTGTCATATTCCTTAATGGAGCTTTTCCCATAAAGACAAGATGTTAGTTTTTATCTCTTTCACTCCTTTTCTCATTTCACAAGCTGTTTTGAATTTGGGTTAGGAGGATACAAGAATCCTAAAAACCTCATATCCATTACCTGCTTCAATAAAATGCTCTCAGTTAATTTCTGTTATTATTATTATACTCACATGGAAAAACTTCTAGATCGGTTCCTCCACCCCCTCTCCAAAAGCCTCTACACTGTTTGCCCCTTTTAATCAATGTACTTTCAGAATTTCACTGCTGTGCAAAACAGGTGCAGATCCCTTCCCTGTTATTTTGTTTCTCATTCATTGTGTTTGGAAAGAGGTGGGTCCTTTGTATTGCAGCTTCTGTCCCTAACTCATGAAGGAATCCTGGCATTATTCTTCTCACTTCTGTGTCTATGACGGTTTGTGGAACTACTCTTTTTGCACTCATCAGGATTGATGGAGCTGTCTGTCCTTCTGTGAGGCAGAGCAAACTGGGAACCTCAGGAACAGATGGCAACAGTGAGAGGAGGATGTCTCCAGTTCCTACAGAAGAAGAGTCCATCCACACTCAAAAGCAAAATATAGTAGAAAATTACTGAACCTAGATCTGTGTCTGGCTGTCATCTTGTTCTGCTTCAGGACCAGCCAATAGAAATAGGGACAAGCAATGATGAACTAAAATCTCTGAATCCATGAGGCCCAAAAGATGTTCCCTCTCTTTAGTTCTTTCAAGAATATTGTTGAAGCAACATGAAATTTGATGAATATACATGCTATAGAAATTTCAGATCGATCTTCATCATCTAGTTGAAATGTTTTCTTTTTGCCTACTTAACTAAAAGTCTGAGATAATTAATCAGATATATTTAACCCTCTCAGGTCTCTGAGGTGGTTGAAGAATAGATAGCTAGAGTCTCATAGTTAAATTTTGAGTTGTTTAGGAATCAAGAGGGTGTTCTGGATCTAAGATGTTTTTAAAATAGTGATGCAAGTTAGTATGAAAGCTGAGTCAGATATAGACCTTTAAACTCATGGAGATGGTTAGATGGTAGAATGTTAAAGTCAGGGGCCAAATATGTATGAACTGGACATTGGGAAGGTATGCTGGGCCATTTAACTCTCATAAATATGGCATATTTATTTCTGTTGTTTTGTATAGTATTTACTGTTATAAGAGAAGGAACCATTTGTTGGACTGAAAGGGGAAGCTGTTGGAGGGAAGAGGGTGGAAGGGTGGGACAGGAAGGGGCAGTAGGGAAGGGACTGTGACTGAGATGTAACTTGAAGAAATAAAAAAATAAAGTATAAAAAAAGATTTCTTTTTAAAAAATGAAAGGGGCGGGGAGGTGGTGGTTAATGTTTTTTTCGAGACAGGATTTCTCTGTGTATCCTTGGCTTTTCTGGACTCATTTTGTAGATCAGGCTGGCCTTGAACTCACAGAAATCCACCTACCTCTGCCTCCCAAGCACTGGGATTAAAGGCGTGTGCCACCATGCCTGGCCAGGAGGCTCATGTTTTAATCCCAGAATTTGGGAGGCAGAGGCAGGCGGATCTCTGTGAGCTCAAGGCCAGCATGGTCTACAAAGTGAGTCCAGGACAGCCAGAGCTGTTATACAGAGAAACCTTGTCTCAAAAAAAAATCAAAATAATAATAGTAGTAATGATAAAAATAAAAAGGAATATTCTAACATGAGAAATGTTACTCAGAGTGCAGTGGCATCCACTATAATCAATATGCACCAAGAGTGACCAAAGAAAACAACAGTTTTGAGTTTCCCTTCCTTTTTTACTCTGTGCTACAGCAGCTCTTTGAAGGTAACTGTGAGGATGCTGATCCAAACCCACTGAACTTCTTATGTTACTCTTTCTGTATTTCTTGCCACTGGGAAAATATATATTGGTTAATTTGTGCTAATTAAATACAGGCTTGATAGACCTTCTCCATTATAAATGGTTGTTTTTGTCTGTCATGAACGAGAGATACCTGTAAGATCCTATTTGGACCAACAACTATGGGCTAAAAATGTTAATGTGTCTTATCTCTGTGTAACAGGAGAGCATCCTTGGAGCATGATGTATGCAAAAGACTGGGCAGTGGATAGATGAATTGGCAGAAAGCAGAAGGCCCATGCCAATCCCTCTGTTCTACAGACCAGAGAAGGCAACAGAGGTACCCAGCTGCCTGCCACCAGTCTGAGAGGGGAGCCTGAGGCAGGCACAGATTGTGTTTGGTGTGGAGGGAAAGACTAATAACTCAGCAGAGACAGCACAGATGTGTATGGCATTCAGACCACCTCACCCTGACACCCTCCTTCTTCCCCCTCCACACCCCTTCCAGTGCCAGCTAATCCCTCCTGCACAGGACATGTGCCCCATACCATGCTGAACAGATGCTTAACAGTGACTGAAGTGAAACCCAGCAGAGCCAGACACAACTAGTCTTGCTCAGCTCAAATCTCACTTTCCAAATGTCACAAGCCATGGGAGTTGAGAGCTCTTAAGGTTAGAGGACATGGTTGGGAGTATGATAACCTTTGAACACTTGCCTTTGAAAACATTTTCTCAATAAAAATCATGCCAAATGAATTGTCTCATTTAAATATGTGTTGGGGTCCAGAGATTTTAGGGCTCCAAAGAACAAACTAGGAGAAAAGTTATTCTTTCATTTTGTAAAGGAGAAGATCAAGGCTAAGTGAGGACAAGAGCATTAGAACATTCGTAATTCAACAGTGTCCTGAGGTAGAGGCAGGATTGTATCTGGATGCTTGGTGCTCAGTTTGAAGCTTGTTTCAGTGAGATTAAAAAGCAGAAGAGTAAAAATAACCATGCGACGTTAAGGTTTGGTATTAACAATTGGCATTCACTGTTTAGTGAGGTATTATAAGGAGAAACAAAATGTTCATTCCCATTTTCTAAGCCCCTATTACATGACAATCACTGGCAATCAAAAATTAAGTACCTTAAATGACTAAAGCAGTCCTCCCTGAAAATAAGTGAGGTTGATGTTAACACATCCAGACACTGCAGATTTAAAAAGAAAGGAAGGAAGGAAGGAAGGAAGGAAGGAAGGAAGGAAGGAAGGAAGGAAGGAAGGAAGGAAGCTAGGCTCCTGTCTGCAAGCATAGCAGAGTACCATTAATAGTGTCAGGTTGACTCTTTCCCAAGCAGTGGGTCTCCTGTTGGAGCATCCATCCAGCATACAATGAAACCAAATGCAGAGACCCACTGCCAAACATTATTCAGAACTCCAGGAGTCTTGTGGAAGACAGAGGAAGGATTGAGGGAGCTGAAGGCATCAAAGACATCACAAAAAGACCTACAGAGCCAACTCACCTGGGTCCATGGGGGCTCACAGAGACTGAACCACCAACCAAAGAATATGCATGGACTGAGTCTAGGCACCCTAGACATATGAAGCCGATGGACTGATTGGTCTTCAAGTGGAACCCTTAACAATTGGAGCTGGGACCATCTCTGACTTGGACTCTGTTGCCTGCCTTTGTATCCCTTTATGTTAGTATGGATGTCTTCTCTGGCTTCAGTGGAAGGGAAGGCACTTGATGTGCCAGGGCAGGTTGGTACCAGGGGGGGGGGGAATTGGGGAAGTGGGTGGGAGGCTGGTGCTGGGAGGAGAGGAAGAAGCAGGGCTGTTATTGGGATGTAAAATAAACAAATAAATAACTTAATGAAAGGAAAAGCAGCCTAAGTATTTTGCTCTAGGCCAAAATATTTATGTTTAGTAGAGTCAGTGTTAGAGCACAGACTTCTAAAATAGTAGAAACAAGCAAACAAACCACACACACACAAAAACCAAAACAGAGAATTGTTCTTGGCCTCCAAAAGATTCTCCTCCCACCTTCAAGTGTATTGCTATTAATGAGAGGCTAAGAAAATTTGAAAACAAACAAAACCATCTTCACAGCACAGCAGTGGCATCTGCACATCCTGGATGAGGGAGGGTTCCCTTCCTTTAGCACCACCCCTGGGATGAGGGGGAGAGTAACAGAGATATTTTTCTCATATGCAGAATTTCAGGACATTTTATGAATGCATCAATCAAGAAAGACAAGATTTTGATGTAAAGTTGTGAAAATTCAAAATTCATACATCCCTGGATTTCAGGGAAATCCTGTAAATTCTATATGCAAAGTGATCACGGTATTCAATGTCGTACCCTAGCCCCGTTCCCTCAGTTCACAAGGAGAAATGAATGTCTGTACCAAATTTGCAAGTGAATCTTTTTCAGGAAACTAGAGGCAAATCCTTCAGACATGACCCCAGAGGGGATAAGGATATTTTAATCGATCTGTGAGTGATGAGGCATGACAGAGCTGAAAGAAAATTAAAGCCCATTACAAGCGGAAAACCAAGGCATAACCACCAAATAAGAACCCACGTAAAGTTGGAGACCAACCTCAGTGCTGATGGAACCCACTTTCCATACCACCTTCTGTCATCCTCCAAATTCAAGAGTATCGTGTTCTTAAATAATACAAACAAATTTAAGGTGCACAGAAGGCCCATGGACAGTCCCTCCTGTAGCAGTGTGAACTGGATTCTGTGGTTACTACTGCTGAGCACAAAGGCTTCAGTCCTGAGAAAGAAATAGAGAGAAGCTGGCAGTTTGTAGGAAATTATACTGTTGGTTAGAAACTCATCCAAAGCCTGTAATAAGAAAAGAGAGTGGTAGAGGGTAGCCTTTAGTACCCTGGGGGAGAGCACTCACAGTGGTTCTCATTTTTCACTGTACTCTACTCTTTTTGAAGGTAGAGGCAATGTCTACTCTGGTCACTATGTCGTACTATTAGACCTGTTTCATAGTAGATAGATGGACTTCAAGATTCAACCGGGCATGGCAAGACCCACTTATTAAATCAGACACCTGGCTCTATTCCTAATGCTATATAAATGACTCTGTGTGCGTAGATTCCACACTTCTGAAATGAATACACTAACACTATATGCCTCATAGGAATATTGCGTGGTTCTGAAAACTTGATATATGCTGTCTGGTTAGAGTGTCTGGCATCTAGGAAGTGCTACATAAATGTAAGCTGTTATTAAAGCAGCAATAAAGTTTTTCTAGAAATACAAAGTAAGTATAATGTGTCTGATAGTCCACACCTAATTTTTGGATTTGGATTACAAAACATAGAACAATACTGGTACTATGGAAGGCCCTGTCTAAACAATTTGCATGCATCCTTTTCATTAGTTCTCTTCTTTGTTTCTTTTGAGACAATGCCTTAACATTTGGAATCCAGACCACCTGTGAACCTGTGAATTGTAACTCCTAATGATGGTCTCCAGAGTGATGAATTACAAGGATGAACTACAGTGCCCCTCCATATGTTAATTAATTCTTTAAAAAGAATCATAAGGTAGGTTCTAGTAATTATGTTAATTTATTGTTGTTTTAGAAGTACAGACTTTGAAACATTAATTGAGATATTATCTTTCCCAATGGAAAATAGAATAGGGAAAAGTCACTAACTTCTCTGAACCTGCATCCATGTGCTATGCTGCAACTGTAATGTACTGTTCTATGCTGTGTTCAACCTCAGCATAACTTTATGCAAATTCTTGCACCATCTGGAATGGAGGAGTTGTAAAACATTTGCTACTTTGGGTATCTCTTCTCCCCCAGTCTCCATAGTGACTATTCATCTTAGGCTAGTCCATCGTCCAGGAGATTCACATCTGCATTTCCTCAAACACCTGGATCAGGGGATATGATGCTGTGAAATGGTGGTAGAACTGTCACCATATGATGAAATGTCCATCATCTCCTACAATTGTTGGATGATTATGATAATGATACCACAATCCTGGTCCAGTGGAAAAAGGAAAGCAATGGTACAGCCATAGAGATTCAGCCTCCCCCCAGACTCAGAGCAGTGGCTTCTCTGACTCCCAAGTTTCCCCTCAGAATCAGACATGAATAGCTGAACAAAGGAAATGGTCATGAGAAATGCTGCATTCCTCCTAAAAGGAATCACAGAGGGACAGTGTGGTATAAGGGATGTAAGACACAGAATTCAACCCCAAGTTAGTATGGTGCTGGAGGCTGATACATAATATTAATCAAGTCTTTATTCTTCTCAAAGCCCGAGTTTCCCCATCTGTAAAGAATGCAGTTATAATGAGAGATCTCCAAGGGTTCTTCCAGTGCTGCACATCTTATAAAAGTATTCTGAGCTGATAAATTCTAAGTCAGTATCACAGGTGCCACCCATGTCTCAGTGGATCTTGTTGATTGCTACTGAGCATGTTTAGGGATACCTGAGAACCTCTCTGCCTCTTGCAAGAAGAGAGATACTCAAGAAGAACTGTGGGTGTCTCCTTCACTGATTTTCACTTAAGAAAGTGTAATAAATAAACATAAAAAATGCAAACACCATTGCCACAGAAAAAATAAAAAAATAAAAGGAGTTAAAAAAAAAGAAAGTGTCATCTAAGGATTAACTTAAAAGGTAGGACACAGAATAGAAAAGGATGAAAGTCAGCATTCAGGACAGTGGGGTTTACTGACTAGATATTCCCTTGAAAAAATTAATCTCTGAGATCCAATGTTTTTATCTTTAGATCTATATCTATCTATCTATTCTTTATAGATAGATAGATTCTTTCCTATAAAACAAAGGAACACCAAATATATATACTATATGTATTTATTATACATACTTTTTAATATATATATATAATATTTAAAACAATATTTTAAACTTGAGGAAGTGACTTCTCTTTGAGTATCAGCTACCAGAAAAACAGGAATATTAGTGCCTGCATGTGAGGATTGTTAGAATGAAAAAACAAGCTAACCAGTGTGCATGTGAAAACCAAGTAGAAATTCAAAGATACTAGCAACTATTCTCCAAGCTACCACCTCTCAAGTAGAAATATACAAACAAAGAAAAATAAATGATGCTCACTTTACATGCAAATTTTAAACTTCCTTCAGTCCTTCCCAGCTGTAAGATATCTGATATACACAAAGATTATCAAGCAAAGAATTCCTCATAAAATTCAGATATATCACTTTGTTGAAGTGAAAACAGGCACAGAGAGTTAATGTGTCTTGATCAAGATCTATGAGTGAAACAGTTATAGGCTCAGATTCCAAAATCCCAAACTACTCCTATATCGACCTGTGTAATTAAAAGAATCTACCCCACTCGGCTGACAGCCCTGCTCCTTGAACAGAAATCCATCAGTCTTTGAACCTAATACACCCAGTGTTTCCTAAGCATCTTCAAAATCCAGGCATTGAAGACAACACCCAAAGCACAAAGATGAATGGGAGTGATTCCTTCTCTAGCGGGGAGGGGAGTGCTTGTGGGGGATGGGCATGCAGAAAGGGTGGTAAAACATGTTCCCATGTTTCTGTAATAAGATATTTCCTTCTTCCTTTGTTCACAAGCTCTCTGTAAAAGGCTCAGAGAAACAGACAGATGTTGACAACATCTGGACCACTATTCTCAGGGCAGCAAGTGGCTCTGGGCTGCCATGGGAGAAAAGAAGCTGTTGGTGTTAGGAAGAATAATGCAGAGCTAACATTTGCATAGTGCTTTCTGCTGTTTCCAGAAACATTGCCATTTTATCCCACCCCCAGTTATTAGCCACAGCAACACAGACATACGCTGACTGAAAGCTAAGTAGAACCATTTTCATTTCTCACAGAATGATGGTTCTCAACCTCACAGAAATGATGGCTCCTACTTTAAAATATAATGTGCATAGGATGCCAAAGGCCAGGCATAAAGATGCATGAACCCTGGACTGATGCTCCTTGCATATGCAAGGCTTAGACAGAAACTGTATATGTAAAAATGAATGTAGCCCCTTCTTCAGATTAAAAGAAGGTATGCAGTCTGTGCTTATGGGGTTCTGAGAATAGTCACAGTACCCTGGTGATATGCTTCACTCAGTTTGTAACATTCTGAGATAACATTTTTCATCTTTGTATGGACTCAAGTTAAACTATTTGCCAGTGCTCACACCTTGGATTAATATAAAATTATCATCATATAGGTGGTTTGTGTCTTGGGAAGAACTGAAAAACAAGGTCTCTTGTGCTATTTTCCTCCTTATAGACTGTGTGACTCTCAGCATGTGACAGAGCCAGGATTTCAATCCCCAGTCAGTCAGGTTTGGGTATTACCACATGCAGGGGAGTGTGATGAGATAAAGGAACTGGAACCACCTCAGATGACGCCTTGGATAGGATCATTCCAAAATAAAGGAAAGGTCATTACAGGGTGAAGAAATGTCCTCATGAAATTTGTTTGGCAAATTCCCAGAACATAGCTGGAACTAGGTGAGACAAGAAGGAAAGAGTCACTAGATGAGGACATATCACATACATAGCAAAGGCCACACTGGAGAAGAATTAAGGGGAATTGCTAGAGATCTAACAACAGACACTGTGGCTATGCTTAGGCATATGCCCTGGAGACCTGAACTTCAGAAAATAATTATCTTCAGTTGCCCTCTGCCTTGATGAGGATCTTCCATTGGACTTCCAGAGATTATCGAAATACAGTCATCACTTTCTTCTTAAAATACACTTATTAATTATTTGAGAATTCCACACAGCATATTTTGATCATATTCTGGCCCCCACTTCTCCCCTTATTTCTCTCAGATCCCTTGCCTCCCCACTCCCTCCTAGATTGATGTCCTTTTATTTTTATCTTTGCATTTATTGTTTTGTTTTTTTTTTTTTTTTGCTAATTGAGGCAGGATTTCTCTGTGTAATTTTCCTAATGGTTCTGGATTTGCTTTGTAGACCAGGCTGGCCTTGAACTCACAGAGAACCCCCGCCTCTGTTTCCTAAGTTCTGGGATTGAAAGTGTGCACCACCATGCCCAGTGCACCCAATGCTCTTAACCACTGAGCCATTTCTCTGCTATCTTTGCTCTTAAAATATTAAAAATATTTATTTATTTTACATTTATAGGTCTATGTGTGTTTTCCATAAATGTATATACATATACTACATGCATGCTTCATACCAGTGGAATTCAGAAGAGAGTAGTTTATCCTCTAGAGCTGGAGTTTCAATGGGAACTGAACTCAGGTCTTATGTAAGAGCAACAAATGTTTTTAACCACTGGGCCATCTCTCCAGACCTATATTTTTGTTTTAATAGCCTACCTAGTCCAATTTGTGCTGCCATATTGAGGAATATGGGGGCATTTCCTGGACTGTGGTGGACATACCAGGGGCTACACTTCTAATGTAAATTGATTCTCCCTTCCCTAGAAGATATCCATAGCTCTTTAGTTAATGGTGGGAGCTCATGAGCATTGCATCCCTCCATGCTAGAATGTTGAATGACCTTGGTCTTGTATAGGTTATATACAGGCAACTGCAATTGCTCTGTGCTCATGCATGAGCACCTTTATGATAAACAGAAGATATGCTCTATTTATACCTGAGTCCTCCATTAACCTAATCTACATTTTCAAATGTGGATCTGAAGCCCAATAAAAAGGAATAGATCAGAATTCACACAGCACAAGTAGAACCGGAACTATTACTCAATATAACTTTTGTGTCCCTAGGTATGAGATGCTTTTCAGGACTCCCTCTCTTTTGCCTCCCACACTTATTTTTTGCAGGTCATGAAGCTTTAGCATAAGGCTCTGACTCTCTCACTGACTCCCTGAGTTTTGGCTACAATTCCTTCTACCTGGGTCTTTCTGGGATTCTTTTTTTGTCTACCCTTAAAAAGCCACTCAAGATGAGAGGGATAAAAGGTCAGTTCTGTCTATGCCATCTGTCCTTTCTAAGCCTATGGCCATTCAAAGTCAGTGGGACCACCAGTTCTGACAAGAAATCAGATACATAAACAAAACTCCACAGAGGTGAATATGTCCTTTTGATGCTTTTCAGAGCTGACACTGTAGCTTCTCAGTCTACCGCATTCATGAGCTTCTTCTAATCCATCAGTCTGTGTACGTTTTTCAATGAAAAAAGCATTGACAACTGCACTCTTAGGATCCAGAAGTACCTTCTAAAGGGTCCATATGGTTTCATTCAAGGGAGAGGTTATTTAGACATGTGTATCACTATAAGCAATGAGAATTCTATGAAGTGGG
Organism: Lophiomys imhausi; assembly: GCA_907164525.1. Taxonomy (NCBI): domain Eukaryota; kingdom Metazoa; phylum Chordata; class Mammalia; order Rodentia; family Muridae; genus Lophiomys; species Lophiomys imhausi. Next base: position 1,246,186 of record CAJQZJ010000275.1, on the reverse strand, counting down.
AGAACCAGCTACAAATGCTTACACATAGCAGTAAATGGGGACATGAACAGGTTATAATAAAAGGCAAAATAGGGAATGGTGGAAATGGTTGCAAACCACAGAACATATCATCTTCCTAAAGGATTATCTGCTACCGAAAGTTACCCAACTGTCACTAATAATAGTCCCCACTAATATAGAGTGATGATAGATATGCATATTTCACACATGGTCACATGATAGAGAGGGAGAAAGACAGAGAGACAGACAGGTAGACACACACACACAGACAGAGAGAGAAAGAGACACAGAGAGAGAGAAACACAGAAACAGAGTTGTATACTTTCATATAAAACTGAAGTTTTTAAGTTTTGAGCTATCCATTTTTTTTTTTTTAGAACTGGGTGGCCCAATTATGGACAAAATGAGTCTCATCTGTGGCCTAGATATGGTCTTGAGGTCTCACTTTACAACCTCTGTTCTATGGGGTCCAATTAGTTTCATTTAACTTGGAGCTAACTTTGACATTCACATCACTATAAATCCGCTTAAAGCATGCTTCCCATTTGGAATGGCTCCCCTGGACTTAGCCGACATCCTGCTAAGCATTCCTATAGATTGCTTGACTGAAAATTGGCAAGCTTCCACCTAAAGGCTGTAACCTATAAATATATCTCAAGCCTCCATTCCTTTTACACTCTACTGGTGGATATAATTGAGTTTCTCAATGCACCAAATGAGCTGCAAGTCTTTAGCACTTGCTGTACTTAATGAAGCAAAGTTGGAAGGATGCTGGAAAACTAAGAATAATATGGGAATGGAACAACGATATACTGACTGGGGGTATGCTGAAAGTTGTTTGTTTCTTATTAGAAGAGAAAAACCTAAGTAATGTTATCATCTCATACTCTGAGGAATAATCATTTTATGATACCCTGACTAGCACCTTACATAAAGGCAGTCTTGGAAACATGGTTGAGAAGGTAAATAAGCCTATATATGTTTGGTTGGAAAAGATAACCTCTCAGGAACATGATCAGAAAACCTTGAGAAGAAGGCCCCTCAAATAAGAGTGTGTGGTTTCTGTTGGTGTGTAGAACCAGTAATATCATACAAGTATTGCTGGGACTATAACTTTCAAAAGCCACTCTCAGCACTCTAAAGAAGCTTAGCTCTGTGTGCATCTGCAGGGAGAAGACAATAAACTCAGACTTCTGGTTTGTTGCTGATGCAAACACTCTTCCATTACTGCATTAACTTTATACATTTTGAGTGATTCATTATCATCAGCAGCAACATCATCACCACCACCACTATGTCTCTGGAGCCTTCTGCTTTTCAGATCTTTGCCTTGCATTTATAGAGAAAGTTCCCTATAATTCTCATAGGAAATCTACAAGGAAAGTGTTATTGTCACCTTCTTCTACTCACACAATTGAGGTTCAACAAAATAATGATGCATTATAGCCAAACGTTCCTTTGCTTGTGAAAGAGGGTGCAGAACAGGGCTATGAATCTGGGTTCTCTGACTCTTTGGCACCCTGTTTTTTGTTTTTTTTTTTTTTTTTTCGCTTACAAGTAATGGTCTAATGATTGTGTCGTATTTTGTTATGCTCCAGAAAATTACTCTTTGATTCTCATAACCAAGAGGGAAATTGAGGATCATCCAGGTTAATCAACATGGGAGAGGCCAGACAACAATTAAACAGATTTCAAACAAGGATTTTCTCTCTTCAAGGCCAGAATTACTTAAAGTAGTACATTATCCATGTCTATGACTCATTCAGTAATCATGACAGCCATTAATAATGCTGGAAGTTATCAATTATTGATGTCTCACTGTGTGCCAGAAGCCTCATGAGAACATCATTAGAATTCACTCATTTCATTCTCACTACCATTCTACAAAGTCAGTGTGAGTATTACCATAATCAAGAAACAGGACTCAAAAAATTAAACTGAGCTTGCCCAAGGCACAGACTGTAAAAAGCAGAACAGATATCTATTTCTCTGTCTATGTCTCTATCTATTACTGTGTATATACAAGTAGATATCAGAGTTTCTCTTACCCCTATTCTTATTTCAAATTTGAAACCCTCCTTCTAGTATTCACAGAGTGCTTGAAAGTCAATGACACTTTTAGACCCAGACCTGATGTCAAATACTTCCAGGTGGCTCTCAATGTATATGTTCTTTTTCATACTTTTGTTTTTGTTTTCTTTTGTTTTGGTGTATTCCATCCAACAAATGCATCTTAGTTATGTGATTACATTCCATGTGCACATCTTCAGAGAAGCATTTCAGAAAGTTCTTTTTAAAAAGATCTGAGACAACTCTGAGATTCCATCTCACACCTGCCAGAATAGCTAAGATCAAAAACTCAAATGACAGCACATGCTGGAGAGGTTGTAGAGAAATGGGAACATTCCCCCATTGCTGATGGGAGTGCAAACTTGTACAGCCACTATGGAAATCAGTCTGGCAATAGCTTAGAAAACTTGGAATAGCTCTACCTCAAGACCCAGCCATACCACTCCTGGGTGTACATCCAGAAGATCCCTCACCAAACCACAAGGACATCTCCTCAACTATGTTCATAGCAGCTTTATTTGTAATAGCTAGAAAATGGAAACAACCCAGATGTAACTCAACTGAAGAATGGATTAAAAAAAAAAACTGTGGTACATTTACACAATGGAATACTACTCAGCCATCAGAAATAAGAAAATCAAGCAACTTGATGCCATAGAAATAGAAAACCTCATCCTGATTGAGCTAACACAGACCCAGAAAGATACACATGGCATATATTCATTTATAACTGGATTTTAGCCATATAGTACAGTATAACTATCCTAAAACCACCAGACCAAAAGGAACAGGAACATGGACTTTGTTACCTGTTAGTGGTACATGTTGCCCTAATGAAGCTTCTATGTAGGCCCCCAGTGCAAGAGGAAGCTCTTAGCTATCATATGACTGATTAACTGAAGTGGGCTGAGATGTGGGATCACCCCTCACTGGAGGAGTAAGATAGGTGAGAGAGGGGATACAAGGTAGAAGGGTGGGACTGAGAGGGGTGGAGGCAGGGGAATGTGATGGAGATGAAACTTGAAGTAATAAATAAATGTAATACTTAAAAAAAAAAACAGTCGATTCTTCTGAAATGTGTAACTGGGTTGGCCTTTATGCTATCTCTTTTCCCTCTCTGATCCTTCCCACTGTCTGTGATATGAATAGGATCAGTGACTTTCTGTAGACACACTATGGAATTGTTGACCTCAGGTTTGACCTGGCTCTCAGTGTAAGAAAGATTTTGTTGTTGTTATTGTTAGTTAATGTGAATATGTCTGTGTGAATATATAGACTGTGTGGGGATACTAGAGGAGACCATAAGAGGGTGTCAGCTTCCCTGAGGTTGAAAATATATTCAACTGTCACTGAATCAACATGGGTGCTAAGAACCAAATTAAAGTCCAAGAGCAAGAAGCATTTTTTAAATAAGTTTTCTGTGTGTGTGTTTGGACTCATATGTATGTTTTTGTCCCCATGCAGCCAGTGTCCACAGAAGTCAGAAGAAGGCATGTAATGCCCTGGGACTAGAGCTCAGAGGGACTGGAGTTGCTTGAGCAATCATGGGGGTGCTGAGAAAAGATCCTGATTCTTCTTTGAAAGACTAACCAAGGGAATTGAACCTGTGTCCTCTGAAAGAGTAACCCAGGGCTCTTAACATCTGAGCCATCTCTCCAGTCCCCAACAAACTTTCTTAAATATTGAGTCATCTTCCGAACCCCTTTTCTTTAAAACAAGATTTTAGTTTTTAAATGGCTTTGTTTGACTGCTTGCTGTGTTTGAGACAAGATCTCACTATGTAGCCATGGCTGGTTTTAACTTGCTATATAGACGAGGATGGCCTCGAATTCATAGAGACCCACCTGGCAATGTCTCACAAGTCCTGGGATTACAGGTATATACCACTATGCCTGCGAAATTTTACTTTTAAAACATTATTACTTTCTCTCTGTCTCTGTCTCTCTCTCATGTGTGTGTGTATGTGTGTGTGTGTGTGTGTGTGTGTGTGTGTGTGTGTGTGTGTGTGT
>CAJQZJ010000275.1:1230536-1242097 GCA_907164525.1 Lophiomys imhausi | reverse complement strand
TGTGTGTGTGTGTGTGTGTGTGTGTGTGTGTGTGTGTGTGTGTGTGTTTGAGCATATGTGGATGGGGTGCATATGTGAATGTGTAGAGCTCAGAGGAAACTATCTATGTACCTTAATTTTTGAGACAGAATCTCTCACTAGGACTTAGGACTAGTCAACTTGAAAAAGCTGGACAGTCAGTGAGATCCTGGCATCTGCCTGTCTACACGTCCCCAACACAACAGGGGTTACAGACACAGGACCCCACACTCAACTTTTTAATGAGTGTGAAGGATTGAACTCAGGCCCTCATACTTGCATGGCAAGCACTTTACTGACTGACCTCCCCCGCAAACCCTCCTTTGGCTTTTATGTTTATACACACACAGGCAGACAAAATGCTAAAGAATACAGACCCACCTTCAAACAACTCATAGTCCTTTCAGGAAGACAGATACGTGACAAACATAATCATAACAGAAGTAGAAGGTGGTTATACTCCTGAGCAAAAGTGAGAAAAGTGCCCCATTCATCCTTCTGTGGCCACCACCGTAATGGCACTGACAGCAAAATCCACAGGCTGGGGCGTGCTCCCTGTGTAATGGCAATGGATAAGCTGTCCATTATGAAAGGCAAATACATCCATTCCAATTAGATGTGCCCAGTGCTAGGATTGTAACCAATTAATCCTGCCCATCTGAAGGCTGATTAGCCGGAATATTTGGGTGAATGGATAATAACAAGCTAATAAGCCTGCTATCAGAATGCTGCCGCACGTCTTTTTTGACACAATATTGCAGATGCATTTACAGCATCTGTGACTAATCTTCCAGTGGCGGGAGGCCCAGTTTTCACAGTGGCAAAGGGACAAGGCTCAGGAGCTCTAGGGGCTCAGCAGATGGAGCCTGGTTCTTGTGGTCCCTGGCCTTTGTGTTTGGGCCCAGGCAGTCAAATCCCTCCTCTAAAGTGCCTGTCTGATTCCAGAGAGGCAGAGACAAACAGGATATAGAGCTGGGAGGTGAGAGGTCTCTATTATGGTTTTGGGTCTAAGCTGAACACATTGGTGATTCAACTTATCCCTTTCCCTCACTGACATTCCCTTATTTGTACATCTAACAGTAACCTTTCTTTTGTCTTCAGGTGTTATATCTTCTCTCCTTTTTTTTTTATTTCGTCCTACAATAATTTGCTATGTAGTTTCTTCCTATTCTTTAGGCATCTACTGTCTTCTGCCTAACATTAGGTCACCCCTTGCTTAAGACTCAAGGTTGCATAGATGTACCACAGGTTTGTTTCTTTTTCTTTTTCTTTTTCTTTCTTTTTTTTTTAATCCATTCCTCAGTTGAGGGACACCTGAGTTGTTTCCAGTTTCTAGCTATTACAAATAAGGTTGCTATGAACATAGATGAGGAAACATCCTTGTAGTTTGGTGAGGAATCTTTTGGATGTTTACCCAGAAGTGGTATGGCTGGGTCTTGAAGTAGAGCTATTCCATTTTGTTTTGTTTTGTTTTTCGAGACAAGGTTTCTCTGTGTAGCCCTGGCTGTTCTGGACTCCCTTTATAGACCAGGCTGGCCTCGAACTCACAAAGATCCGCCTGCCTCTGCCTCCCAAGTGCTGGGATTAAAGGCGTGCGCCACCACCGCCCGGCTTATTCCAAGTTTTCTAAGAGATGGCCAGACTGATTTCCACAGAGGTTGTACAAGTTTGCACTCCCACCAGCAATGGAGGAGGGTTCCCCTTTCTCCACAACCTTGCCAGCATGTGTTGCCATTTGAGTTTTTGATCTTAGCCATTCTGACAGGTGTGAGATGGAATCTCAGAGTCGTCTTGAGTTGCACTAAGCCATCCGAAACAACAAAATCATGCACTTTGCAGCCAAATGGATGGAACTAGAGAAGCTCATCCTGAGTGAGCTAACCCAGACTCAGAAGGATGCACATGGCATCTATTCACTTATAATTGGATTTTAGCCATGTAGTACAAGATAACTATACTACAACCAATGCACCAAATGGAAGAGGAACATAGACTTTCTTACCTGTCAATGAGATTCTTTGCCCTAGTGGTGCTGCCTTGTAGGCCCCAAGTGTTTGAGGATGCTCTTGGTCCTCATATGACTGCTGAACTAAGGCAGGGGACTGATGTGTAGGGACACTCCACTCCAGAGGAGTGGGATGGAAGGGATGGGGGTAGAGAGTGGGAGAGCGGGACTGGGAGGGGTAAAAAGAGGACACTGTGATGGAGATGTAACCTGAAGTAATAAAAAAAATGAAAGACTCAAGGTTGCACAGACTATTTGCTTCCCTTATTCTAACCAAATACAATGGTAGTACAGGCTACCCTCCGACCTTAAGCTCCACACTAACAAGATCCATGTCAAATTTCTCACAGTTACATCCTTGATGCCTAGCTTAATGCATAGTGCAGAGAAGAAAAAATAAAAATAATTGTGACAACCTTATTCTGCCCATTCCACTGAACTAAGAGACAAATAGAATCTGAGGTTAAAAAAAAAATCCCCTTTCAAACCTCTAAATTGACATACAAATGTAGGGAATTACAAGTAATGGGAAAGCCCTTGAAGGTCAGAAAGCAAGTATTTCAGTTCTTCAAAGAGACTCACAGTTGTTCAGTGTGTCACCAATAATTACCATGGCATTTCCCTTCCTCACTTGATGCAACTAAGATGCAGTGCTTTCACTACAGAAGAAACCTCAGCTGTAGGAAAAAAAAAATCAAGGTGCAAATCCTAGTACCACGCATGAGAGTTGTGTGGCCAAAGACCAGCCACACATCCCTTTCAAGCCTTGCTGTCTTCCTCTGTGCAGCAGAGTGACCCACCCACCAATACCCACAGGTTGCTGTGAGAAGCAAACAGAGCTAATCTGTGTGAAATGTTTTATGGTCTGTAAAACCGCTATTGAAGTGTTAGTTCAATGGCCTCCTGCTGGCCCGCTCAGTTTCTGAACAGACAGTGATACTGAAGCCTTACTCTCAAAGATCTCCATTTTAAAGAAGACTAGGGTAGAAGAGTGTGGGGGGAATCTATCCAATACATCATTTCACCTAATTCACTAAGTTTTTACTGAAGAGCTAATATTTGCTAATTTAAGAATAAGAATGGAATTTGTTGGTTAAGGGAGTGAACAAGGGAGTCAGAGGGAGGTTTATCACAGGCAGGGGATCCCCACAACTGTGTAAGCTGCTGGGATGATTGAATGGATGATGGATACTGGCTACAGAGTAATCACCCCAACAGAATCCTGAAGAAACACCTAGAAAAGGCAAAGGTGCATGGATTCTTTATATCTGTCACAGTCCATCTCAGTACATGTGCATGCTTTCATGGTGCCGGGGCCTCCTACATCTAGGCATAAACTCCAACACTAAACTAGAGCTACTGCCATTTTTTTGTGATTTTTTAAAATTTGTAGACATAGTCCTGATAACTTATCCAGGAGGTACTTGAGCTCCCTCTACAGCCCTGGCTAGCTTTGAACTCACAATTCCCCTGCTTCAACCTCCACAATAGCTGGGGTCACAGGTCTTCACCACCAGGTCTGGGCATGGATTCGGATTTGTGAGCAATTTTATTTTTTATTTTTTATAACTTGTTTTTTATTTCTTCAAGTTACATCTCAATCACAATCCCCTCCCTACTCTCCCCTCCAGTCCCACCCTCCCACCTTTTTCCCCCTCAACCCCCCATGTTTTCTTCACTTTAGATTTTTTGATATCGAGGCATGTCAGCTCCTGATAGCACCCCCTATTCTACTCCAAGTAGAAGATGAGCATCGAAGAATCTCCAGTGGGAGATGGTTGAATTAGTGGCAAGCCTGTCTCTTGTCAAAAAAAAAAAAAAACCCTTGCTTCAACTGTAGATAGAATGCTGTCCCAAAAGGACAAAACTTGGAAGCAGGTAAGTGGACAGCCTACCTCTACCAAGACAGGGTAGGCAAGTCCTTCATAATTCCTGCTCTACAATCAATGTCTGTCAGAGAAATGGGGCCAAACAGCTGAAGATTGATGCTGTAATGTATGGAGAGAAAATGGGAACTGTCCACGCAGCCACTGGTATGTCATTTCTTAGTTTTGGAAGCTGCAGGCCCTGCACTTCCTATAAAATCAGATATATTTATCCCTCTCAGGTCTCTGAGGTGGTTGAAGAATAGATAGCTAGAGTCTCATAGTTAAATTTTGAGTTGTTTAGGAATCAAGAGGGTGTTCTGGGTCTAAGAAGATGTTTATAAAATTGTGATGCAAGTTAGTATGAAAGCTGAGTCAGCTATAGAACTTTAAACTCATGGAGATGGTTAGATAGAATGTTAAAGTCAGGTGTCAAATACATAAGGACTGGACATTGGGAATGTATGCTAAGCCATATAACTCTCATAATTGTGGCCTATTTATTTCTGTTGTTTTGTATTTTATTTATTGTTATAAGAGAAAGAACCATTTGTTGGACTGAAAGGGGGAGCCATTGGGGGGAAAAGATATACCTTAAACTTAAAAAAAAGGGAATGTGAGCAATTTTTTAAAAAAGGAAAACAGAAGGCTAGAAGGATCTACCAGTTAAAAGGAAACTTTGGAAAGGGGCAAAAAGACAAAAGCCCTTCAAGTGATATCATGGCCACAATTTACAGTTGTGAAGAAATAATTTGAAAAGAAAAAAACATATAACCAAAGTAGAAGAGAAGAATAAGGGGGAATAGGGCAGGGGTTTTCCTTGAAAATAGGGGGTAGAAAGTAGGGGGGTGAGTCTAGGAGGGGTGGAAAGAGGGTACTATGATGGAGATGTAACCTGAAAGAAATACCTTAAACTAAAAAAAAAAAAAAAAAAAAAAAAAAAAAAGGGAGGGGAGGGGGGGGGGGGGGGGGGGGGGGGGGGGGGGGGAAGGGTGGGACTGGAGGGGGGAGTAGGGAGGGGATTGTGATTGAGATTCAACTTGAAGAAATAAAAAATAAATTATTAAAAAAAAGAAAAAGAAAATGTGGGGAGAGAGTGTCTCATAAGAAACTTATAAAGATAAACACAGGGAAAGCCAAGATGAATGACTTCCCTCCTTATCCTGAAGCCTCCAGGTCCTTACTGCATGCCCTGTGTATCACTGAGGCTGCCCCCTGTATGCAGGACAGGAGCCTGTCCACATGTGACGGTCTGTCATGGCTAAAGCTCAGGGAGCAGAAAGAAATCATGCTTCTTTGAAAAAATTATAGAAATTATTTGCAATTTCAGTATAGCCAGCCACAAAAAGAAAATAGATATCTCATAGTATCCTAGGTTCATCCCCCCAATGATCTCCATCTTTATTTTCATCATCTTTCTGCAAGAGATAGTGACTATCTACTTCATTTGAGATCAAAGGTATGGAAATGAGAATTCCAACGATAGTCTGAGATGTCTCTGTCCTTCTGATAGGCCATGACTGGGATCATTGAACTATCATGTTTGGTGTCATGGCATCCATGAAAGGAGAGTCAAGGTATAATAGGATATGTAAGGTCCTCCAAATACCACAAGCCAGAATAGAGCTATGATCATTTAAGTACACCTGGTCTAACTAGTTCACCAACACAGGGCCCCTTCCCTCTCCATCAAACATCTAGAATTCTGCTTTGTCAGGGGGAAGCATCCAGAGTCTTTTGTTTGTGAGTACCTACATCCAGATTACCTTAGCTCGCCCTAGCAACCTTCTGCCACACTTAGAGAGGTGGAAGAATCAAGTTGTCTGGGGGCACATATGTTTTAATGTTAGCTCTATTTCTGTGAGATTTACTTTTTTGGACAAGTGACTCCATCTATTTGAGCCGTAAATTTTCTCATCTGTGAAAAGTATAGCACTAATAGAACCTTAGAAGTATGGTGTAGGTAATACACAAGAGGATGGATTAAATCACGTCATAAGCATTTAGTAAGTCATAGTAATTGAGGAAGAGAGCAAGAATGATAAATATGTCCACAGTATTTGATATGACTAACATGTGAAAGATCCAGGAATAATGGACTCAAAGAAAGAGAATGGATGGATTCAGATTCAGGGATTCAGTCAAGGTATCTTAACTGGAGCATAGTGTCAACATATACAATAAAACAAAGGCAATGTTGTTGCTGTAACACTACCACAGGCTAACAAATAAAAGATTAATACCATAAATGAGTTACTTCTTTTGAAACCATTGGGCAATGAGGCTCCACAGAGACCTCTAAACATTAAGGTCTATTGCCAGTACTTATGGCTATCCTCCAGAACTTGACAATAGGTTTTTATTGCTGAAGTCCTGGATCTTAGAATATGGGGAAATCTAACTGCTATTGACCTGGAAGCTATCTTTCATAGCTAACTTTCATAATGCTTGTAAGTGCTGTGCATGCTACCAGAGAAAAAAATAATTGTCACTATTACCCAGCTGTGAACCTGCAAACCACAATAATGACTGGCCTGGCAAGGTGTGTACAAACATAATAGGAGCAACCAAACACTTTCTGATTAGATTTAATTCCAACTCTACAAGATGAAACTGATACCTAGCACCATTACATGGCCAGCAGCCCATGGCTAGACAGATCGTAAGTTCTAGGGGAAAACTTATTACTATTATTATGCTAAATAGAGAAAGTATTAAGCCAACTCCTAATGACTTGTCCTTATAATTGTAGATTAATGGATGTCTCAACCCGAGTTGGCAAAGCTTCTGTTTTCTTTAATTATGTATAGTAATTAACATAGAGACCCACATCTGGCCAACGTGCAGAGAATAAAAGACTGCAGTATGCTCATCCCTAAATGGAATATATACAATATACAGCACATCTATTCTGCCCAAGGTTCAGGGATCATTGTGGAATAACAGGTGGAAAAAGTGTAAGAGCCAGACGTAGTGTATGAATACAAAATGAAAAAATAAAAAAATAAAAGAAATGACAACAACAAAACCAAGCAACTAACCCACTACTACCAACAACAAAACCTCAGGTTTCTGAACATAGAAAGGCAGCTGCACATATTAACTCACAGTGGCTGTGACACCACACACAAGCCCCCACAAGCTCAAGCTACACAAAATCTCAGAATGAACAGGCGAGTTACACACAAAGTACCACCTTTACCTGAAGAATGAGTAGCAATTTCTTAGCTCCTAGGAATCAGTTTTCTTTAAAACTGGCAAGCTGACAGTACTCTACTGGAAGGCTAACCATTCAGGAATATTTGGGCAATACAAATGTCTTGAGGAGTTAAAAAAAAAAAAAGGATAAAATATTAGGTACGTAGGGAAGAGGGAGTGGGTCTGGAAAATTTGAGATAAAGTGAAGATGGTCAACCCACAAATACTCAAGGAAATAATAAGTAAAATAATAATGATAATAATAATAATAATAATGTTGACCGATATTACTGAAGGTTCCATTGAAACCACAATAATAGATGTATAGAGTTATATATACACCTATAAATGTATATAATCTTTTTTTTCTTTTTAATGTATATAATCTACCTAAAGATTTCTATAGACACACACACCAATTATTTGTAATTAATAAGATGAATATACGTTAAAATATTCTGCTCCAGCCTACATCATTATCTTGTGATTACATATAGGTCCGCCCTTTCCCATTCCATATCACTTTCTATTCTATTCTGTCATATTTCACTCTACTCTCATCCATTATGTCCTTTCCCTCCCATCCTGTTGTTTTATACTTAATATTCCATTACACACTATTCTTTATGTCCTTTTCTGTCTCTCTGAAAAATATTTGTTGTGAGCTACTAAATATTTCATGGCCAATTAAACAATTTGGATGTATCCCTCAAAACTACTGATAAAAAGAGTCTATTTCATGTTATTTCCAGCTAGAGACTTCTAGTATCTTAAATGCAAATAATAAAAGTTACAGACTGGTGAGATGGGTGAGTGAGGAAATGTGACTGCCCCTAAGCCTGAAGGCCTGAGTTCAATCCCCAGGACCTACACTGTGGAAGCAGAGAACTGATTCTGCAAGCCGTCCTGTGACCTTCACACACAAGCCATGGCGCTTACCCTCTCCCGAACACATAAATAAATAACAAGTAATGGAAGTTACTCTGGCTGATATGGGGGTAGTACTATTTGTATTTTTTACTCATTTAGAAATTACAAGGATACTTTGGGGTTGACATTATTTGTAAAAGTTGGCATCTAACAAGACTATGATCCATAGAGAGGATGGACAGTTATTTAAAATTTTAGCTTATTTAGTTTACTCATGTATAATCCTCAGATGGCAACTGTGTGTGTGTGTGTGTGTGTGTGTGTGTGTGTGTGTGTGTGTGTGTCTGTCATACCAAAGCTGGGACTACTGTGTAGCACGGAACAAGGAATCGTCCCCTCACTGAGGTTATACTGATCATTCACCATGTTCTAAAGCTGACCTGTCCTTGACCCCTTGAAAGACAAAATCTATTTCACAGACAAATAGGCCAAGAAGTAGGTTAATGCCAAATGTTGATAAATGTTAGAGGTAGGATTTAGACTAGAGTTGTGTAAGCTGTACATACATTGTTGGTAGAGTAATGTGATAAATGTCCATAGAGGAGATTTTTCCTGAAATGAACCTAGTGGTAGGGCTGTGGAGCAGTCTCCCTCCTGCTGGACAGAGCTCAATGGTATGAACAAAATTTGGAAAGAAGGCTGAGTTGTAGCACACATTGAAGAAATATGAAGGAGCTGTGATCTGATGAAACGTACAATACATGAGAGGAGTGAGGATTTGCAAAGGCTCCAGGAGGTCCCTCAGTCCTTAGAGAAGGCAAGTGGTGGGGTACTCAGTTGTCCCTGGAGCAGCAGGGCACAGTTTCTTCTAAAGAGTGAGGCAGGCAGTCCTCAGGCAAAAATGAAGCTTACATGTCAGTTTGAAAAGGGCAGAATTCATGGCAAGAAAGCATTGCTGTGCTCGGAAATACATACCTAGATACAGACATCTATCCAAGGGAAAAAAACATGCTTTGTCTGAATGAAAATATTTCCTGAAAAATAAAGTAATCCCATTTGGATGTCTGATAAAATAGTACCTCATTTTCAAGTTAATTCTCTGCTCATATCAGGCCCCAGGGACAGGTCTGGCAGATGTGGACATCTTCTCTGTTTATGATGGTGCAGTGAGTACAGGATGTGTTAGGAGCAACAGGGCCAAGGCCTGATGTCAGGACACTAGTTGCAGCCTTGGGTTCCACCTGATCATGACTGCCAGGGAAACTGTTCTAATGTACCCAGGCAGAGCTGTTTAAAACTGAGCCAGAGTTGCACAGTGATTCCAGGAAATGTGGGGCATCTATATGCTCAGAAATATGACACCAAGTAAGAAGGAGATACAGGGGTTTGGTACTCATGTGTTGTACATGCTGAAAAATTCAAATGCAAATTTTGTTGTTGGTTGAACAACAAGATCCTCTCTCTTAAAGATAAAACACCTGAGACTTAGTAGGTTAAGATGTCTGCCATTATTGATTAGGGAAGATGACTATGATGGTGCACACTAATAGTATCAGTGTGTATATAGTACACTAAGGCAAAGGATTCTGAGTTCTAGTCTAAGCTACAAGGACTCTTATTTCAGGCCAAAAAACACAAACACAAAAACAAAACAATTCCCCCCCAAAAAAAACCCAAAACAAAACAAAACAAAAAAAAACCCAATGATTACATTAGATGTGAGGTTAGTCCTGTCTGTTGACAATGCCCATGACATTTGATATCATGATATCATACATGATGCCCTTTCATGTAAGAAATAAAGTACAAACCTTAACTGTACTGAAAAAACCATGAAAAATCAGGGGTAGTGTAGAAGTAAGAAAAGAAATAAAATGAAAAAAAAAAGGAAAATTTCTCTCAGGCAGCCCCTGGTATGTCATTTCTTAGTTTTGGAAGATGCAGGCCCTGCACTTCCTGTATAATCAGATATATTTATCCCTCTCAGGTCTCTGAGGTGGTTGAAGAATAGATAGCTAGAGTCTCATAGTGAAATTTTGAGTTGTTTAGGAATTAAGAGGATGTTCTGAATCTAAGAAGATGTTTTTAAAATTGTGATGCAAGTTAGTATGAAAGCTGAGTTAGATATAGAACTTTAAACTCATGGAGATGGTTAGATAGTAGAATGATAAAGTCGGTTGCCAAATACGTATGGACTGGACATTGGGAATGTACGCTAAGCTTTATAATTCTCATACTTGTGGCCTAATTAAAAAAAAAAGGAGAAACAATTGCTACTCTCTTTCTCTTGAGTATTATAACTCTACTACTATGACGATAGTCCTAGTGACTCATATCCTCTCATGCGAGTTTCACATTCAGCAGCACGTTTGATCCTCACAGGGGTGCTGTAAAGGGCAGAAGACATATGCCTGTCTGTACTTTTAAAAGATCAGAAAACAGAAACTCAGAGAAGGTAAGTCACTGTTGAAGACTTGTGTGTCACTTAACAAGCTGAAATGGATCCGTCCTTAAAGATGCTTAGCTAAAACACAGACGACCTTCCACTGTCTTCCTTGGGATGCCTTCATTGTGCCACTTCCATCAGCAGATTCAGAACTGGTTTGTATTCTTCTCCGTAACCTCCTCTGATACTCTGTCTTACCCCAATCCATTTCATTGCAGCAATGCTACTGCTGATTTATGAAATGGATTTAATAGCTTACTAATGGGCCAAAGACTGGATTGTTTAGGGAGAATATTACTGTCTTCAGAGCAGCATGAAAGTAAGTCTAAAGGCTCCAGAGAGCTACAACATGCAGAGATGACAGAACTACAGCCAATGGAAACTGCGAACAACAATATTAGGTCAATGTGAAGAGGTCTTTTTCCATAGGTAAAACATGGTCCCAGAATAGGAAGATGGCCTACGGTAGGGGCGAGGTCACTAGCACCAGAATCATGTAAGAATACCTGATGACAGGGATGCAGCACTTAGAATTGAAGGTGACATTGAAGTTTCTTTCTAGGCCAGAAATACAATTTAATGTCTTTTCCTCATTTTTCTCTATGACAGCAACCACCACAGAAAATGCTGGCTTTAATGTTAGAATCAGAAGACAAAGGACACAGGAGAAGAACAGAGATGTTGCATTCTAGTTACAAGCTAAAGTGAGAAAATGACAGGACTCTCTTCAATCTCAGAAAATAGGAGAGACAAGTAAGACAGCAAGAGAATCAGGGTTTGGAAGATGGCTAAGTCGGAAAGGCAGCACTTACTGTGCAACAATAACTTCCCAAGTCCTGTTCCCCAGCACCTACATGAAAATGTCAGTGCTGTGGCTTGCACCTCTAATTCTAGTACTGAAGAGAAAAAGCAAGAACAATCCCTGGACAGATGCTTGGTAAACAGTTTATCTAGCCAAACTGATAAGTTCCAGGTCAAGTGAGAGACCCTGGTTAAAAAACAAAAACAAAAACAAAAAAACCTAAGTGGACAGCAACAGGGGAAGATGCTGACTTCTCAATTTAATACACCAGCATACATATGTGCATTAATTCCCACATGTATGCACGTATACACACACACACACACACACACACACACACACACACACACACACACA
>CAJQZJ010000275.1:1204794-1221837 GCA_907164525.1 Lophiomys imhausi | reverse complement strand
ACGTGCACATACATACACTAATCATGTAAATCAGTGTTGTGTAGGCTGCTGGGAGTCGGTGTGAGATACATCTCTGGCCATAGTATCCATTCAATGTTATCTATTATAAAATCTTCATGACTCAAAGGCAGAAGTTGTAAATTATTCACTGATGCCCAAAATCCAAGGCCATACTGAAAGCCTCAATCAATGACCTCCTCCTCCAGGGAGCTTTCTTTGATCTCACAAGCAGGGAACAACATTGTTTCTCTGACATGATCTCAATGATACCTCTGGCAGTCACCCTCCTCCCTGTCCCTTGCCCATGTGTTTCTTTGCTAAATGCATGTCTCAGTGCTCTAGGCAAAGATATGTAACCTTTTATAGTACACAAAGGTAAAGTGTTCAACAGAGCCTTTTGTGCAAATGAGATTGACAATGAAACCTAAGGAAGAGAATGAACAAACTGGTGTTCTTGTTTCTAAAGAGTCAATCCAATGGTAGATCATATATTCACTGGGATTCTTGTTCTGCCACTGCCTATGACATGACTTTAAAGGAGATAGTTAATGTTTTTTTGGGTCTCAGTCTCAAACTGGCCACTCTGGTTAATATTAATGTTAAGCCTTTTAGACCAGACAATAAATATAGAGTGCCTGCATGGTGCTTGTTTTTCACATGGGGCAGGGAGTAGAAATTGTTTAAGAAATATTAGGTGAAAAATTTAGTAAATGATATCCTCTCTGAATTTTGGCTTCATCTGGTAAATAAAATACCTAGTTTGCATGATGGCTGTGAATTAAATAGTAGAACACAGACAAGAATTCAGTAGGATGCCTGGTACTTGGCAGTGGCTCAATAAATGTTTATTTCTTTTCTAATCTTTTCCCATTAGGTATTCTCTCCAGTGAGGACTCCAACTCAAGCACTTCTCCCAGCCATGTGCTTCATTAAGGAGGCCAAATTAGGAATCCAAGGTGCTTACATTTGAGAAAAAGCAAAAAGACGCTAGACCAGAAAGTACAGCATGGGGTGTAATGTATTCACAGTAGTTTGGCTAAGAAAGCATCCAGGCCCCCAGTGGAGACTGAAGAAGCATCGTTAGCATAACAGGTGTCTTTGCTACCAGAATGACACTTTAAAGACAAATCCCCTCATTGCATTCCCCAACATAAGGAGTGCATATTTAATTATACTTCATGCTGTAATTGCTTCTATTTCGATGTTTGGGGGTATGAGCACCTCACTCCACAAATTTAGGAAGGTTTTTGTAGAAACAGCTGAAATCTACAACCACTTCTCAGCTCTAGGGTCCAGAGGAAAAAATATCAATAATGTTGCCTTAGGAAAAGAATTATGGGCTTTCTTCATTTGCTTAAAGAGCATCTATCTTAGAAAGAAAAGGAAGAGATAGGAAATAAAGAATAAAGTATAACCCACTTATACTTAGCTGTCGGTGAACTTAGCTGTGGGCAAGGTGCTAAGCTCATCTTGCCATAGGCTATTTTTTTTAAACACAAATAGGAATATCATGGACTAAGTAAAACCATGATTCTAAATTGCACAGGTAGAGATTAGGTGTGAGACACTTTCCTCTGGCTAAGTCTCTAAAAACACAGGAACTTAAAGCTGAATTAACACACTAGTTGGCAACAGGCTTTGGCATATCCTTTCACTTTCTGGGCATATGCCTTGCACCACATGCTGGGATCATGAGTTCATATCTACTGAACTTTGAGTTCTCATGGTCATTTGATAGTGTTGCTTTTCAGTCTACTTTACAGAGACAGAAGCAAAAGTTCAAATTAATTAACTTTCTAAAGTCATAAACAGAAGTAAAATATTTAAATCCAAATGTCATTCACCTATTATTTATTCTTAATATTACCCTCTGTTTTTTGTTATTTTGATCATGTAAATTACCAACTCTCAAATTATTATCTCATCTCATTTAAAAAGAAATTAGTACCACTTTATGGTAATAACACTAACATGAGATTTCACAATCTATTCTCTTCAGACTTTAGCTACATAATCCATGACTCTAAACAGTAGCCATATGAGCTCCAAGAAGGCAATAATAATCAAATACCACCCTTTATCAATTGTATACCCAAACACATAATTTAAAATGATAATATTCCACCTACGTTCTTCCAAATGCTTGTGTCTATCTTGTGATATAAAATATTGTGTCCAACTTCAAGAATCCTCAGTGTTTATAGATCTAGTATTGTCTAAACTTTGAGACTGGAGGGAAATACATATGAACCCCTTTAAGGATAAAACAAACAACTATTTACATACTTCAATGCCAAATGACAAGGAGTAAATATTCCTAATCTACAAAGGAGGAACATGGGCAGAGACAGGAGGGCTGGGATCAAAGCAAAACTAAAAATCTATCAGGAGAGACATAAATTTTCAGTTCCATGTTCAATATCTAGAACACATGGTATCTCGATGTGAGCTCCATCAGGCTTTGATTGCTGTAGTCATATGGCATTGACATTTGTAGCCCACACAGCCTACCTCTTGTGCTGGCTCCACTTGCTGCCTCCTGTTTTCCTTCACAGATATTCCACATAGACAGATCATCTATGGCCTCATTATTCTTCATTATGGGTTTTAGTGTTACCATGTTGTGTTCTCTTTTTGCATTAACTTTATAGCAGCTCCTTGCCGAGAATTTGTACCTGCTATATGCTGCCTGGCCTCTCAATCCTTCATAAATTCCTTTATTCTATCCTGGATAAAATGCTTGTAACCACAAAACTCTTACATTCTTGCCAAACCAGCATCACATGGATAATTCCAAGGTCTGTCACTAGCTTGAGCAGCATCTGAGCCCCTTCGGACCATTGTTTAGCAGCCTCTTAATGTCCTGGAAAAAAAAAACAAATAAAACCTACCACATGGGATCAGAGTGTCCAGGTACCCCTCACTAATAAGGAGAAGTCTTTCAAATTAATTTAGAATTTTGTACCATGGAGCTTATGATGGATAGTCTGTCAAATTTCTCATTATCTCATTGCAAAGCACTCTACCTCTTTTAAAGTAACTAATCCTGTTAAAACCATATCCTCTTTGCCCACAACTTTTAACTGTTTCCTTTTCTGGGTATACTGCATGCTTTTCAAATCTTTCTGTTCTACTTTTTGCTTCTGATTTTCAATACCAACTTGCTAAAAACAAGTAGCAATAAGTATTCCACTGTCTGAATAACTGTCTTGAAATTTCCTCGACCAAATTCATCAGCCTACCAACCCTCTCACAGAGTTTCTGGACACAGACAAAAAAAATGTAGAAAAGTATTTGTCAGAATATAACATGAAAGGACTCTACTCTAATTCTCAACACAGCCCCCATTCCCATGTTAAATTGATGAGCCCAATATTTATTGTCTGTATTTCCATCAGCATTATGATCTTTTGAGCTCCTACCAGAACTACTTGTTAATCTGCGCCCACATTATTTTAAGACCTCAACACCAGCCGGGCGGTGGTGGCGCACGCCTTTAATCCCAGCACTTGGGAGGCAGAGGCAGGCGGATCTTTGCGAGTTCGAGGCCAGCCTGGTCTACAAAGCGAGTCCAGGACAGCCAGAGCTGTTAAACAGAGAAACCCTGTCTCGAAAAACCAAAAAAAAAAAAAAAGACCTCAACACCATACATTTTTTTAAACTTCCAATTTGCTTCAGCAAACAAATTTTTTATGTGTAAAGAGGACTCATTTGAATGAGTTTCTCAATACTTAACAGTGACTAGGTAATCTGGCAGTATCCATTTGTATTTTGGAGAGACAAAATTCCTGCCTAATCCAGGAATCTCAGCATTCTATGATGAAAGTCTAGACACTCCCTGGAAAGTTACAAATATTAAGTTCACACTGAAAGGCCGAAGAAGCTGAAGTGTGATGTTAATAGAAGATCATTATAGCAGTGAGATGTACACCCACTCAACAAGTGCAGGTTCACTGAATTTCACATGGGCTATTTGCTGCTGATCTGGACCAGCCATTAGAAGGTAAGTGACACTCAGATTGAGGGCAGGCATTTCCCTCCCAGTCATTGTCCTAAACATCAATCCTATCTGGATATCTCCCTCACAGACACAGAAATGTGTTTTCCCAGTGGCACGTATTTCTTAATCCAGTCAATCTGACACACAAGTCTAGCCACTGCAGATAGGTGAGCTTTGAAATTGAAACTTCTGAGGCACCATACAGATATGTTAGTATTATTATTACAGTATCATTATTAACGGCAAACAAATTAAGTATTTGAGGGTGATTAAGTTCTGTCAATATAGGGTACATTCATTACAGCCCATGTTCTTTATTTATTTTTATGTTTATTTATTACTTCAGGTTACATCTCCATCACAGTACCCTCTTTCCACCCCTCCAAGTCCTGCTTTCCCACCCTCTACCCCCTATCCCTTCCATCCCATTCCTCTGCAGTGGAGTGTCCCTACATATTAATCCCCCACCCCAGTTCAGAAGTCATATGAGGGCCAAGAGCCTCCTCATATACTGGGAGCCTACAAGGCAGCACCACTAGGGCAAAGTGTCTCATTGACAGGTAACAAAGTCTATCTAACAGGATGTTGACATGTAAAAGGATGAAATTAGGCCCATACTTATCACCTTCCACAAAATTTAAGTCCATGTGGATCAAATACCTTAACATAAGGCATGACACACTAAATCTATTAGAAGAGAAAGTGGGGAAAACCTTCAAACTCATCGGCACAGGTGACAACTTCCTGAACAGAACACCAACAGCTCAGGATGGATCTAAGACCAACAGTCAATAAATGGAATCTCATGGAACTGAAAAGCTTCTGCAAGGCAAAAGACGCTGTCATTAAAACAAAATGGCAGTCTACCGATTGGGAAAAAAATCTTCCCCAACCCCACATATGTCAGAGGGATAATATCCAAAATTTACAAAAACTCAAGAAATTAAATGCCAAGAAACCAAATAATCCAATCAAAAAATGAGGAACAGAACTAAACCGAGAATTTACAAAGGAGGAATACCTAATGGCTGAGAGACACTTGAAGAAATGCTCAGTATCCTCAATCGTCAAAGAAATGCAACTCAAGGTGACTCTGAGATTCCATATCACACCTGTCAGAATGGCTAAGATCAAAAACTCAAATGACAGCACATGCCGGTGAGGTTGTGGAGAAAGGGGAACACTCCTCCATTGTTGGTGGGAGGGCAAGCTTGTACAACCACTATGGAAATCAGTCTGGCGATATCTTAGAAAACTTAATAGCTCTATCACAAGACCGAGCCATACCACTTCTAAGTACACATCCAAATGATTCCTCACCAAACCACAAGGACGTTTCCTCATCTATGTTCATAGCAGCATTATTTGTAATAGCTAGAAACTGGAAACAACCCAAATGTCCCTCAACTGAGGAATGGATTAAAAACAAAACAAAACTGGTACATCTGCACAATGGAATACTACTCAGCCATCAGAAACAACAAAATGCTGCAATTTGCAGTCAACTGAATGGAACTAGAAAAGCTCATCCTGAGTGAGCTAACCCAGACTCAGAAGGATGTTCATGGCATCTATTTACTTATAATCGGATTTTAACCATACAGTACAGGAAAACTATACTACAGCCAATGCACCAAAGGGAACAAGAACATAGACTTTGTTACAGCCCATGTTATTTACTGGACCATGTATCAAAACCTCTGTTGTACAAGAAGATGTTCCTACTCACATTTTAAGAGACATTTTGAACTGGACTGGCAATGATATTTTGTGATGAATGTGAAGAAATGGTAACCCAGATAAAGTCATAGACATAGGGATTTCACACTCCGAGTTCAATTCTGAGATGCATTACTTCTATCAGAATACTTTTCCTTTCTCATGTGTAATATGCAGTTGAAAATATCCTCCTCCCTACGTTGTTGCAGCAATTAAATAAAGCCTTCATACTATGCTATTAATGCCAGTATTCTAGTGATGAACAAACAAAAGTAACCAAAAGGAAGGATCCAGGCATATGAGCATTCAAAAGTGGAACAGAGAGAGGGCTCAGGTGTCCTTTTCAATGCCTGTTTCCTCTATGCTTCTGGCTCTAATGTGTCCCCTTTCATAAAGTGTTAAAGAGTGAAAAATGCATTTGTGTAAAATCCATCTGTTTTTTATAACTTCCAGAGACCGAAATATGCTCAGGCAGCAGTTTCTTGCCACTTCTAATTAATTCCTAAACAAAGACCACTCTGGCAACAGCTCGGTTTATGAAGTCAGTTGACCTCCTGGTGCAGAAATGATGACACAGATGCTGTAGCTACACAACCTCATTTTTCACTTTGTGCCATTTGGTAAGGCCTAACATATTTTTACCTTCCTTTCAGCAGATTGTCCCTGGGGAGGTTCTGAGACTCCAAACTATCACTGCCCATGGATGCTTACCTCCTGGAAGTCAGGAGACTAATGGAAGCAGTATGGGGTGGAGCTGGCAAGATAACCATAAGCTTGGTCTTTGGTTAATATGACAGAATCCCTGATTCCTGAATTTTCAATCAATAAAGTGCCTAGGTGGCTGGAGTAATAATAACCACAACTACAATGAACTGATTACCTATCAAGTGCCAAGAGCTCCAAGCCAAGGTGACTCAGCTTGAACAGGAAAAGGGCAGGGCAATGAAAGATTTCCAGGCAAAAACAAGCAAACTGGAGCAGGAAATGTACAAAACGAACAATAACACTCAAGACATGAAAATAGAAATGGAAACAATAAAGAAAACACAGTCAGAGTTAAAAGAGGAAATGGAGAATCAAGGGAAGAGAACAGGAACTACGGATGTGAGTATCAAAAATAGAATTCAAGAGATGGAAGACAGGACCTCAGGCATAGAAGATTCGATGGAAGAAATCAGTACAACATCCAAAGAAAATGAGAAAGCTAAAAAGTCTCTCACCCACAACATCCAAGAAATCAAGGACTCAATGAAAAGATGGAACCTAAGAATTATAGGCATAGAGGAAAGAGAAGACTGCCGACTCCATGGTCCAGGAAATATCTTCAACAAAATCATAGAAGAAAACTTCCCAAACCTGAAGAAAGAGATGCCAATAAAAATCCAAGAGGCTTACAGAACACCAAACAGATTAGATCAGAAAAGAAACTCCTCTTGCCACATAATAATTGAAACACCAAATATACAGAACAAAGAAAGAATATTAAAAGCTGTAAGAGAAAAAGGTCAAGTCACATACAATGGCAGATCCATCAGAATTATATGTGACTACTCCTCAGAAACTGTAAAAGCTAGAAGGGCCTGGACAGATGTCCTACAAGTCCTGAGAGAACATAGGTGCCCAGTCAGACTACTATACCTAGCAAAACTCTCTATCAACATAGATGGAGAAAGCAAGATATTCCATGACAAAATCAAATTTAAACAATATCTACCCACAAACCTAGCCCTACAGAAAATCCTAGAAGGAAAATTCCAACCCAGAGAAGAAAACTACACCCAAGAAAACAAAGGGAATAGAAAACCCCATAGCAACTAAACCAAAAGAGGTACAGGACGAACACCTATACAAAAATAATGGGAAATAACAACCTCTGGTCACTAATATCCATCAACATAAATGGACTCAACTCCCCAATAAAAAGACACAGGCTTACAGATTGAATCCCTAAACAAGACCCGTCTTTTTGCTGCATACAAGAAACACATTTCACTCTCAAGGATAGACACTATCTCAAAATAAAGGGCTGGGAAAAGTTTTTCAAAGCAAATGGACCCAGAAAGCAAGCTGGAGTAGCCATCCTAATGTCAATCAAAACAGACTTCCAACAGAAGCTAATGAAAAAAGACAGAGAAGGGCATTATATACTCATTGAAGGGAATATTCATCAAGAGGACATCTTAATATTGAACATATATGCCCCAAATACAAAGGCCCCTACATTTGTAAAAGAAACGCTTCTAAAACGTAAATCGCATGTCAAACACAACACATTAGTAGTGGGAGACTTCAACACCCCACTCACAACAATGGACAGATAATCAAGACAGAAGACAGAGAAATATTGAGTCTAACAGAGATCATGAACCAAATGGACCTAACAGATATCTACAGAACGTTTCACCCAAACACAAAGTTACACACCTTCTTCTCAGAACCTCACGGAACCTTCTTCAAAATCGACCACATAGTTGGACACAAAGATAGCCTCAACAGATACAAGAAAATTGAAATAACACCTTGTATCTTATCAGCCCACCATGGAATAAAGCTTGTCTTCAACAGCAAAAGAATCAACAGAAAGCCTACACACACATGGAAATTGAACAACTCCTTCCTGGATGACTACTGGGTCAGGGAAGAAATAAAGAAGGAAATCAAAGACTTCTTAAAATCCAACGACTATGAAGGCACAACATACCCAAACCTATGGGATACAATGAAAGCTGTGCTACGAGGAAACCTCATAGCATTAAGTGCCTTCAAAAAGAAAATTGTGACAGCTCATATTAGCGAATTAACAGCTACATTGGGTGAATTGAAAAAAAAGAAACAAACACTCCTAACAGGAGCAGAAGTCAGGAAATCATCAAACGTAGGGCTGAAATCAACAACTTAGAAACAAAAAGAACTGTACAAAGAATCAATGAAACCAAGAGTTGGTTCTTCAAGAAAATCAACAAAATAGACAGACCGCTAGCCAAATTAACTAAAAGGCAGAGGGAAAGAACCCAAATCAACAAAATCAGAAATGAAAAGGGAGAAATAACAACAGACATTGAGAAGATCCAGACAATATTTGGGTCCTACTTTAAAAATCTATATTCCACCAAATTTGAAAACCTAAGTGAAATGGACAATTTCCTCTATAGATTTCACCTACCAAAACTAAATCAAGATCAGATTAACAGATTAAACAGCCTTATAAGCCCTAAGGAAATAGAAACACTCATTAAAATCTCCCAACCAAAAAAAGCCCAGGGCCAGATGGCTTTAGCATGGAATTCTACCGGACCTTCAAGGAGGAGCTAACACCAATACTCTTCAAAATCGTCCACCAAATACAATCAGAAATAACACTGCCAAACTCATTCTATGAGGCCACAGTCACCCTGATTCCTAAACCACAGAAAGACCCAACAAACAAAGAGAACTTCAGACCAATCTCCCTCTTGAACATAGATGCAAAAATACTTAATAAAATAATAGCAGGCCGAATTCAAGAACATATCAAAAGTATCATACATCATGATCAAGTAGGATTCATCCCAGGAATGCAGGGATGGTTCAACATATAAAAGTCTATTAATGTATTCACCATATAAACAAGATGAAAGAAAAAAACCACATGATAATCTCACTAGATGCAGAAAAAGATTTTGACAAAATTCAACACCCCTTCATGCTAAAAGTTCTGGAGAGAACGGGCATACAAGGACCATACCTAGTAACAATAAAGGCAATATACAGTAGGCCAGTGGCCAACCTCAAATTAAATGGAGAGAAGCTTGAAGCATTACCTCTAAACTCAGGGACAAGACAAGGATGTCCACTTTCAACATATCTCTTCAATATAGTACTTGAAGTTCTTGATAGAGTAATAAGACAACTGAAGGAGATCAAGGGGATAAACATTGGAAACAAAGAAGTCAAATTATCCCTATTCGCAGATGATATGATACTATACATAAGCGACCCCAAAAATACCACCAGAGAACTCTTACAGCTGATAAACACCTTCAGCAAGGTGGCTGGATACAAAATTAACTCAAAAAAATCAAAAGCCCTTCTATATACAGCAAAGAAATGGACTGAGAAAGAAATAAGGGAAACAATCCCCTTCACCATAGCGACAAACAATATAAAATACCTGGGGGTAACTCTAACAAAGCAAGTAAAGGACCTATACAACAAGAACTTCAAGCCCCTGAAGAAACAAATGGAAGAGGCCCTTAGAAGATGGAAAGACCTCCCATGCTCATGGATAGGTAGGATCAACATAATAAAAATGGCTATCCTACCAAAAGCAATATATAGATTCAATGCAATTCCTATCAAAATGCCAACACAATTCATTATAGACCTGGAAAGAGCTATTCTCATTTTCATATGGAACAACAAAAAGCCCAGAATAGCTAATCAATCCTGTACAATAAAAAAGCATCTGGATGTATCAACATCCCAGATCTCAAGCTGTACTACAGAGCAGTAATAGTAAAAACAGGATGGTGTTGGTATAGAAACAGACCAGTAGATCAATGGAATCGATTTGAAGACCAAGAATTGGACCCACACACCTATGGCCAACTAATCTTTGGCAAAGAAGCCAAAACCCCACAATGGAAGAAGGACAGCATCTTCAACAAATGGTGCTGGTCCAACTGGATGTCCACTTGCAAAAGAATGAAATTAGACCCATATTTATCACCTTGTACAAAACTTAAATCCAAGTGGATCAAAGACCTTAACATAAGGCTGGTCACACTAAATCTACTAGAAGAAAAAGTAGGAGAAATCCTCAAACTCATTGGCACAGGTGACAACTTCCTGAAAAGAACACAAACAGCTCAGGACCTGAGATCAACAATCAATAAATGGGACCTCTTCAAACTGAAAAGCTTCTGTAAGGCAAAAGTTACTGTCATTCGAACAAAATGGCAACCAACAGACTGGGAGAAAATCTTTACCAACCCCACATCTGATAGAGGGCTAATATCAAAAATCTACAAAGAACTCAAGAAACTAAATGCCAAGAAACCAAATAATCCAATCAAAAAATGGGGGACAGAGCTAGAGAATTCACAAAGGAGGAATCCCTAATGGCCGAGAGACACCTGAAGAAATGCTCAGCATCCTTAATCATCAGAGAAATGCAACTCAAGAGGACTCTGAGTTTCCACCTTACACCTGTCAGAATGGCTAAGATCAAGAGCTCAAATGACAGCACAAGCTGGCAAGAGTGTGGAGAAAGGGGAACCCTCCTCCATTGCTGGTGGGAGTGCAGACTTGTACAACCACTATGGAGGTCAGTATGGCAATATCTTAGAAATCTTGGAATAGATTTGCCTCAGGACCCAGCCATACCACTTCTGGGTATACACCCAAATGACTCCTCACGGAATCATAGGGAACTCCTCATCTATGTTCATAGCAGCCTTATTTGTAATAGCTAGAAACTGGAAACAATCCAGATATCACTCAACTGAAGAATGGATTAAAAAACTGTGGTACATCTATACAATGGAATATTACTCAGCTATCAGAAACAATGAAATTATGCAATTTTCAAGCAAATGGATAGAACTAGAGATGCTCATCCTGAGTGTGCTAACCCAGACTCAGAAGGTTGCACATGTATCTATTCACTTATAGTAGGATTTTAACTATATAGTACAGGATATCTGTACTATAACCAACACACCAAGGGGGACATGGACATAGACTTTTTTTTTCTTTTTCCTTTCTTTTTTGTTGTTGTTGTTTGTTTTTGTGGTTTTGTGTGTTTGGTGGTCTGTTTTTTTTGTTTTCCCTTCCTAGCAAGGAGACACCTCTCACTGGTGGTGTTGCCTCTTAGGCCCCCAGTGTATGAAGAGGCTCTTGGCCCTCATATGACTCCTGAACTGTGGCAAGGGACTGTTATGTAAGGGCACTCCACCTAAGAGGAACAAGAGGGAAGGATTAGGGGGTAGAGGATGGGAGGGCCGAGCTGAGAAGTGGGGAAAGAGGAAAATATGATGGAGATGTAACCTGAAGCAACAAATAAATAAATTTATTAATTAAAAAAAACGGGTAACAGGTTTAAAGCACTGTAGATAAATTAAAGGTTACAGCAGTTCAACTTGGTTTTATAAACCTCCAAGAGTCAAAAAAACTTAGAGCTAAGGTAAAACACATGAAATGCGTGGTGTTAGCCCATGCCTTTAACTTCAGCAGAGACAGGAGAAGCATTATAGAGTTAGTTGTCTTATAAATTCTAGAGTTACATGGAACAGGGTGGTTATGGTGCACACCCTTAATCCCATCATTCAAGAAGAGTACACCCTTAATCCCAACACACTAGAGACAGAAACAGGCAGATCTTAGAGTTCAAGGTCAGCCTGATGCAAAACAAACTCTAAATAGAGAAAAACTTCGATCCAGGAGTGGTGGAGCACATCTTTAATCCCTTCAGATGGGAACCACAGGTCTTTAATCCCAATACTTAGAATGCAGAGACAGACACTTAGAATTTGGAAGGACTTAAGTTTAAAAGCTACTTACAAAAGGCCTACTCAATACAAACAAATTGTCCTTTGAGATCTCAAAATATATACACTAAGGCTTGTTTAGCTCCAAAATAACAAAATAATTTCGTCTTTAATCCAGATTCAAAGATAATTCTTTATATATTGTAAAAAAAAACAAATTTGCTTAATGAGAAAAATTATACCCCCCCCCCCCCCCCCAAAAAAAAAGGCAATTGTTCCAGAGTTAGGATTAGGGCAAGGCTCTGTTCTAATCTTCCCAGGAGATTTAAAGCATCCATTCAAGGAATCCAGGGACAAGTGGACAACGGAAACCTCAACAGAAAACAGATCCGACACCAAAGAAGACGAGTGACCCAGATGTTCCAGCCTTGCAGACTTCCCCAATAGCTGTTTCCATCAATAGTTACAACCACAACAACTCAAAATCGCTAAAATCATTCAGCTCCACAGACAGCCCCAGCCAGAACTTCAGTAAAGACTTAAAGATCAGCTTCTGTCTACAAACTTCTGAGGACATCTAAACAGCTGAGCACAAAAGGACTGAACATAAAAGGATTGTATTAACATTTTTAACCATTTTTCCATTCTGGTTTGGGCCCCAAACAGGTTTACTACGGCCCAAATCAGCAGGAAGTCATTTTAAGAGAGCGATGTCCCATGCCCAGAGGGTGGGGAGGGTGTTTCTCCCCCCCCCCTTTGGTTATTTGATGGATAACAGAAAACTTTGTTATTTAAGGGAAGGACTACAAGCTGTTAAATGGGTTTTGGAGGTTAGACCCAGGGACTTCTTTCTTTTTCTTTTCTGTATCCTTCTTTCTCTCCTATGTAGGAGAACACAGACTTGAGAAAAATGAAACATAGACATAGTATGGGAAGGACCAAGAAGAAGGGACAGATTATTGAATATGCCCTCATACCTCTGTATATTGATACAAAATTAGTATTATATTTGGCTAAAGTGGTATTGATCATTGTATACTGTGCAAAATTAAGATTGTATTGGACTACATCGGTATTGATCTTTGTATATTGATACAAAATTAAGATTATATTTGGCCACAATGGTATTGACCCTTGTATATTGATGCAGTATTGATAGAAAATTAAGATTATATTTGGCCACATTTGTATTGATCTTTGTATATTGACACAATATTAAAGGTAATGCTTCTTAAAGGTATTGTACCTAGTAATGCTTAAAAATGAAATGGGAAGCTCTGGCCTCTTGATACCAACCGTCTTAAACTGTTTAGGATAGTTAAGAAATACAAACTCGGGGCGGGCCAAAATGGCGGCGACCTACACTGACGCATTTTGAACGCGGGGAAAAAAGAGCCATAAAAAACACAGTTATTGGGCACTGTGTAAAATCCAGAGGGGCTAGACCCCCCCGGGAACACTCTCAGCTCCCAAGAGACTGTTAAAAGTCCCAGGGCAAGGCTCTCCTCCATCTCTTGCAGACACGGAGGCCACTAAACCCAGGATTCGGGAACTCCCATTTGGAGAGGCGCCTGGTAAGATCGATCCCAACTTACAGCAGGCAGAATCAGGGTCCACTTGGCCATAGATCGCTGGGCTATTAGGCTCCCCACACCTCAGGTAGAACTTATACCCACTTAAAAACTTTGAGAGATAGTGGAAGGCTTAGCAAGGAACAAACAGGGGGCTCAGTGGGTGGTCTGCAGCCGCTGGCGAAGCGGAGGGCGGGAGGTTCCAAGAGAGCACAGGAAGCTGGGAACACAAAGGCGAGTGGGAGGGGCCGAATCCTGCGCACTTACGGCAGCGCAGCTGGGAAGGGACCCCGGCTGGCAGGGCCAAATCCCCGCGAACCCACAGTAGGTCAACTGGGGAGAGAGACATGTGTGGGCGGGGCCAGGGATCCGTGCACCCACAGCTGAGCTGCTGGGGCAAGAGGTCCACTCAGGCTGCCAGAGGATCCCGGGCTTGGGGTACCCATGGCCTAGCAGCCAGGGAGGGGGACCTGCGGCGGTGCAGACAGGAAGGGAATCAGGCACAGAGGCCAGCCCTGTGGCGAGAAGCCTAGTGAGAAACCAGAAATCAGGACCATAGCTGTATTCTGGAAAATCCAGACATATTAGGTGTGGAGCAAGACCCTGTCAGCCTCCGTTACGACAAACAAAGCCCACAGAATCTGTGCCTGGGCAAACAGGCCCATACCATCAGAACCATTACAGGCTGATAACTCAGAGTGCAACATAGAGAAGTCTGAATTGGGAGCAGTGAAACAATTCCGGTCCTTTACTCACAACCTGGGAATAGGCTGCACCAGCTCACAGTGCCTCAGGCGATTAAAACCACAGTGACCTTGAAATCCCCCTGTAAGCAACGACAGATAGCCAAGTAACTCGTTCCCTGCACCAAATCATCCACTGTGGTTCAAAGCACAGAAAACAGACAGCTAAACGCATCCAATGGCCAAAGGTAAAAAAAAAAAAAAAAATAAAAGAAATATGACTCCAACAAAGCAGAATTATCCTAGCTCATTCATTTCGGATGACCACACACCAACAGAAACACATGAAAACGTTGACAATTCTGCATTATGGAAAGTGATAGAGTCACTGCAAGAAGAACTTAAATCTATGAAGGAATTCAAAGAAGCCACAATTCTACAAGTCAAAACAAGGAACAACACCATTAAAGAGCTACAAGTCAAGGTGACAGAGCTTGAACAGGAAAAGGAAAAAGCAATGAAAGATTTTCATACAAAAACAAGCAAGCTGGAGAAAGAAATGTACAAAACGAACAAAACCATACAAGACGTGAAAATAGAAATGGAAACAATAAAGAAAACACAGTCAGAGTTAAAAGAGGAAGTGGAGAACCAAGGGAAGAGAACAGGAACTACGGATGTGAGTATCAACAATAGGATGCAAGAGATGGAAGACAGGATCTCAGGCATGGAAGATTCAGTGGAAGAAATAACTACAACATCCAAAGAAAATGAGAAGGCTAAAAAATCTCTCACCCACAACATCCAAGAAATCAAGTACTCAATGAAAAGACGGAACTTAAGAATTATAGGTATAGAGGAAAGAGAGGAATCCCGACTCCAAGGTCCAGGAAACATCTTCAACAAAATCATAGAGGAAAACTTCCCAAACCTGAAAAAAGAGATGCCAATAAAAATCCAAGAGGCTTACAGAACACCAAACAGATTAGACCAGAAAAGAAACTCCTCTCACCACATAATAACTGAAACACCAAATGTACAGAACAAAGAAAGAATATTAAAAGCTGTAAGAGAAAAAGGTCAAGTGACATACAATGGCAGACCCATCAGAATTACACCTGACTTCTCCTCAGAAACGTTAAAAGCTAGAAGGGCCTGGTCTGATATACTACAAGTCGTGAGAGATCATAGGTGCCCAGCCAGACTACTTACCCAGCAAAACTCTCTATCAACATAGATGGAGAAAACAAGATATTTCATGACAAAATCAAATTTAAACAATATCTACCCACAAATCCAGCCCTACAGAAAATCCTAGAAGGAAAATCCCAACCCAGAGAAGAAAACTCCACCCAAGAAAACAAAGGGAATAGAAAACCCCTCAGCAACTAAACCAAAAGAGGCACAGGACAGCCACCTATACCAAACTAATGGGAAATAACAACCCCAGGTCACTAATATCCATCAACATCAATGGACTCAACTCCCCAATAAAAAGACATAGGTTTACAGAGTGGATCCGCAGGCAAGACCCTTCCTTATGCTGTATACAAGAGACACATCTAACTACGAAAGATAGACACTGCCTCAGAGTAAAGGGCTTGGAAAAGGTTTTCCAAGCAAATGGACCCAGGAAGCAAGCTGGAGTAGCCATCCTAATATCAAACAAAACAGTCTTCCAACTGAAGTTAATGAAGAAAGGGCACTATATACTCATTAAAGGGAATATTCATCAAGAGGAAATCTCAGTACTGAACATCTATGCCCCAAATACAAAGGCACCTAATTTCGTAAAAGTAACACTTCTAAAACTTAAAGCGCACGTCGATCACAACACATTAGTAGTGGGAGACTTCAACACCCCACTCACAACAAAGGACAGATCATCAAGACAGAAGACAGAGAAATATTGAGTCTAACAGAGATCATGAAACAAATGGACCTAACAGATATCTACAGAACGTTTCACCCAAACACAAAGGAATACACCTTTTTTTCTCAGCACCCCACAGAACCTTCTCCAAAATCGACCACATAGTTGGTCACAAGGATAGTCTCAATAGATACAAGAAAATTGAAATAACACCTTGTATCTTATCAGACCACCACGGAATAAAGCTGGTCTTCAATAGCAAAAGAATCAACAGAAAGCCTACACACACATGGAAATTGAACACCTCCTTACTTGATGACCCCTGGGTCAGGGAAGAAATAAAGAAGGAAATCAAAGACTTCTTCAAATCCAATGACAATGAAGACACAACATACCCAAACCTATGGGATACACTGAATGCTGTGCTACAAGGAAAGTTCATAGCACTAGGTGCTTTCAAAAATAAAATTGTGACAGCTCATATTAGTGAACTAACAGCTAAGCTGGGTGAATTGGAAAAAAAAGAAACAAACACTCCCAAGAAAAGCAGAAGGCAGGAAATCATCAAACTTAGAGCTGAAATCAACAACTTAGAATCAAAAAGAACTATACAAAGAATCAATGAAACCAAGAGTTGGTTTGAAACCGAACTTTTAAATTATTATTTAACACTTATTTATTATTAAATTCACTTATAACAAACACCAACAATTTCTTAACTATTAATCCT
>CAJQZJ010000275.1:1179182-1189794 GCA_907164525.1 Lophiomys imhausi | reverse complement strand
TGTGTGTGTGTGTGTGTGTGTGTGTGTGTGTGTGTGTGTCTGTGTCTGTGTATGTGATTTGTGGGGTGCAAACATGCCAGAGCATGTGTTTCGAGGTTAGAGGACAACCTCAGGTGTCAGCTTGCACTTCCTTTGTTTGAGATAGTCTCTTCTTCTCACCTGCATATGCTTGGCTACATGGTCTGGAGGTGTTTCTTGCTCTGTAATTCTCCTGTCTCCACCTCCTACATCACAGAGGGAGTGTTGACATTACAGATGTGTGCACTCCATGTACAGCTTTCACATGGGTTCTATGGATTAGAGCCCAGGTCCTCCAAGTGACACAGCAAGTCCTTTACCAACTAAGGAATCTCTCCAGCCCTAGAAACATTGCTTTATGGCTCACATTCAATCTGAGGTGCAAAGCATAGACCAGACGACATAAACAGTTATCATGGAGAAGCAGGATCAGCCACATATGGGATGCACCAAACTTCTGCAGTGTAAAAAACAAAAGCAAACAAACAATCAAACAAAAACAAAACAAAACAAAAAGCCCTCACATATAATGAAGTTCTCTAGAAAATTGACAGTGGTAGAATATTGCTACACCAAAACTCTTTGTGTGTAGGGAGGGACTCTAG
Organism: Lophiomys imhausi; assembly: GCA_907164525.1. Lineage (NCBI taxonomy): Eukaryota > Metazoa > Chordata > Mammalia > Rodentia > Muridae > Lophiomys > Lophiomys imhausi. The sequence continues at coordinate 1,189,171 of CAJQZJ010000275.1, read as the reverse complement.
AATATAATTCCAGGCTCTATGTAGCATTTAGCTATTCTAGTTCCTTCAACAATTCCAATTTGTAATGATTGCTCAGTCCATCCCATATTTTATATAAATGTGCTTATTGCTTCAGGTTACATCTCCATCACAGTGTCCTCTCTCCACTCCTCCCAGTCCCGCCCTCCCACCCTCTACCCCCTATCCCTTCCAACCCACTCCTCCAGAGTGAAATGTTCCTACATAACAGTCCCCCACCCCAGTTCAGCAGTCATATGAGGGCCAAGAGCATCCTCATATACTGGGGACCTACAAGGCAGCACCAGTAGGGCAAAGTGTCTCATTGACAGATAACAAAGTCTATGTTCCTGTTCCCTTTGGTGCATTGGCTGTAACATAGTTTTCCTATATTATATGGCTAAAATCTGATTATAGGTGAATATATGCCATGTGCATCCTTCTGAGTCTGGGTTAGCTCACTCAGGATGAGCTTCTCTAGTTCCATCCATTTGGCTGCAAATTGCATGATTTCATTGTTTCTGATGGCTGAGTAGTATTCCATTGTTGTAGCACAGTTTGTTTTTTGTTTTTTGTTTTTTTTTTTTTTTAATCCATTCCTCAGTTGAGGGACATCTGGATTCTTTCCAGTTTCTGGCTATTTCAAATAAGGCTGCTATGAATATAGATGAGAAAACCTTGTGGTTTGGTGAGGAATCATTTGGATGTGTACTCAGGAGTGCTATGGCTGGGTCTTGAGGTAGAGCTATTTGAAGTTTTCTAAGATATCACTAGACTGATTTCCATAGTGGTTGTAAAAGCTTGCCCTCCCACCAACAATGGAGGAGTGTTCCCCTTTCTCCACAACCTCGCCAGCATGTGCTGTCATTTGAGTTTTTGATCTGAGCCATTCTGACAGGTGTGGGATAGAATCTCAGAGTCATCATGAGATGCACTACAAATTGTGCTCATCTATCTGGATTTTGATATGTAAAAGAATGAAATTAGACCCACACTCATCACCTTGCACAAAATGTAAGCCTAAGTGGATCAAAGACCTTAACATAAGGTCTGATACACTAAATCTATTAGAAGAGAAAGTAGGAAAAATCCTCAAACTCATTGGCACAGGAGACAACTTCCTGAACAGAACACCAACAGCTCAAGATCTAAGACCAACAATCAATAAATGAGACCTCATGAAACTTAAAGGCTTCTATAAGGCAAAAGACACTGTCCTTTGAAGAAAATGGCATCCTACAGATTGAGAAAAGATCTTCACCAACTCAACATCTGACAGAGGGCTAGTATCCAAAATTTACAAAAAACTCAAGAAATTAAATGCCAAGAAACCAAATAACCTAATTAAAAAATGGGGAACAAAGCTAAACTGAGAATTCACAAAGGAGAAATACATAATGGCTGAGAGACACTTGAAGAAATGCTCAGCATCCTTAATAATCAGAGAAATGCAACAGGTGCTATCTTATCTGAAAAATAAGCAAGCAAGCAAGCAAGCAAACAAACAAAAAACAATGGATATTTTGTTAAGGAACTTGAAAAAGTGGACCATCAAGTGATACGCTCAACCCAGTGACAAATATGCATATGAGAAACACAGAAATAAGAAGACCCACAGGGGAGAGGAAAGGAAGATAGAGGAAGAAATTGGATTTCACCAGCTGCAAGACCAGGAACATCATGAGCCATGGCAAGCTGGAAGTAAGTCTAGAGACCCCTTTTGAGCCCCTGAAAAAAGTGCTGTCCTGATCACATTACTTTAGATTCTTAGCTCCTAAAATAGTTTGGAACACATTTACATTGCTTTAATCCCCTGCGTTTGTGACATTTTGTTATGGTAGCCTCATAAGAGAAAGAGCTATTTGTTGGAATGAAAGGAGAAACTGTAGGGGGAAATAAGATATACCTTAAACTTAAAAGAAAAAAAAAGGGAAGAGGATGGGGGGTTGAGGGTGGGACTGGAGGGGGAATAGGGAGGGGACTGTGATTGAGATGTAATTTGAAGAAATAAAAAATAAAGGAAAAAAAATGAAAAAAAAACAGAGATAACTAAAAAAAAAAAAGAAAAAAATAGAGTTGGTATAAGTCGCACTTCACCATAGAAACATCACTATTTTCTCCTGGTAATTCATAAATATCCAGAGTAATTGCAATTTGAGACTGTAAATATCTTGTTGTTCTCAAAGTTCCCCCATTTGTTTTAGTACACATGGTGGATCTTGTCAGGAGTAATTATTGTAGTGGCAACTGCCTAATAATGGATTTCTATTTCTCTATTTCCTTCTGCATTTATTAATTGGAAGTTTTACTCTAAAGAAGAGCTGTCCCTTCTGCCCCATTTATTTAGTTAGTTGATTACTTCTAACAGCATTTCCAAGTCGGTATTCTTAATAATTCCAACCCAACTTAACTCAGAAGATATTTGAAGAAAAGAAAATTTAAAAGCTAAAGAAAAAGGATTCACTGAGCTCCACACTAAGATGCCTTAAGAGCATGTTATTACCTATTCTGCCCTCAGCCCCAAGAAAGAATGTGTTCTCCATAGTCTCATTTACAACAGAGGAAACAGTGGGCGTTAAAGAGATTTAGAACCACTCCTAATGACAAACAACAATAAGAAAAAGGCATGAATCAAATACACGGCTGTCTCTCTCCAAGGCCACATTATTTTTCACAATATGACCTGCCTTATGAGCAAAGGAAAAAAAGAAGGGAGAAAGGAAAAGTAGAGTCTGCAAAAATTCCACAAACCTGACCTGGCACCCATGTTTCATGTAGACTGACTCAAATCATGAGGGTAAAAGAATAAACAGTGTGAAAACACACCCACATGTGTGTGGGAGCACTCACACGTGCACAAACAAGAAAGTGTGTGTGTGGGGGGGGTGTCTCTATCTATGGTGTTATAGAAATACTGCACAATAGTCCTGGGTTCTTGAAGGAGAAGAAACTATAGAAGGAGATGTTAGAGTAGAACATGTTTGTCATCCTAGTTTGTATACTTGGAGGAGTCACCAAGTATACAGTCCCCTTGAGCATCTTGCCTCTGTCCCCTCCTCAGCTTTACTCCTTTGAATGGACTTCTTGTCATCCTCTCTTTCAGGAACTGTACTGCCTCCCAACCCATCTTCCCAGATGTTTTCTTCTCTGACCCACAGTCTACACAGTACATCATATGCCATCCCCATCTTGTAGAATGCTTCCTATCTCTTCCTGACATCTGAACCTCCACTCACTCCAGTGAGTGCCCTGCACTGTCAATCCTTACTACTCTTCCCTGCTTCCAGCAATCTGTACCTCTTCTCTGTGTTTGCTTCTCTGTTAAACCCTTTGTCTGTTCATGACAATTTCCCTTATTTTCCTGCAGCCTCTCATTGTTTTTGGCTCCATTTTCTCTCAGTATGGTTTCTCTTTGTCACTTTCTGCCTCTGGTAGCTTTTACTCATCCATTATAGAACAGTTTCTCAATAAAGACAGACAGTTTTCCTGTCTGAATTTTTCTCTGTCTCTTTCTGCCTTTATCATACAAAATTGATTGCTATACATGCTCTCTTTGTATCTTCCTTGGCCAGAAGCCTTAGAGGAATTGTTTGAAGGACCCTTTCTCAAACTGAATCCCTCAGTCTCCAGGATGCCATTGTCAACTTTTTTGCTCTTCTTTTTTTTTTTCTTAATGTTTATTTATTACTTTGTTTCGTCTTTATTGCCACCCCTCCCTACACCCCCCTCCCAATCTTTCCCTCCCATGCCTCTGGCATGGGGTGTCTCCGTGTATCAGCCCCCTCAGTCTTAGTCACATGAGGTCTAAGAGCTTCCTCTTGCACAAGAGGTATACATGGCAGTTCCACTAGGGTGGAGTGTCCCACTAACAGGTACCAAAGTCCCTGCCCCTGCCCTTTCGGGTCTATTGATTGTAGGATGGTTATCCTGTACTATATGGCTAAAATCCATCCACTTTCTGACCAGTAAAGCGGGGAAGGCTACCTTCTGTTGTTGTTTGTCATGGCTTGTGTGCACATGCTCTGTAGAAAGCCGCTTCTTGCACCACTGGATCTGCAGTTGGCCATGAGATGTATTTGTGCCACAGAATGTGAAAGAACCAACATTTGAGTTTCAGATACATTTCTTCCTTTTCCTAGATCCCCACCAGCTGTCTTGCTAATTCTCTCTGCCATCTAAACCAAATGGCTCTGGCCACAGCTCCGAAAGACAGGGTATGTGGAGTTGAGTTACAGCCCCCGCAGCTGCCTGCTGCACAGAGCATGCGAGAGAAAGAAAATGCCCAGTCCTTGGGACTGGAGGACGGTATCTACAGAACAAATAACTGAATGATCTGGAAGAGTGGGGTGCTGGGAAGTCTACGGTGCTCCAGCTTCAGTATCACAATGAGCATTCCTAGTTCTACTGCTTTGGCAAAATTCTTAATGTTTCCATATTCATTATATCCATTTGATACTATGATTTTAATTTCATTTCAGTTGTGTAAATGAACAAATGAGAAACTCAGAGTGGCAAAATGATCATGTATCTCTCTATAGTTGCTGTATAACCAAGTCTAAACTTAAAACCAGGATTTTAAACACCAAAATCTTTCTATGTGGAGTATTTATTTATTTATTTTTAGTATTTTAAGACAGGGTTTTTTCTGTGTAACAGCCCTGACTGTCCTGGATTCCCATTGTAGACCAGGCTGGCCTCGAACTCACAGAGATCAGCCTGCCTCTCCGAGTCTTAGTATTAAAGGCGTGTGTTATCATGCTTGGCTGTGAATGGAGTTCCTGATGAGAATCAAAGCTGTCCTCTGGACTCTACATGCCAGTGCATACAAACTTATGCATGCACACACACACACACACACACACACGCACACACACACACGCACACACACACACATGCACACACACACACACACACAGACCTTTTAAAATCAGCAGACAAATGAATAAGATATTATTCTTCTTAGCAGGTAAAATTTTCATTATTAGATTACATGTATACACCTACCTATCATTACATGACTGATAAAATCAGTGACTGAAGGAATTAGTGAGATATAAATGAATGAATATACTTGTTGGAGCAATGATCTAAAACCATATTCCACAGAATGCTTAAGTATTACTCCAATATAACACAGATCCTTCAAAGAAAGCTACTGATTAAGAATGGTAATAATTTTCTTAGACTTATAGGGCTTCTTATTTATGATAATCCTCAAAGTATTTCTTACGTATTATGATATCAGAGAATCATAGATGATCTGAATTTGAAGGAAACACAATAGTCATTTTATCTATTATTCTTTTCAGAATCCTAATGTTTGGACTTCCAATCTTGACTGATACACCCATGCAAGCAAGGGTTGGACTGAACATTAGTTGAACCATTGCACTGTTTGAAATCTTGAGCACATTAAGAGAAGGTCTGGTCCATATGCATTTGGCACCTGACTTTAACATTCTACTATCTAACCATCTCCATGAGTTTAAAGTTCTATATCTGACTCAGCTTTCATACTAACTTGCAACACAATTTTAAAAGCATCTTCTTAGATCTATAGCACTCTCTTGACTCCTAAACAACTCAAAATTTAATTATGAGACTCTAACTATCTGTTCTTCAACCACCTCAGAGACCTGAGAGGGATAAATATATCTGATTTTATAGGAAGTACAGGGCCTGCAGCTTCCAAAACTAAGAAATGACATACCAGTGGCTGCCTGGACAGTTCCCATTTTCTCTCCATACATTACAACATCGATCTTCAGTCATTTGGCCCCGTTTCTCTGACAGACATTGATTGTAGAGCAGGGGTTATGAAGGACTTGCCTACCCTGTCTTGGCAGAGCTAGGCTGTCGACTTACCTGCTTCCAGGTTTTGTCCTTTTTGGACAGCATTCTGTCTACAGTTGGAGCAAGGGGCTTTTCCTACCAAAATGGATAGAACTAGAGAATAGAGAAGCTCATCCTGAGTGAGCTAACCCAGGCTCAGAAGGATGCACATGGCATCTATTCACTTATAATTGGATTTTAGCCATATAGTACAGAATAACTATGCTACAGCCAATGCACCAAAGGAAACAGGAACATAGACTTTGTTTTCTGTCAATGAGACACTTTGCCCTAGTGGTGCTGCCTTGTCGGCCCCCAATGTATGAGGAGGCTCTTGGCCCTCATAGGACTGCTGAACTGGGGTGGGGGACTAATATGTAGGGACACTCCACTCCAGAGGAGTGGGTTGGAAGGGTTAGGGAGTAGAGGGTGGGAGGGCAGGCCTGGGAGGGGTGGACAGAGGGTACTGCGATGGAGATGTAACCTGAAGTAATACAGAAACATAAAAATAAGTTTAAAAAAAAGAGAGAGAAGGTCTGTGTTGGCATAGATAGGAATGCTAGTTTTCCCTCATGGAGTCGAATAGAACACAACTGTAGCATTTTCTGTGGAGAACTCTTTCTAAGAGAGAACTGCCTTCAAAAGTCTTTTCTTCTACATCAAACCAAATGTTTCTTTTCATCCCTTTCATAAAAAATTTGTCACAAAAAAGACCAAAGGTTTTTAAAAGAAAAATTCATGATAAAAGATATTGATCTCAAGCAGTTTCTTTAATAACTTCTATGAAAATCTTTAAGACAAGGAATCCCTATCAAAATGAAATTGTATCATTATTTAAAGAAGGTATGAAGTGGAGTTATATGTCCAACTCTGTGAATGAAAACCACTAACTATTTTTGCTGTAAGAATCTTTGATAATTGCAAAACTAAATATATCCTGAAATGTCAACATAATAACAGCAAAAGCAAAATATAAAAACAAGCAAATAAACAAAATCTACTTTAATGCAAAGAAATAACAAGAAATTGTGATCTTATTTATTTGCTAGGTGACTTTGCATCTAAACTTAAGGCCACCTGAAGCAGGAGAAGTAATTCTGTTCACATTTGCTAGGTGATTTTTCATCTAACCTTAAGGGTCACTTGGAGCAGGTGAACTCTTCCATTCTAGATAAGCAAGCTTCCACAAAGAACTCCAAGCAACTAAGGAATGGTGAGAACAGGAGGAATAAGTTTTGTCCAGGGAAGAACACCCCAATTAGATATCAATACCAAATGGCCAGCCCTGAAAATATACATGCAGATGACATTATACAGATAAGCAGATTATATTTAGAAATATATATATGTAGATGCATATATTCATGAAGTAATAACTAATGAAAAGGAAACCATGGATTTAAGACAGCAAGGAGGAGTTTATGGGAAGATTTAGAGGGAGAAAATGAAGGGGAAATGATGTAGTAAAAAAAAAAGAAATTATTAAAAGAAACATCTCTTTTTTCATTCATTTACACATTCAGATGTCAAACAGAACTGGCAGAATGACTGACATTGAGAGTTGGGGCTGATAAACAATGCAAAAGGTACCTACACGATTCAAGCCAAGAGCTTGCTCTCACTCCATATCTGAAGGCAAATGGCTCAGCTTCTTCTGGCTTCCTTTTCTCCTATCAATAAACTGTTGGCATCAGCAACACCTCTCTCCCAAACTGACAAGATTCCAAGTTCTCTCAAGTGTTTTGAGCACCCGGAGTGAATACTCCATAAATAACAGGCATGATAGACCCTTACTACAGCTAACATTTTAATAACAGCTTTTGCTTTTTGAGCACTTACTGACTGCCAGGCATTACGCCATGTAGAATCGTGCCCAAGAACACAGACTCTCAATTTGAACAGGCTAGAGTCAGAATCTCAGTTTCAGCAATTATTGGTGATGTGCATGAACAGGCTTCAAAATATTACAAACTTCCAGGTTCCTCATCTACAAACAGAGTAAACGACAACATCTTCTTTTAGAGGCTTGTGGCAATTAAGCAGAGTGATGTAAGTGCCGCCTTACACTGCCTGGGTGCAGAAAGTTCTTCATGCCAGTAGTTATTACCATTCATTGTACAGGGCACTTGTGAGTATAACCTCAAAATGAAACTTAGGAAAAACTCTTAAGTAGTCGGGAATATTACCCTAATTTTATAAGTGATGAAGGTGATTTGGACAAAGATATAAAGCTAATGATAGAGATAGTATTCAAATTTGGAATTGACTCCTAAGTTATAAATCCCACTAATCTGCCCATGAGTTCAACATAAGAGGGGGTAATAGTAAGAATTCATTCATGGTATCATAGAATGCAAGACAACCAAAAGAGGAGACATGATAATCAATATATTACATAAGTGAGAAACAGAAATATAACTTTAATAAAGTATTTGTTTTTATCTTTTAACTTTTGCATGCTCAGAGTCTCACAGATAACTATTTTATTAACATTTACATTTTTATCTTTGTTTTTTTATTTTAAGAAATAGCACCCACTTTGAGATCTTGGAAAGATTGTGTGTGGTGATGCCTATAAAAAAGGATTTACAAGAGAGCTGAGCATATAGTAAATACCTAAAAGAAATGTCAAGTGTTACGAGAATTTCCCCTATATCAGACAGCAAAAGAGAAGCACAAACAATACGAGACCAGTGTCTTCCTACTCTTTCAAATACATATACTGCTACAATTGTAATATTCATAGCCACTGTCTCTGTGGACTCACTGTGCATCATGCATACTAATGTTAATTACTGTTTATATATTCTTCTCACTCTTTGAGATTGACATAACCAGTATGGTTTTATAGACAAGAAAACTAAGTCTGAGTGATGGTAAGGGACTCGGTGAAGGTAAAAGTAAGAGGAAAAGGAAAGGATTGTGAGGAAGGGAGGTTAAATTAAACACCAGGTCAGCTGAGTTCCAAATCTCTGCTTTCTTCTGGGCATTTAACTTCTACATGACTGAGGCTGACAGCAGCTCAGAGTAACATGGGAGAAGAAAATCACAGTCCATTGTCTGGCTGAGGTTCATTGATAGCTTCTTTGCTGTACCATCCCTTGGGATACTGATAATCAGATGGTAGACCATTTAGGGATTAGGGAGCTGCTACATGGTACATTCAGGATGCTAGAAGCCTAAGGAGCATTTGGCTCCACTTACATAGCCATGGATTGGAAAAGGTTACAGGTTCTGAGAAGGAAGTGATTTTCCTTAGTTCCAAACAAAAGAGACATAAACTGTGGATTCTGACCTCCACACATCTTTTTTTGAGATTTCACTGCATGACATTGGTCTTCTCACAACACATCTCAGACATTTACCAAAGATGAAAATCATGGCTTGTGCAACAGTCATGAGTCATGAGCCTGGAAAGCATGGTTCCCGAACAGCCACCATGCTATACAGTCACGAGCAAGTCAATTTGCTGAGTCTCAAATTTCTCATCTTAAAGATGAAAAGACAGTGTCTACACTCCTTGAAACCCATTCTCAATGGTCACAAAAGCAAAGGTTTCTCTTTGTGTTAGTGCTGAGTTGTGTGTAGCCATCAGAACAAGGACAGAGACCATGGTTTGTTTATAATGCCCTGATGTTCAGAGGACTACAGGCAATGATGAGCCTAATGTGGAACTCAATTTTCCCCTTCCCAAGGGAGAGTACTATAAATTAGAATACCTCTGTTGTTTCAACTGAAATGTCTCCAGTAACAGAAGTGAATATTCTTAAAGCTCTGATCCAAGCTTTTGTGATTCAAGAGCTTAGTGTAGTTCATATATTAGTACAGCATACATTCTATAAACAGCAAAACAAGGACAGAGGAATTAAACAATTCACTCAAGATCAGCCAGAAAAGATAGTGGGAAAAGAGAATATCATACACAGGTTTTATGGTTCCAGAGTCCTACCTGGCAAGATCCCTAGAAAATGGCCCCATCTTTGAGAGGCCACCTTCCAGCAATGGCCACCTTTGAGTCCAGTGTCTCCAAGACATAAGTGGCCCTTTGTAGTAAGAAGGAAACAGTAGGGAATCTATCTTGATTCCTCACTGCTAGACCACAAGTTATGTGTGTGTGTGTGTGTGTGTGTGTGTGTGTGTGTGTGTGTGTGTGTGTGTGT
>CAJQZJ010000275.1:1154593-1164681 GCA_907164525.1 Lophiomys imhausi | reverse complement strand
ACCAACTGCAGACAGACTGCTGTCCAAAAAGGACAAAACTTGGTAGCGGGGAAGTCGACAGCCTAACTCTGCCAAGACAGGGTAGGAAAAACCCCTTGCTTCAACTGTAGACAGACTGCTGTCCAAAAAGGACAAAACTTGGAAGCAGGTAAGTCGACAGCCTAGCTCTGCCAAGACAGGATAGGTAAGTCCTTCATAATCCCTGCTCTACAACAAATGTCTGTCAGAGAAACAGGACCCAAAGGCTGAAGATTGATGCTGGAATGTATGGAGAGAAAATGGGAACTGTCCAGGCAGTCATTGGTATGTCCTTTCTTAGTTTTGGAAGCTGCAGGCTCTGCACTTCCTATATAAGCAAATATATTTATCCCTCTCAAGTCTCTGAGGTGGTTGAAGAATAGACAGCTAGAGTCTTATAGTTAAATTTTGAACTGTTTAGGAATCAAGAGGGTGTTATAGATCTAAGAAGATACTCTTAAAAGTGTGTTGCAAGATAGTATGAATGTTGAGTCACATATAGACCTTTAAACTCATGGAGTTGGTTAGATAGTAGCATGTTAAAGTCAGGGGCCAAATATGTATAAACTGGACATTGGGAAGGTATACTGGGCCAATTTACTCTCATAAATGTGGCATATTTATATCTATTGTTTTGTATAATACTTACTGTTATAAGAGAAGGAACCAGCTGTTGGACTGAAAGGGGAAACTTCTGGGGGGAAGAGGGTGGAAGGGCGGGATAGGAAGGGGGAATAGGGAGGGGTTTGTTACTGAGATGTAACTTGAAGAAAAAAAAATAAAGTATTTAAAAAAATTCAGGTAGTGAATCAAGTTTTTCTGAGATCTGTCAGTGAGACATGTTATCCTTAGGAACCCAGTCCAAGGGACTGAGAACAAAGATGTACTATAAATAGTTCTACATCAAAGCAAGAAGCTTAGAGGAGAGGACATGGCTTCTGCTTGGGTTTAACGTCTTCATACAAGAGCCCGAAGGATAGACAAGACTGAAAAAAAAAATACCAGGCAGACAGAAAGGCCTTTAGATGAGGAAAAATTAAAAAACTGATGAAGAAAGAGGTTGGCAAACACATGAGGAGATGCACTTGGAAGAATCCAAATGAGGCTACAGAGCACCCTCACTGTAAGGAATGCACAGATACTGGTGTATCCATTGTAGAGAGAGCAAAACATAGAAAGGGAGACCCACTTCTTATGGATGGAACAGCTTCTGTCAGAGAGAAAAATGCATGTCCCATTTACAGATCCTTCATTCAGTCAGAGTAAGCCCTGGTTCAGGGGTGTTTGAAGCTTTCACATAATGCAAAACAAACCCTAAAACAAACGAGTAAAACCCATAAAACAGATTGACAGATGGACTGAGAGCTGGATGGATAATGGATGTATCTAAATTGTTTTTACCTACCCAACAATCCTGGACCAGTGAAAAAAACACTGAATTTTGTGTAAGAAACTTAGAATGGTATGTTCCCTCTACGTTACGTGACCAGTTTACATGAGAACAAATCATGGAGTCTGTATGGTTTTTCTTATTTGAAAATAGGGGTCATTGTGTGCCCTACTTACATCATGTCTAATATAGAATTGAGAAAAAATAGGTGACACATAACAACATTTTCACAAATCTGCAGGGTACTCCAGTTGGTCCCATAGCACACAATATCATTACCCTGGTCCTGAACAGTGTGCCTCTCAAAAAATCAATAACTGTTAAAAATGTGTCAGAAACAGAACTTGGTCCAGAGAATAGACTAAAGGAAGACAAATATTTGGTTGTTACCCTCACAGGCTTTCTCATCTTGTCTGGATTTTCCCTTCTTCTGTTGTTTATAAAACAAACAAACACACAACTCTAAAAATCAAGAAACAAACAAAGAAAAAACAGCATCACTGTAAACTCCCCACCTCATACTTCAGTTTGCTTATTTATGGAGCCCTTTAGGTGCTAATTTATAACAAGCATTGCTGTCCTCAGTATGTAGAATATAGTAAGTGCACAATAAATATTTGTTAAATAAATGCACCATTCCCTGTACATTTATTAAAATTCTTGTTCTTAAGAAAATCATAATCTAGGAGAGAATGAAAAGAAAACCCAACCAGAGTGATGATGGTTTGGTAGTTACCACAAAACAAGATGCATAGCACACTACAGGAATGTGTGTGAGGCCAGCCTGTGGCTCTTGTGGATAAGAGATTTGGACAAGGGCTTTGTAGAATTTATGATCTGGATGGTTTACTATTCTAAGAGATGCTGATGTCAGGCAGGTTACATGCCTTCAGGATGATGGCACGCTGGGTTTGAGAGGTCGCCTGGGGGGACAGAGGTGAAGAACTGGTGGGGGTGTGACACAGTTGAGGACCTGCAGCAATAGTTGGAGAGAAGCATCCCAGGAGTAGCTCAGATTCCTTCCACCACCATCAGCTGTCAGCATTCATCTCTGCCTCTGTCTCCAATCTGCCCATTTCTACATCCTTTGGGAACTGCAGCATCTTTTATATAAAACTATTTTCCTAAGCCACTCTATAGAGAAAAATAGTATGGTTATGCTTGGTTTTAAAGGGGAAGTGAAGAGAAGAATTAAGAATTATTGGCAAGGGAGAAAAGCATATCGTTTCAGATTAGATTTGAAAATAGATGGAAGGTTGATGGAATTGATTCTCATTACTCTGAGCAACTCCCTCCTGAACCTTCTCCCTCTCTCTCTTTGCTGCATTTTTTTCAGGGAGTCTTTCCTTTTCATTTAGCTTCACTGTGCTCTTGTTTTCTCCATGTGCTTGATGGTTCTTGCGTTCTTTTTTAAGTCCACCATAACAGTGAGAACACTTCCCCTTCCATTAAAAATGATGTTGAGAAGTAACCAAAAGCACAGGAACAGGAAGGAACATTTGCAGTCCCACTCAAGTGTCCATCTTGGGGTTTTTCATTCATTGGCTTATTTAGCCTGACCGAAGCCATGGGTGTGCAAGTAGATAGTGCTATATTCATTTTTCAGCTGAAAGCTCTAAGGCCTTATGCGCTTCCATCTAATATTTGGCAGAGGATTCAAGCCCTGGTTTCTTGTATTCAAATTGAGTCTTTTTCGCTACCCTTCTATCTGAACTGAAGAAAGAGGTCAACAGTAAAAAGAAAGTGAGTTCAAAGGGACTTTGGGACATGACATGAGAAGTACCAGGACAGTCATCCTGCTGGTCCCCTTGATGTTCTGCCTACATGTTTAATCATTCTGAAAGTCACAAATTAGGATTATGCATGTTTCCCTCCATTTTTAACATTAAAATATGACCCCATAAAGAGGTACAAAAATCATCATATTATTAACAGTTTCTAGAGCCAATCTGTTTCTTTCTATATAGTTCATTGGGTCAACCTTTAACAGGCTCACCTCTCTCAGCCTTATTTGTCTCAGAGGCAAAAGTGGGATTCATAGACCTAGAACATCCTTTTAATTCCTAAACAACTTAAAATTTAACTGTGAGACTACAACTATCTAGTCTTCAACCACATCAGAGACCTGAGAAGGATAAATATACAGGAAGTGCAGAGCCAGCAGCTTCCAAAACTAAGAAATGACATACAACTGGAAACCTGCACCATCCCCAATTTCTCCAATACATTAAAGCATCTATCTTCAGCCCAGTTTCTCTGACAGACATTAATTGTAAAGAAGATGTTTTTAACTTGGTAATTCAAGTTAGGATGGTAACTTTGCTAGGTATAGAACTTTAAACTCATTGAAATAGATAGATAGATAGATAGATAGATAGATAGATAGATAGATAATAGAATATTAATATCAGTTGCCAAATATGTATGGACTGGACATTGGGAATTTATGCTATACCTTATAATTTTCATAATTGTGGCCTAATTATTCTTATTGTTTTCTATTGTGTTTATTGTTATAAGAAAAAGAGCCTTTTATTGGACTAAATTGGGAAGCTGTTGGGGGGGAAAAGATACACCTTAAATTAAAAAAAAAAGCAGATAGCAGGGGGAGGGGGGAAGAGGGTAGGAGGGCAGGACAGGGAAGTGGAGGAGGGAAGTGATTGAGAAGTAACTTGAAGAAATAAATAAATGTAATAAAAATAAAAAATAAATAAATAAATTTACAAGTTGAATAAAAAGAGAGAATCATAAAAACAATCTCCTATGATTGTTGTGAGAATCGGGGAATGAAGTGCATGAAGGACTAAGTATTTAGTCCTGTGGACTATTGTGGATATTCCCTGTCAGTTATCTGTCTTCTTGTCACTTTTTTTTTTCAGCTCACCTCATCAAGGCAAGAAGAGTCAGACTGTTTTGAGTCCAATAGAGATGTGTGTGACAGTATCAAAAGTAAAGGGAAAGGAAGCAAACTAGATATATGACTACATACATTTGCAAATATTGCCCAGTCTCATACCTTATCCCAAGTGCTCCACACCCATACATTAACCCTAGAGAAATGATGTACAGTGTTATGAAATTACGGGAGAATGCATGAAGGGATGGAGAGTTGACACACCTGTTTTACTGACCCAGAAAATGAGGACCAGAGATGGGTAGAACTTGTCTTAAGTCACATAGCTCCACAAGCCAGCACTCTTGTCAGTGTATAGATGAAGATTTGCAAAAACAAAACAATAGATCAGAGGATGGATGTAGAGATCTCCCTCAATTGAGGCAGTAATTTTTTGTATGTTAGCATCCAAAGCCTCTCCTAAAGATGTTGCACAAGGCTCTTTACGTCCATGCTCCTAAGACAGATGGCTTGATCTCATACCCAAGAGGCTGAGCATGTGAGTGCTAGTGCATGGCTTCAGAGCTGACAGGCAATAAAGTGTGATGAGTCAGGGGAGCTGAAACCCACGCACAGTACATGTGAGGAGGGTGAGAGCTGTAGAAGGCAGTAACCAGAGTCCATGAGGTAAGATAATGAAACCGACACTCAACACCACCAGGTATTTGAAGAAAGGAAGACATTGAAGAACACCTTTCCGTAATGAATCTACCCTGCAGTCAGAGCCTGGCCAGGACCCATTGTATATGAATGCAACATCAGTACACTCAAAGACATTCCCGGCTTCCAATGTTTGTTCAGATTTTGACACCTCCCCTCCATCTCTCCTACCTTCACAGACATTATCACTCTTCAAAACTTAGCTGACCCTAGCACTCTGGAGAGCCCAACTCTCAGGGTAATATCCTTCCTCTGAGTTGTGGAGGCTTCCGATCTCTATACTGATTCACTAACCTTGTACATCCCTAATTCTCATCACCTTTGCTAACTCATAAGATTCACCAGGGTCATGAATCACTGTTATCTCCATAGTTTTCTTAGCAGCAGTATAGAGCATTAAGCTACAGTCAGAAGTTACTGAATAGAGGAGAATCCATGATTAAAACTAAAGCCTCAATGATGAGGAATGCATGGGAGACGTCTGGTCACAATTTCACATATTGGAAAACTGAGACACAGAGAGTTGGGAAGATGAGTATAGATTGGACAATAGAAGTACAAGGCATCAAAAGACAATTTCTTACAAGAACACAGGGTTCTTCTGCCTTTCTCTGGCATCATCCATCTTGCAATTTACAGTTCTCCACCTAACCTTACCTTTATCCAAATGGCATAAAAGCAATTGAGGAAGATCAACTATGTGTATTCCTGTAGATCTTCCCTCACTCCCTCCCTCCCTCCATTCTCTCCTTCCCTCCTTTCCTTCTCTCCCTCCATCCCTCCCTTCTCTCCCTCCCTCCCTCCATCCCTCCATTCTCTCCCTCCCTCCCTCCATCCCTCCCTTCTCTCCCTCCCTCCCTCCCTCTCTTCTCTCCCTCCATTCCTCCCTTCTCTCCCTCCCTCCCTCCCTTCTCTCCCTTCTCTCCCTTCCTCCCTTCTTCCCTCCCTCCCTCCCTCCCTCCTCCCTCCCTCTCTTGTTTCCCTTTCCTTCCTTTTTTCTTCCTTTATGTCTGCCCTCCTTGTTATCTTGATCTTATTCTCCAAGCTCCATGATCTTTTTCCATAGTATTCTCCATATCTAGGTTGTTCTCACTCTTTATTTTTCCTGCCTAATCCAATCTTCAGAATTTAGCTATTTAGATTGACTATACAGCCACTATCTCTCCTGCTTTCATAGAAACAAATGTAATATGCAGTTGCATGTTCTGCTTCAAAGAGGTGAGATCATTTCTCTTGTCCTGGTAAAAGCTGGCAACATGACATTTTTGGCCAATGAGCCAATATTAAGAGCAATACTCACAGGTAGGAAGGAGGCTTAAACAGTGTGTCTGAAACCTACCTCTCTCAGTGTTATTTGAAGCTAAGACTAGCATCCTGGAGAACAAGAATAGTATGGACCATTTCTCTAGGTTGTATTACACAAAGTCCAACTGTTAATTACCAGTTCTGTGAGAAAGATCACCCTAGGTATTCAGTTACCAACAAACTTTACAGCTGACAGAGAAACAAGTTTACAAAGGTCAACAAAGACCATCAGAAGAACTTCCCATCAAGCTTCATCTAAATTACCAATCCCCATAAATAGGAGCTAAAAACTGTCTCAAGTTATACACAGCAACAAGCTACCAAAAAAAAAAAAGACTCAAATATGTACTCTTTCTGAAGCCCTGCTCCCCCAAGGGTTGGGCTGGGTATCTCTGCTCTATATTTCCTCATACTGCTATGCTTCTCATGCTACAAGATACTCATTGCTTTAGTTATTTCACACCTCGCCTACTTCTGCTCTCTGAGGCTCAGAGCCTCTTCTAAGTAAAGGCATCTCCCTTGATGCCTGATATTTCCTTAACACCCAGCTTGGAGCAAGGTGCCATGAGCATATGTAACACAGAACAAACAGAAATTAAAGATATTCCCTAAGTAACATTCTACCCTGTTTCCTTCAGCCCCTCCTCCACCTAATCAAAGTCTCTCTGGCCCCTATTTGAAGGACTGAGTATGTATTGATTGGTTCCAACTTGCACTGCTTGAGGAGCATAATCTATGTCTATATTCCTTAAATAAGCTCCATGCCTATTCGGTGTGTTCATGGCATCCTTGATTGTAATTCAGTCTCTACTCCATTACCCTTATTTATAACATGGTACTGCTGCACAGAGCCCAGGGCATCAGACCAATGATTACAGGACCCGATTGACTTGCAATTCCACACCGTTCAGTCCAATTTAGACCAGCTGCAGATGGTGCCCAGTGGCTGTAAAGGAATGATTTGAGGAGGGCAGGCTCATAGTGGGGAGGAAGGAAAATCCCTCTTGAATTTCTTACTGTATCAGAGGATGACAAATCTAAACCAAGAAACCCAGCATCGCCCTGGAGCAGGGCAGTGAGTGCATAGATAGTAGTAAACCACATTTCCATTCCTTAATAAAGGGACTGAGCTCAGTCTTTGCTACAAGCCAGCTGGATGGAAACCTCTGTTAGTTTACTTGGTGAACAGAACTAAAACTGGCATAAAGGTCACTTCTCAATGCTTCACTTTTATGATGTAAACTCAGGAGTAAAACTTAGTTAAAATCTCTGGAGTAAGACTCAGGTAGGCAGGGATTAATTATTGTGTCATAAGGCCTAGAAAAACATTGGGTATAATATAACTACTCGACTTAAAGTTAATAAGATGGCCTACACTAGTTTAGTATTTATAGTGTTCCTGGATATGTGCATGTTTGTTCATTTCTTCATCCCAACATCCCCCTGACTTCTGGATAATAACAAATGCAGATGTGCAGTGTTGAGATCAGAGTCAGTTCAGGGATCAGCACCAGTCTGTGCTCAGTCAGGTTTGCAGCACTGAACGCTGTTCCAACTACCATTTATCCTCCAGTGCTATAACAAATAAATTGCTTTTTTTACTGGAGTTAATAGAAATATTTAGGATCGCTTTCTCTGAAGCACTCAAGCTTGTCTTTGATTACAAATTCCTCAAGAATAAGAATCACATCTGTCGGATGTCCTCTATAGGAAGCTACAGTTATGACCTGCAGCTTCTTAGAAGTGTTAGATTAGTAATCATTAGTCTGCATTATTACATCTTCCCACAACCCTACCCTGACTTGTTTACTCTACTTCCCAAGTCACAGAAAGTAAATATAGATTATGCCAACCAGCATATGTATCTAAAGAGCCTCTGCAGCATGAGACACTTTGCTGGGAGCTTTTGGTGTCTTCCTGAGTCTTCAATCTTCATTTAGAAGCAGGAAAGCTGAACCTTACTAGGCAGTCCCAGCAAGTCACAAGGAGGTAAGAATCTAGGTTCCTACCATCCAGGACAAAGATGCACTCTTCCACCATATTTTGTGTTGTCTCCCTGATTAAATTGAATCATTGGCAATGGTTCTTCTCTCCTGACCCTCAGTGTTTTCACCTGGGACATTATAGAAGCCAGGATATCTTCAAGTAGGAAGAGGAATGACAAGGGAACATGTTAGTTCAGGGAAACACATTCTAAAAAATATCTGTTCCTTTCCAAGATCAGATGAGATCAAGTGCATTCAGGGTAGTATGACCATAGACAGATGGTCCTTAAAAACCTTTAGAGATCTGTATAACATGGCATTTAAAGATATTTTCATGACTTTTTTTTTTTTTGATATTGAGACATGTCAGCTCCTGACAGCACCCCCATTCTACTTCAAGTAGATGACGAGCATTGAAGAATCTCCATTTGGAGATGGTGCATTAATGCAAGCTAGCCACTGGACAAGAAAACGCCCTTGCTTCAACTGTACACAGAATGCTTTCTGAAAAGGACAAAACTTGGAAGCAGATAAGTTAATAGCTTACCTCTGCCAAGATAGATTCGCACGTCCTTCATAAATTCCTGTTTTGCAATTAATGTCTGTCAGATATACTTGGCCAAGAGGCTGAGGATATATGCTCCAACATTATAAAGAGAAACTAGGGACTGTCCAGGCATCAAATTGTCTGCCATTTCTTATTTTTGGAAACTGCTTACTCTGCACTTCCTGTTTATTCAGGTGTATTTATCCTACTCAGGTCTCTGATGTGGTTTAAGACTAGATAGTTATAGTCTCACAGTTAAATTTTAAGTTGTGTAGGAATTAAAAGGATGTTCTAGGTCTAAGAAGATGTTTTTAAGTTGGTAATGCAAGTTAGGATGGAAACTGAGATATATATAGAACTTTAAACTCATACAAATAGACAGATAATATAATATTCTTATTTGTTGCTAAATACGTATGGACTGGGTATTGGGAATATATGTCACATGTAATAGTTTTCATAATTTTTCCTAACTGTTCTTATTGTTTTTATTATATTTATTATTACAAGAAAAAGAGCCTTTTATGGGACTAAAAGGGGGAGATTTGGGGGGAAAGATATAATCATTTTTAAAAGTTACTTACGAAAAACAAATCTGTGTCTTGATGGATCCTGTGTCAAACTTGATACTACAGATAAAAGCACATTTCTGCTTCACACGATAAATCCAATATATATCTCACTTGCATCGTGTTTCTGAGAGTTATAATGGAAACTGGCAAGTAGCATCAGTCACCTGATGTCACTCATGCCATAGGACTCCATTATGGGCAGGATTCCTTTTCTAAATATTGGCCTTATTTAATAATATAGTTTCTACCGACATTCTTATCCACATGGGTGATATGGTCCACATACTAAAAGGAATTATGTTGCTAGAGGCCAAAAGCAATGTCTTATGATGAGCTAATGTGACTATAACAAATGGAAACAGGCTTCTTAGTCACATTAGACATGAGGGCCAAACATTGAGAAATCATTTGTAGAGAGTAAACTAGGATAATCAGGTCAGGTAAGTTGCTGGTACATCAGAAGTCATTTTTGTGCAGCTTAGAAATACAGGTGAGCTCCCATTGTACATATTTTCTTCCAAAGCTCAACTGTGTTCATAAATGCATGTATTTCATGAACCATGCTTCTATATACTTCCAGAAAACCACCTGATTGCCTAAAACACAAATGACACATTCATACATGTCTACAACCTCATTCACATGGACGCACACAAGCACAGGTATATATGTGTGTGTGTGTGTGTGTGTGTGTGTGTGTGTGTGTGTGTGTGTGTGT
>CAJQZJ010000275.1:1124930-1149000 GCA_907164525.1 Lophiomys imhausi | reverse complement strand
CTAGCTTTAAGATGTCTCACTCCCAGTTAAAGTTTTTAAACTCTGGAGGCTTGTTGACACCCATGTCTTTATAAACAAGGTTTCACTCCTTGCTTGCTTCCTCTCACCCTGCCTAACTCTTAATAAAGGGAATGAAGAACTTCCCTCATTCTATCACACAGAGAGATCACACCTAATTCTGGATGGCAGCTGTAGTCTCCCTCCAGCTGCTGCCTACATTTGAGACTCTGTGCAGCACTTTGGCACTTTGGTGGAGTTTCAGTGAGGGCATATGAGGTTATGAGAGAGTCCCAGTTAAGTACCCCTGGGCTCAGGTTCTGACTTAACACCACTACTGATATTCTCATATTGACTGAGCTATAGCTTTAAAGCATCCTGTGAGTCAGGAAGGCCATAGATAGGAAAGAATCAAAGAAGGTCTCCCTTACTTATGAGTAGCAGGGTAGACACTCAGTTAATCTCAATTAATCAAATGTACTATAATGTATGAGAAATGCAACTTCAAAAATGTGCACTTGACATAGAGAACAGACAGCAGGATGAATGATACTTCCTTCAGAGGAAACCCTGGGAGTTTTCGAAGAAGATGATGTCTGCATGAAGTCATGAAGAATAAAAGGTGTGTGCTAGGCAGAGGGGAAGATGCTTTCCGAGCAGCAGTTGGGGGTAAAGAGTCTAGTCTATATTACTGATCCACAAATGGAGATCACATCCCTCTGATGAGTTAGTAAAGTCATTCAACTTCTACAAACCATGAGTCCCCACTGTCTATCCTTGAATGTTAGACAGTGGGGAAGGATTCATGGAGAGATACAGAATCCTTCTATGAGCCATTAGAACATAATCACTAATGTGAATAAAGGACCAGACTTTACCATCTGAAGGCAATCTGAAAAGGGGTATAGATATCCTGTTACAACATACCCAACAACATCTTTCTTTGCCTTCAATGTACTTCCTGAATCTCTTTTTCCCCTTGTGCTTTGACAGATGTCCCTGCCTCCTGTGTTGTTTTTAACCCCTCTGTCCCTAACAGCCTTCTCCTTTTCAGGAAGAAAACAAAATCATGACGCCTCAGTTCCCTAAGGAATGGAGGGAGGCTTTTAGCAGATTTCTATTTTTTTTAATATTTATTTATTACTTCAGGTTACATCTTCAACACAGTGCCTTCTTTCCACCCCTCCCAGTCCCACCCTCCTACCTACACACTGCTAGAGACTCAACTTCTTTTTTTTATAATTTATTTTTTATTTCTTCAAGTTACATCTCAATCACAATCCCCTCCCTACTCCCCCCTCCAGTCCCACCCTTCCACCCTCCTCCCCCTCACCCCCCCATCCTCTTCCCTTTTTTTTTTTTTTTTTTTTTAGTTTAAGGTATTTCTTTTTTTCCCCAACAGCTCTCCCTTTCAGTCCAAAAAATGGTTCTTTTTCTTATAACTATAAATACAATACAAAACAACAGAAATAAATAGGCCACAATTATAAGAGTTATATGGCTTAGCATACATTCCCAATGTCCAGTCCATATGTATTTGGCACCTGACTTTAACATTCTACTATCTAACCATTTCCATGAGTTTAAAGTTCTATATCTAACTCAGCTTTCATACTAACTTGCCTCACAACTTCTTAAGGCTTTATTCCCCAAGGACATTTCACTGAAAAGGAGAAAGGTACAGTGGTTATTGAGGTTTGTATTTGATTGTTTTCAAAGAACACTGTTAACAATGCCCTGTCTTATTCACTGGTAAATATACAGAGTTAACCTACCAGCACCAATGTGAATGTTTAAGTAGAATGACAGGGAGATAAGAAGCTAGTTCCTTCTGGACAAACAGGAGATTATGGGCCTTCGTGAGCATTGAAGATGGTGAGTTATAAAGTGAAGATTAGTATCCAAACTTGAAGCAATTAAACACTTTCGTTTCCCAAAACTCATTGACATCTTTCTTCCCCCCAACGTTTAAAACTTTACAAAATTTACAAAAAGTTAGTCAAGGATGCATGTTGCCATAGGTGTTCTCTCTTTGCTCAGATCTAATCAGAACAGGGTCATCTAACAGTCACTTCCAAACATTTTCAGGAAACCAGTACTAAATACTTACTGAAATATGCTTTGATGTTTTCTACCAAAATCTTTTAAAACAAAGGTCTCTAGCTTTAGTGGAACCACAGCTGAGCACATTTACCTAGGTGACCCAATGCCCTTCAAAACCACAGGAGGCAGTTTTCTTTCCTTTACTCTTTTTCAAAGGATAAGCAAGTCCTTACATAATCTTCTGCAGTGAAAAGGCAACACCTTTTTCTTGGGTTCCTTTAGGAGTAACATCCCAGAGGCACTGTCTATGAACATCCCGGGAGTGTTGAGACAGTGAGGACACACGGCTTTGTCAGCTCTGCTGACTGACAGTTTATGTCTGCTGAGAACAAGCTCAGAGAATGTGGTTTGAAGGACAGCCTCCAGGACAGTCTCAGCTGGAACCATGGGGACTTGGCTATGTCACTCAAATGTCTAAGGCTGAGTTACCTCATCTATGAAAGAGGAGTGACACCTCATTTGGACCACCAGGATCTCTGACAGACTTATTTTCAGTAAAAGCTTATTTCCTTTCTCTATGTCTTCAAAGCTGTGTGCACTTGTTTTGTATTTAGAATGGAACTTTCAATACATTAAAATTTGCTTTCCTTGAGTTCTAGTCATCCTCATGATTTCAACTATCCCCAAGTCTATCTCTTTGGATTGATCTTCATCTGCAGATCATAATTTTAAGCATTTTTCAACAGAAAGTGAAAGAAAAACCTATTTTTTGTTTTTTTTTATTAATGTATTTATTTGTTTATTTTACATTCCAATCACAACTCCTCTCCCTCCTCTCCTCCAAGTCCCAACCTCCCACCCACTTTCCCCATACTCTTGCATCCCCTTTTACCCAGTACCAACCCACATCAAATCGCATCAAGACAAAGTGCCTCCTCTTCGACTGAGGCAAGACAAGGCAGTTCTGTTAAAAAAAAAAAAAAATGGGATCCTGAGGGAGGCAAACAGAGACCAAATCAGAGACATCCCCCCCTCCAATTATTAGGAGATCCACTTGAGGAACAAGCAGCCTATCACCTTTATATGTGTAGTGGGCTTAGGACCACTCCATGCATGTTCTTTGGTTGGTGGTTCAGTCTCTATGAGCCCCCTTCTTCCCAAGTTAATTGGCTATGTAGGTCTTCTTGTGTTGTGCTTGACTCCTCCAACTTCCTGAAACCCTCCCCTAACTCTTCCACAAGACTCCCTAAAGTTCGCCTAATGTGGGTCACTTCCTCTGTTTCCATTATCTGGTGGATAGAGCCTTTCAGGTGGCAGTTATGTTAGTTTCCTGTCCAATTCCCTCTCTCTATCCACTTCCGGTGTCTATTTTATTTCCCCTACTTAGAGGGATTCAAGCATCATTCCTTGAGCTCTCCTTGTTACTTAGCTTCTTTGGGTCTGTGGATTGCAGCGTGGTGATCCTGTATTTAACGGCTAATATCTTCTTATGAGTGAGTATATATTATGTGTGTTTTTTTGGGGGGGTCTGTGTTACCTCACTCAGGATTATTTGTTCTGTGAAAAACATACTAGTGATTTTTTAAACATAGCCAAGCCTCAGAGAGTAAATCCCTTGGCATGCATCTCTAGGTTTTCCTGATCTGTCACTACAGAAGCTGGGAACAGATGACAATAGCAGACAGTGATCGCTGTTCTTAGCCACAAACATGAACCAATGGGTGACATCTATAGTGCCAAGCATAGATACCCATATCACATTTACCTCTGAGATAAAAGACACCAAAATGCTCCACATGACAACATGTGTACAGCTTTTTTAAAATATTTCCAACACACCAAAAGGAAGAGAAACATAGACTTTGTTACATGTGTACAGCTTTGACATGAGCTCTCATCTCCTGTTCTCTACCCTGTGTAATGCACCACCCACATCTAAGGCCTCTCTGTGTTTGGGACCAGACAGAGGCCTAATAGGTGAGGACTCCAACACAGATTGCTTGATGGTCTCAAAAGTTAGTTTCTTTCTAGTGTCTGCATATCGCATCCCTAAAATGATCATAATTACATTAAATTTGCAAGAAGGTTTTGAGATTTCAGAGAGAGAGTATTAAAAAGAGAAACAAAGAGGAAAGAGAAAGAAATGAAAGAGGGGGAGAAGGATAATTACTCTTTACTAAAGAGCATACTTTTTTTACTCTTACCCTTGCATTTTATAAATACTGAACCATTGTGTCTGTTATATAGTATAATGATGGGCATGAAAGCCCCCAGAGCTGTGTGGGGTGATGCTGTGAATGACAGCATGACTTTGCACAATGACATCACTGCTCGTAATTATGCTCTTCCTCTATGAAATAGCTAGAACCATCTGACTGGCTAAATGGAGTACACTGCTGGGCCTCCAGCCTTTGGGCTATCCTTTGGATATTTTGGGGAGAAAAATAAACCATGAGCTGATGAAGAATTGACATTCAGGCAGCATGAGGATATATCACTGATGTTAGAGAAAAGCCTAGGGGTTGTTTACAACAAAGAGACTGGAGACAGGGCATCTGTAATTATCAAACTACAGATGATGAATAAAAAGATGATGGAAAGTGTCTGGATAAAAACAGGTTACATCTGGCCCCCAAATGTGTAAGAGCCAGTCTGGCTCTGTTTAATTTTCCCCTGCTCGTATCCCTTACTCTTATTTTATTCCCCTTCCCTCCTTTCCCTACCACACCCTCAAAAAATCCATCTTCCTTAGGATGAAGAAATGAGATAGAGTTTTATGCTATTGAAATCACCTTGCTTCCTCATAAGGGAGTTTAGAGCCTCAGGAAGATTATTCACTTCTGCCTCAACTTACACTTTCCACCTGTCCACCATAAGGCTCAGTAGCTGTCCACAGACCCCTTTATTGCTGGAATAACATGTATGAAGGAAGGGGGTGACTCCATCAACCATTCTCCAGTGCTGAATTAGCTAAGCTTAAAGTAATGGCTGGGAAACAGAAAGTACCAGGTACAGAGATGATCAATTAATCAATGAATGAGTATAACTCCTTGACCTCACTTTATAGGTGGGAAAACCAGGAATCCAAGACAGCTAAATTTCCTTCCAGGGAATGTATGATCAGTTAACAGGAGAACCAAGATTTTAATCCCATCTCCTGAAGTTTATCTCTTTTGCTAATCCTCATCAGTACTGTAAATCCAGAGCCCTGTTTTCTGTTTGTTTGTTTGGTTGGTTGGTTGTTTATAGGGCTCTGAAAGTGTCCCAGTGAGACTGCACATTATCCTGCAAGGCATAGCAATTCTATCCACTACCAGCAATTGAAACCACAAAAAGATTGGATAATAAAAACCCAAACCTCCATGCAAGAAAGAGAAAGCCTTGCCAGACATAGCGTTGGCAGGCCATATTCATTACTAAATAGACTGATTGCCAAATCCATATGCCTATTCCAGAGATAGGCTATCACTCAATGAAGAGAGCTGGATTAACGGAGTTGTGTAAGATGGCCATCTTTTTCCTCTTTGCTCTTTCATCTTTTCTTTGAACACTTGTTGAAAACACTGGCATGCAGGTAGAATGGTACAGTATTATCAAGCTATATAATATCCATTAGGAGACAAGGTGATACAATAAAGGTATGGCCTAGGAGGTAGCCTGACTAGGTTCAAATCCCACCCCTGCTTCTCATTAACTGGTATTACTTTGCAAAGTGGCCATACCCTCCATAATGCAAATCACCCACGTTTAAAATGGGGGTATTAATAATGCCAATACCATTGTGTTTGGTGAGGACTCAATAAGTTATTTTGCACAATAGCACTTACAATGTTGCCTGGAAAAAAAAAAAACAAAACATTTTCTATTCTATACATGACAGCCAGTGTTATAAGAATCCAAAGTAACATCAGCGGTCTTACTACTGGGGCAGGGGTGTGTTATGTAGGGACACTCTACTCCAGAGGAGTGGGATGGAAGGGATAGGGGGCAGAGGGTTGGGGGGCAGGACTGGGAGGGGTGGAAAGAGGACACTGTGATGGAGATGTAACCTGAAGTAATAAATAAATATTAAAAAAAAAAGAAAGAAACTCTAAATCCTCCAAGGACCTTGTCAATGCTTGGGCTTTTTTTTTTTTTTTTTTTACATTCTGTCTATAGAAAGAATACATCTGTAAGAATCACCAGGTGCTGGGGAAGCTAGATATAAGAACATAGAATATAAATATCAGTTGCCAAATATGTATGGACTGGACATTGGGAATGTATGTTATCCCATATAATTTTCATAATTGTGGCCTAATTTTTCTTATTGTTTTATATTGTGTTTATTGTTATAAGAAAAAGCTGTTTATTGGACTAAAAGGGGGAGCTTTTGGGGGGGAAGATACACCTTAAACTTAAAAAAAAAGCAGATAGGAGGACAGGGGGAGGAGGGTAGGAGAGTGGGACTGGGAGGGGGAGGTGGGAGGGGACTATGTTTGAGCTGTAACTTGAAGAAATAAATTTAAAAGCAAAAGGGAAGCTAGAAAAACCAATGTCAAGGCTAATTTTGTCATGGTACATGTTGAGACCTGACCCACCCCATTTCTGTTTGTCTAGTATGGAACTCTCCCTATTAGATTTTGGGTATAGATGATGTAACAGGGACTATTAAAGATGATGCTGGAGAGGTTTCAGTATGAACATGTATAATATTCTCAATTCTTGGTGGAAAAATTGAGCCCCACAATCATGTAAACTGGAACATAGGCTAGGTGACAGTAATAGTCCATGAGTTTGAACAATCTTCTGTTGTTCTTTCCATACGGTGGTAATGCTGCCTTGCAAGGTTCTGATGTCAAAGAGATTCTAAGACCTCACTGTTATAAACCACTTAGTGAAAATAAAACACTGTAGATGGATTGAATTCAGTGCTGGCTCCACTGTCCCTCTCAAATGAGAAAAGGGAGCCGGGAGACTTGAGTAGCCACTGTAGGAGGATATTTAAGGCACATTTTTTTTTTTTTTTATAGTGGCCACCACTTAGAAAATTGCTTCTTCCAAAGACTCCTGGGATAAATCCCTCCCCTTGCTATTTGCTCCAAAAAATTTTTATTCTGATAAGATAGAAGTAATAATTAAATGCTCTGCTCCTCTCTGGTGTGCCTTTTATTAAATAGGCAGTAAGGCCAAATAATGAGAGGTTTTATGTAGGTCTAGAGTTGCACCCTCCATATATTGGGACTAATAGTCACTGATGTTACCTACAATTTGGTTTAATCCTTCCTTCCATCAGTATATGTAGTAAGGCATTTAGCACAGACAAAAAAGTCATGATTCTATCATGTTATCTCACACAAATGACTTTACTATCTCATAAAATTGGAGTGACAGGTTCATTCCAATCAACTTCCAGGGCACTATCAAGAATTTGTGGGGTGGTTGTATTCAGCTATGCCTGTGAATATCCATTTCACACATAAGGAAACTGAGGCTAAGGTATCTGAAATCAGAAGAGGCATATATAAAATCATAGGACATTTAGTGGGACATGTAAGCCTCCAAACTCTTAGTTTTGGACCTTTAGCTCATATTAGGATCAAGTTAGTAACACTAGAATTGATTCATTCAAAATTAGCAAAAGTAGGAGTCATTATAAATAAACATGTGAATCATCACTGACTTGAGAGAACAAGGAGGTTTTGTCTCTGTGCAACTACTGAGGAAACTGGGGTTTGAAGTAATAAGGATCATCATGCTGCTAGATAAAACACAGATTTTTAGATCCACACTGGTCTCCAAATAATTTGGCAGGAACCTAGGAATCTGCACTTTAATTGGCTTCTGCCAAGGATGGTTTCATGTCATGGTTAAGACTGGGAAATTGCCAGACACACAATTTTCAGAGTAAAGAAGCAAATATCTGAGTTCTTTCTTGCAATCAAACTAAAGGATGAAGATAATTGTGTTCTCTCATCCAAAAAACAAACAAACAAACTAACTAACTAACTAACAAAACAAAAAGACCTCCAAAACAAACAAACAAAAAAAAAACACCACTAATAACAACCAAAAAAAAACAACAACAACAACAACAAAAAACCCAAGCAAACAAATAAGGAAAACCAAAAGAACCAACAAACTCAGAGTTATTATGTAAGGAGCTCAAAGTC
The DNA here is from genome assembly GCA_907164525.1 of Lophiomys imhausi. Classification (NCBI taxonomy): domain Eukaryota; kingdom Metazoa; phylum Chordata; class Mammalia; order Rodentia; family Muridae; genus Lophiomys; species Lophiomys imhausi. The sequence goes on along the minus strand of CAJQZJ010000275.1, from coordinate 1,140,808 downwards.
ACAGAGATTGGAGATCAATTTCCTAACTTTGACATTGATACTGACTCCATAATATCACTCTGCTCCTTCTTTGGTAACTAATCCCACTACTACTGCCTCATTCCCTTCACGGCATTCTTAGCATTTTCAAGATCCCCAACACTGCATCATTCTTTAAATGTTCCAATCTCCCCATTCCATTATCCTTCTCAACTCTTTTATTTTCTTACCTGAGAAGTCAAAAGTGCCTCCTATATCCATAGGTGCCATAAATGTCATGCAAGTTTCATCTGATTGTGTGGTCCATCTCACAGGTAGATTCCTGTATTCATTTTTAGGCCCTATCTGGTACTACAGGTATCAAAGGAAGCCTTGCAATTAAAATGTGAATCTTGCAGACAGACACAGTCTTGATGGCTTGATGGTCACTGTTTGCTCTTACTCAATTTCTTTCACTTTATGTTCTCAGAAACAGACCATGAACCAAGCACTGGATGTGGTATTGAGAGAGACACAGTCACCTACATCCACAGAAAGGTGCCTTGCTTTATAGTCAGGCACCCTTGATGTTACCCAGGTTCTGAGGAAATGGTTGTCTCCTCTCTGGGTCTTACTTTGCTTACGTATGAAATGAGACGCCAAAGCCAAACTATGAGGTCCATCATTTTGAATAGTGTCTGGCATATAGTGAATATTCAGTGAATAATTTTTGCAGAATAGAAACATCCATAGAAGTCTTTGGAAAACACTCAGTGGTATGTTTAGATCAATGCTGGGCCAACAAAATATTTTTACCTCTTGGAAAGTTATAAATATCTGTGAATACAGGGACCATCACCAGAAAACTGCCTTCTCTATGGTTTTCCCAGCTTTTTAAAAAAAATTATTTATTTATTGCTTCAGGTTACATCTCCAACATAGTGTCCTCTTTCCACCCTTCCCAGTCCCGCCCTCCCACCCTCTAGCCCCTAACACTTCCATCCCACTCCTCGGGGAGTGGAGTGTCCCTATATAACATTTCCCAGCCCCAGTTCAGCAGTCATATGAGGGCCAAGAGCCTCCTCATACACTGGAGGCCTACAACACAGTACCACCAGGGAAAAGTGTTTCAATGACAGGGAGAGAAAAAAAAAAGTCTATGTCCATGTTACCTTTGGCGCATTGGTTGCAGTATAGATATCCTGTACTATATAGCTAAAATCTGACTATAAGTGAATAGATGCTATGTGCATTCTTCTGAGACTGGGTTAACTCATTCAGGATGAGCTTCTCTATTCCATCCATTTGGCTGCAAATTACATAATATCCTTGTTTCTGATAGCTGAGTAGTATTCCATTGTGTAGATGTACCATAGATTTTTAATCCATTCTTCAGTTGAGGTACATCTGGGTTGTTTCCAGTTTTTAGCTATTACAAATAAGGCTGCTATGAAAAAAGATGAAGAAACTTCCTTGTGATTTGGTGAGGAGTCATTTGGATGTATACCCAGAAGTGGTATGGCTGGGTCCTGAGGCAGAGCTATTCCAAGTGTTCTAAGATATCGCCAGACTGACCTCCATAGTGGTTGCACAAGCCTGCACTCCCACCAGCAATAGAGGAGGGTTCCCCTTTCTCCACACCCTCGCCAGCATGTGCTGTCATTTGAGCGTTTGATCTTAGCCATTCTGACAGGTGTGAGACTGAATCTTAGATTCATCTTGAGTTGCATTTCTCTGATGTTTAAGGATTCTGAGCATTTCTTCAAGTGTCTCTCAGCCTTTAGGAATTCCTCCTTTGTGAATTCTCTGTTTAGCTCTTTTCCCCATTTTTAATTGTATTATTTGGTTTCTTGGCATTTAATTTCTTGAGTTCTTTGTAAATTTTGTATATTAGCACTTTGTCAGATGTGGGGTTGGTAAAGATTTTTTTTTCCCAATCTGTAGGCTGCCATTTTGTTCGATTGACAGTGTCTTTTGCCTTACAGAAGTTTTTCAGTTTAATGAGGTCCCATTTATTGATTGTTGGTCTTAGGTCCTGAGCTGCTGGTGTTCTGTTCAGGAAGTTGTCACCTGTGCCAATGATTTCGAGAGTTTTTCCCACTTTCTCTTTTGACTGGGCTTATGTTAAGGTCTTTGATCCACTTGGACTTAAGTTTTGTACCAGGTGATAAGTGTGGGTCTAATTTCATTCTTTTACAAGTGGACATCCAGTTGGACCAGCATCATTTGTTTAAGATGCTGTCCTTTTTCTATTGTGCGGTTTTGGCTTCTTTGTCAAAAATTAGGTGACGATAGGTGTGTGGGTTCATTTCTGGGTCTTCAATTCGATTCCATTGATCCACTGGTCTGTTTCTATACCAGTACCATGCTGTTTTTATTACTATTGCTCTGTAGTACAGCTTGAAATCTGGGATGGTGATACCTCCAGATGTTTTTTTTATTGTACAGAATTGATTTAGCTATTCTAGGTTTTTTGTTGTTCCATATGAAATTGAGAATAGCTTTTTCCAGGTCTATAAAGAATTGGGTTGGTATTTTGATAGGAATTTCATTGAATCTCTATATTGCTTTTGGTAGGATGGCCATTTTTATTATGTTGATCCTCCCTATCCATGAGCATGGGAGATCTTTCCATCTTCTGATGTCCTCTTCCATTTCTTTCTGCAAGGGCTTTCTTGAAGTTCTTGTTGTACAGGTCCTTTACTTGCTTGGTTCAAGTTACCCCCAGGTATTTTATATTGTTTGTGGCTATTGTGAAGGGAGTTGTTTCCCTAATTTCTTTCTCAGCCCATTTATTTGTTGTATAAAGAAGGACTTCTATTTTTTAAATTAATTTTTTATCCAGCTACCTTGCTGAAGGTGTATATCACCTGTAAGAGTTCTGTGGTGGAATTTTTGGGGTTGTTTATGTATACTATCATATCATCTGCAAATAGGGATAATTTGACTTCTTCATTTCCAATTTGTATCCCCTTGGTCTTCTTTAGTTGTCTTATTGCTCTAGCAAGAACTTCAAGTATTATATTGAAGAGATATGGCGGAAGTGGGCATCCTTGTCTTGTCCCTGAGTTTAGAGGAAATGCTTCAAGTGTCTCTCCATTTACTTTGATGTTGGCTACTAGCTTGCTGTATATTGCCTTTGTTATTTCCAGATATGGTCCTTGTATGCCCGTTCTGTCCAGAATTTAGCATGAAGGGTGTTGGATTTTGTCAAATGCTTTTTCCGCATCTAGTGAGATAATCATGTGCTTTTCTTCTTTCATCTTGTTTATATGGTGAATGACATTGATGGATTTTCATATGTTGAACCATCCCTGCATCCCTGGGATGAAGCCTATTTGATCATGGTGTATGATACTTTTGATATGTTCTTGGATTCGGTTTGCTATTATTTTATTAAATATTTTTGTATCTGTGTTCATGAGGGAGATTGGTCTGAAGTTCTCTATCTTTGTTGGGTCTTTGTGTGGTTTAGGAATCAGGGTGACTGTGGCCTCATAGAATGAGTTTGGCAGTGTTCTTTCTGATTCTATTTTGTGAAAGAGTTTGAAGAGTATTGGTATTAGCCCTTCTTTGAAGGTTTGGTAGAATTCTGTGCTGAAACCATCTGGCCCTGGGCTTTTTTTAGTTGGGAGATTTTTAATGACTGTTTCTATTTCCCTAAGGGTTATAGGGCTGTTTAATCTGTTAACCCGATCTTGATTTAGCTTCGGTAGGTGGAATCTATCAAGAAAATTGTCCATTTCACTTAAGTTTTCATCTAACCAGGATTATTACAGACCTCTTTAGCTGTTTAGACAAGGCTATGTCCAAGTCTTGCAAATCTTGCTTAACAACTGGATATCCTGAAGAATTTATTCAGGCTAGAGTATAAATGGCTGCTGGTAAATAATTCAGAAGAATGTCAGAAGAATGAGGCCAGGTCCCTGACAACATCAGCATCTGACTGAGCATTATGAACTATTACTTCTAATAGAGAAATGGTCAGCAGTGATCAGGGGCTACTGGGACTAGAGTAAGACTCAGATTCATCTTAAGTCAAATAAGGGATTAACTTCACTGACAGGCATGGTTCTGATATTCTAGAATAGGGTTTCTTATGTCTTTGGTTTAAGTATAGACTTTAGTGGCTGAGCCATTTCTCCAGCCCTAGAATAGGGTTTCTTTTTTTTTTAAACATTTATTTATTCATTTATTATGTATACAGTATTTGCTCTACATATATGCCCGGGCAACAGATCTCAATGTAGATGGTTGTGAGCCACCATGTGGTTGCTGGGAATTGAACTCAGGACCTTTGGAAGAGCAGCCAGTGCTCTTAACCTCTGAGCCATCTCTCCAGCCCTAGAATAGGGTTTCTTAACATGAGAACTGGTAACATTTTAAGCAGAATTCATCTCTATTGTGGGTACTAATCTGTACATTTCAGAATGGTAAGTAACATCCCTGGCCTCTATCCCATAGATGCACGCTGCATCCACCACCCCATTAGTGGTGACAACCAAAAATGCTTCCTAATTTTATCAAATGCCTCCTGAGAGACAATATCACTTCCTCCTGGGAACCATAGATTTAGAATATAAATTATGAAAATGTGCTGATTTTCAGATATTTGGGTAAGCGTGGCACCTTATTCCAGTTCAGCCTCCACGCTCTACTTGCTCTTCCTGGGAATTTTTCTCTGCCATCTCTTCATAGATTATCACTTGTCATGTCTATATTGCTCCTCAACTCTAGGTCTCATCCTCTGTAAAGCTTTCCAGTACCTCCTAAAATGCGACTGGAAGCCCTCCCCTGTTCAGTCACAAGGTGAACTCCCTTACCATAACACTTGTGGCTATCTTGGTTTTCTTAAATGAAACCTTACACTTTGTGAATGTGGAGTTTCTGCCTTTCCATGCATAGATTTCTAGCTCCCAACATCAAGCCTTCTAATCACAGGACAAATAAATACAGTAAAAGAATGCTAACAAGATGGGAGATGGCTTAGTCAAGTGCAAGCATGAGGATCTGAGTTTGGATGCCCAGAGCCTACTTAGAAGTTGAGTGTTGTTGTCACATGTCTGCAAGTACAAGACTGGAGAGTATAGCAGATAGTACTGTAGAGCCCAGTGTCAAACAAAGCCTAACTGATGAGCACCGGGTACAGTGAGAGACCCTGTCTCATAAAATAAGGTGAAAAGCCATCAAAGAAGACACCCAGTATGAATTTCCAGGCTGTTCCATGTGTTCACACACAAACACACACACATACATGCATGCACACATGCACGTGCAAATACAGGATACTAATGCTTAATGATCACCTAACATGTTCCAGTCCTACCATGACTCTGATATCAATAGCATATATTCAAATTAAGACCTTCTTTTAGCATATCCTCACCCTGATGATCCAGAGAGTAGAGATAACTCATCCAAAGTGACACACACAGCAAACAGTACATTGGAGCATGTGATCTTTTGTTTGTAGTTCTCACTCTTCTAGTCTGATCTATCTTCTGCTTTGCATGCTGCTCAGTCTTACTTCCTAAGGTACTGACTGCAGAGTCCTTTGCTGCATCTCCAGGTTCCTAGGGGATGCTCTGCTAGTACTGCTTCTCCAGGCTACTCTAGGCTACAGGGCTCTTTTCTTGGCAGTTACAAAGCAGGCAAGAGTGCGTGAGTAGTGTTAACAGACATGCTTCAAGTACCCATTAGACACAGTGGCACTCCAGCCAAGAAACCAAAAATAGAGGGCAATGAAAAGACCCTCCTCACTGCAGCAGGAATGAAAGCAGAGGACTGTGGGCATATTCAATACTCTTTCCCATCTTTAGTGGTGTTATTATACTTCTTCAACCTGCCCAGTATTGGGGACCTTTGGGGGCTGAGTAAAAACAGTAATTTTTCGCTTCTACTCTCCTAGAGTCAGGTTCAGAATTTAATAAATGCTATAAAAAGATACTAAAGCATTCCAATTCCTCCTCTCCGCAGATTGCTTTTTAATTTAGTTTCAGCACTGATGTTAGATTGACAGTTGTGGAGGCTGAAGTGTGTCCATTCCCACAAGTGGTCTGAGGCAAAGATAGAGGATCTTTTTGCACATGCATGCACACCCACATGCCCTACCACAGAGAGAGAGAGAGAGAGAGAGAGAGAGAGAGAGAGAGAGAGAGAGAGAGAGAGCTCTCCCCTGAAATGAACACTTTCAAAACAAACTGCATCAAACTGATCTGGACACTCTGTCTGCCTCATCTTTAACAACCTGAAGCCGAGTTCTCAAATGAAAACAGGCACAAAGAAAGTTTCCCTCTCAACCACTACTGCTGCCAATATAGGATTCTGTCTGATTTTCTTTATGTTTGGAATTGATGTTTTGGATTTGGTCATTCCCAGAGAAAGCATGTTCCAGAAAGACAAGTTATAGCTTCCAAAAAATGTATGACTTTGCCAATGTAAGGGAGTCCCATTGTTTGTGGTGAAGGTGGCACCCAAGCCTTTGCTATACATAGTTCAATTCTGTTTCTTGACCTTATCTTGGGTTACGTCACTGCATTCACTAAAAGAAGTTGGAGGATAGTTGAAAGAGGATTTGATGATTCCAAAGAAATCTTACATAGATATATTTGTCCCTCTCAGGTCTCTGAGGTGGTTGAAGAATAGACAGCTAGAGTCTCATAGTTAGGTTTTGAGTTGTTTTTGAATCAAGAGGGTGTTCTGGATCTAAGAAGATGTTTTTAATAGTGATGCAAGTTAGTATGAAAGCTGAGTCAGTTATAGAACATTAAACTCATGGAGATGGTTAGATGGTAGAATGTTAAAGTCAGGGGCCAAATATGTATAAACTGGACATTGGGAAGGTATACTGGGCCATTTAACTCTCATAAATGTGGCATATTTATATCTATTGTTTTGTATAATACTTACTGTTATAAGAGAAGGAACCATCTGTTGGACTGAAAGGGGAAACTTCTGGGGGGAAGAGGGTGGAAGGGTGGGATAGGAAGGGGGAATAGGGAGGGGTTTGTGACTGAGATGTAACTTGAAGAAAAAAAAATAAAGTATTTAAAAAAAGTCATTAATATTCCCATGAAAATGCCTCCAGTACCAAACCTGCCCCTAATATTAGTTATTACTAATATACAATCTTACTTCAAACATTCTAAATCATTTTTCTTTCTTTTTTCCTATTCTTGCTTTTACTCTGTATGCTAGCTCAGTTGACAATTAGGACATATCCATTTTACTGATGAATAAATCAAAACTTAGGATAAAGCTGAAGTCAATCTATATCTATTTAGTTCAATTCATTTACTCAATCTATAGATATTTACTGAGTGCTGCTTTGGTCAATCCAATGCGAATACTCTGGTAATTCGGTAAATATAAAGAGATACAAGACAGATGTAATCATGTGCCCTCCAAAGTGAAGAGAAAGATGTGTTGTTCAGCCCTTTCAGTACATAATACCATATGAGAAATAATGATGAAATGATCATGGGCAGCTATGGGAGCCAGAGGGGAATACCCAACCCACATCTTGTCAGACAAGTATCGCAGGTACATGTGTCATCTGTGTTGAGAGTCACAGCAGTGATGAGTAGAGTTTTCTAGAGTGAGAAAAGAGAGTTTCTATCACATCAAACTGACAGACACTTGGGAAAACAAAAACTCTAAAAACAAATCCTCCAAAACATAGATTTGGGAGGCAGAGACAAAGTATTCTGAGTGACGAGGAAAAAAAAATTGAGTGAGGGAAAACTCATTGCAGAATTGCAGACCTCATAGGCTGTGCTTAGCATGTAGAATCTCTGCTGATATCCAAGGGGAATCACTGCAGATATTTAGACAATTTAGGAATAAACTAGCTCTCTGTCTTTTTCTTTTTTTGGGTGGGGGTCTCTGGAGACAGTAAAATGGAAGAGCAAAAAACAGAGAAAGCTCTCTGATCATGTGCACCTAAAGCAGGAGACTAGGAGGAGGAGTGGGCTGGTAGCCAACAGGACAAATGGCCAAGGACACTGTGTGTTGTGGTTCACTAGCGCTGCACTGCCTTTGAGAGGAAGGAGTGAGATGCTGCCCGAATTGCTGGTTGGCTGGAGACTGTGGAATCACCCATGTAACTAATTTATTAATAAAGCAAGCAGACAAGCAGACAAGAGACGCCATCTGAAGTGTGTGCTTTTGGCTGTGAGCCCTGAGGGAGAGACCAATGCCCGGCCATGATGCCTGTCCAGCATTCTGTCTGGATTCCCTTCAAGACACAGGATTATTCCAGAATATCCACATGGAGATGCCTAGGACAGAGCAGGGTCTCAGCTCTTACTTTCTGCCCCTATGCACAGAGATTGACAGTACTTCCTTTCTGTCTCCTGTGTTACCACAGCCTTTCTAATCACCCTCTGAATGTTTCACAGAGCAGACGGTGAGCTGGTCCTAAGTCAAAGCAGACCAGAGCAAGCCTAACCTTATGACAAAGGAGCTAAGCATATTCATCTTCTTGGATTCAGTTTTTCTTTCCCCTTGCCTTTCCACCAGGCTTCTTGGGATGAAGCATCTCATCAATTCCTACACTAATTACTTGCTGTGTGTTCTCATGGCGACTGATAAGGAAGTAATTAGGGTGGACATGTAGGGATTACAGAAGGGAAAAAAATGTTCCATTGTCAAGATAATGCCAGTTCTCCATGTCTCCTAACAAATGACCACAGCAGGATCCTAGGATAGTTTAGAGATGTAGAGGCTGGAAAAGGATGGATGTAACAGAGGAAGAGACAGGGAACAAATGTCTGCATTTCAGATAAGTTCTTGACAGTCCTCCAGCTCAGGAGTTTCAAACTCAAAACTTGTATCCAAGGCAACTGACATGTGGCCTTCCAGAGTTACTGCAGGGGAGGGGAAGGGTACCCAATCTCTCCTCAAAAGCAACAGAACTCAGCACCCCTACCACTTGAAAAGGGAGCCTTTCATTCTCACTGTTGAGAAGCTGGAAATCCAGCTGTTCTGTGAAATTTCTCATTCTACCCCTACTTCATTTTGGAAACCTACCTGTTTCCTTTTTTAAGTACATTAAGAGCCAAACAAAATGATATTTGATTGCCAAATGTGGCTTGTGGGCAGCAGACTTGAGAGTTCTAATTTTAGTCCAATGCCTTTTAGAAAGAGTAGGAAATTCAGTGAGTATGTGAAAGTTGGGAGAGACTTGTCCAAGATCAGAGAACAAATGAATCAGGGAGCCAAGACTTAAGTAAACATTTACTTTCTCCCCTCCCATCTTTAACAATACTTAAAATTGGGAGTTGGTCATCAGCTCTAGTAATAAAAGAAGCACACAAATGAATGCCATGTAGCTATCAATCTGCCTCCGTAAAACTATACAGCATAAAATGAAAACCCAGTGGCTTAGGGGAAAAAGGAGACAAGGAGAGAAAGTGCTAAGACAGAAAGACCTGAACATTGTATTGCATTCATTTAAAACTCAGGGAGCACTCACCTTTATAGTGAAGGATTAGACTGGGATTCTGGACATAGTCATGTCCTGTGCCCCTTCAAGCACCTGCTAAGTAGAAACAGGAAAGCAGACCCATAAAATAATTTAAGAATGGAGTATTCCAAATGTCAAGAGAAACTGTCTTCCAGAAACTAGGGTGGGCCAGAGAAAGACGGTATCAAACTCATATTGTTTTGACAGTGATTGGAAAATCTTTAAAGACAATACTGTATTTGAGATAGAATATAAATAGTAATATTTTATTTGTATACAAGTCAATAAGTTCTCAGGGACACAGAGGGTTGGGATATTTGAGATCATCCTAGTTATTTCTGTGATTTTGGTCTCATTAATTTCAGAGCCAAACACAGAATTTGGGTGTACAGTAAGTACTCAATAACTATTTGCATCATCTAAATGAATAGGTGTAGATGAGAAGAATGAAGAAGGGAAAAGTTGTCAGTCTCCATGAAGATATTAGCAGGTCTTATAGGAAATATGTTTCTGGTGGTAGCAATGGTTAAGCAATCACCCTGAGAGAGCAATGCATGGAAATTTCACAGCAGGCAACAACAATACTCAATAGATTTTGTGTTCATAAATGTAGCCACAGGAGGCAAGAATGGAGTGAGGAATGGAGCCCATATTTGAGAAGGCCAAGTAGACAAAGCAAAGGAAAGCATGACCATGGTGCAAAGATAAAACCTTGGTTATCAATGTTGTATCTGGGGAACATTCACCTGGCAGTGTTTATGCAGAGAACTGTAAGATGAAAGACCTAATGCAGGAGTCCCTTGGGAAGCTGCTAAGAGCTCACCATCATCTCTCAGCAAATATTTGTGGAATAAGTATCATGTTCCAGGCATTATTCTAGCAACCAGGGAGAGATCTAGTGATGAATAAAGCAATCAATCAACACTTACTGTACACCTAGTTTGTGCCAAGCACCTTCCATGAACAGAGTTTTGGTCTCATTCATAGCAAAGCCAAGCACAGACGTTAGCATATAACAGGTGCTCAATAATGTTTGCTGGATCTTAATGACAATACATAGATGTATAGTTTTAGGACTGGAGAATTCTAGTAGGTTTCAGGGTCATAAATAGTATTGTTCTTAGATTAGGATTATGGGTTTCTGTTATATGTCTCAATAATTGTTCTGTGCCCTAAGCAATTCCTCTTCTCCTGACTGGGATCAGCTTCTGAATCTTCACACTTGAGGAAGGTGGGTTAGATATAAACAGGAAAGTCATATACAAAACTGAACAATCAAATGGGCTAGGTGGGAAAGGAAAACAACAGAATATACACAATATTTTGGGCTGGAACTACAGAGTGTCACAAAGAGGAAAGGGAAAGAAGCATGTTTGGAGAATTCCAGTTGGTGAATTGAATGTTTACCAACTTTTAGTGTCATTTCTCTGTCATAACCTCACCCTTGGAAGACCTCAGGCTGAATAGCCATTGCTATTTCCCACTACTCTCATTACTATAATTAACCAAATTCATTGGTGCTCCCTAAGCATTCTATACACTGTGGAAAAGCACTTTCCTAATGACTGTTAATGAATTTCACACCACCTCTGAGTCTGCCAAGGTCTGTGGAGTGACTCATTTTTCATTCCTGGGAAATGGGCATGGAAAAGGGTTGAAGGTTAACAAGGTCATTCAGCCAGAAGCTAATTCAATACTGGCCTGTGGGACTGTTTTGCAGCCGTTTATCACCTGCCCCTGGTGAGCCAGCCAGAGAAGCACAGGTGTGAATTGGCTACGCAACAGGTCATGGGAAGACGCAGGTGATGGCAAATCCATTACAGAATTGGTCATGAAAAGCAATCTCATGGAGAGAGGAAAAAAGAAAAAGAAAAAGAATGGTGCCCTGTGGGTGTTGAAAGGGGAAGGAAGGTGAAATTAAGGCATAAAAGGCTTCCCAAAGATTCAGAAATTCATAGGAGAAACCCAATCTTCTTCTGACAAAGATCAGATAAAGAAAAGATGGTTTTCTGTGCTAGGAAGAAAAAGGTGACTTCCAATTATAAGGTCATAGGAGGTCAACATGTAGCTTCAGGGTCAAGGAAGGGTGACCCTTTGCCAGACATCAGGGATGACTTCTAGGGAAAAAAAAGAAGGTATTTTAGCATTCTAGTGAAAATGTAAGTTTGAAACTTTTAAATTAAAAAGCAGATGGATTAAGTTGCTACTCCAACTAAGAGCCACAGGCAGCTGCTCTGTATTCTTCAGGCACAACAGTTAATTTGTCTAACTCACTGCTTCTGAACTACATTCATTTATTTGAGGTTTTGTCACATGCATTTGCTGGCTTCTCAAATGACTGCAACAGAATTTATAAAGACGCAGACCAGTCCTTGTCACTTAGGATCTTCCCTGTGTTGTGTTGGAATCAGGTCTTGGCCAGCAATAGCTAAGCAGCAGGGAGCGCCCATCATTTTCTTCAAGCACCAATACAAGAAAGGACAGCCACTCGTGTGGCAGACAGCAGGAAGTGAAAGACTTGGAGCAGAGGTCATGCTCCAAGTTCCCTGGTTTGAAAGACTGGATCAAGCACAATTTTTTTATTGTTTATTTATTACTTCAAGTTACATCTCCATCACAGTGCCCTCCCTCCACCCCTCCTGGTTCCACCTTCCCACCCTCTCCTCCCTCTCCTACCCATCCCTCCAATGAGGAGTGGCCCTATATATCAGCCCCACTCAGTTAAACAGTCACATGAGGGCTAAGAGCTTCCTCTTGCACTGGGAGCTTACATGGTAGCACCCCTAGGGCAAATTGTCCCATTATTAGGTAACAAAGTCTACATTCCTGATCCTTTTGGTTTATTGGTTTTGGGATAAGTACTATATGGATAAAATTCAGTTATAAGTGAGTAGATGCCATGTGCATCTTTCTGAGTCTAGGTTAGCTCACTCAGGATGAGCTTTTCTACTTCCATCCATTTGGCTGCAAATTGCATGATTTCCTTGTTTCTGATAGCTGTGTAGTATTCCATTGTGTAAATGAACCACATTTTTTTTATTCCTGGAGTCAGTTGAGGGACATCTGGGTTGTTTCCAGTTTCTAGATATTACAAATAAGGCTGCTATGAACATAAATGAGGATATGTCCTTGTGGTTTGGTGAGGAAATGTTTGGGTGGATACCCAGAAGTGGTATGGCTGGGTCTTGAGGTAGGGTTATTCCAAGTTTTCTAAGATATCACCAGACTGATTTCCATAGTGGTTGTGCAAGTTTGCACTTCCACCAGCAATGTAGGAGTGTTCCCCTTTCTCCACAGCCTTACCAGCATGTGCTGTCATTTGAGTTTTTGTTGTTAGCCATTCTAACAGATGTGAGATGGAATCTCAGAGTCGTCTTGAGTTGCATTTTTCTGATGATTAAGGAGGTTGAGCTTGTCTTCTAATGTCTCACAATATCTACCCATTGATCAGGGGCATTTTTTTTCCTTTATTTTTTATTTCTTCAAGTTACATCTCAATCGCAGTCCCCTCCCTATTCCCCCTCCAGTCCCACCCTCCCACCCTCAACCTCCCATCCTCTTCCCTTTTTTTTTTTCTTTTAAGTTTAAGGTATATCTTATTTCCCCCTACAGTTTCCCCTTTCAGTCCAACAAATGGCTCTTTCTCTTATAATAATAAATGCAATACAGTACAACAGAGGTAATTAGGCCACAGTTATGAGGGTTATATGGCTTAACTACATTCCCAATGTCCAGTCCATATGTATTTGGTACCTGACTTTAACATTCTACTATCTAACCATCTCCATGAGTTTAAAGTTCTATATCTGGCTCAACATTCATACTAACTTGCAACACAATTTTAAAAGTATCTTCTTATATCTATAAGACTCTCTTGACTCCTAAACAACTCAAAATTTAATTATGAGACCCTAGCTATCTGTTCTTCAACCACCTCAGAGACCTGAGAGGGATAAATATATCTGATTTTATAGGAAGTACAGGGTCTATCAAGGGCATTTTTAAGGCAGACATTTAAAGTCCCTGTCTGTGGTGTATGGGAATGAAAAACAATTGGATTTGGGAGGGAAGACAAAGGAGATGTGCCTGCAGAAGTGGGAGAGAAAAATCTTTTTTTTGTTGTTGTTGTTGGTTTTTTTTTAAATAAATTTATTTATTTGTTGCTTCAGGTTACATCTCCATCATAGTGTCCTCTTTCCCCCTTCCTGGCCCTGCCCTCCCATTCTCTACCCCCTCATCCTTCCCTCTTGTTCCTCTGGAGTGGAGTGTCCCTACATAACAGTCCCCCGCCCCAGTTCAGCAGTCATATGAGGGCCAAGAGCCTCCTCATACACTGGGGTCCTACACGGCAGTACCACCAGTGAAATTATGTTGTTTCATTTTGATTTTAGGTACCATGGACTGACCCCAGGGTGACCTCTTATATACCAGCCAAGCACTATTACCACAAAGCTCTATCCTCAACTCTACTTCTACTTTTTTATTTTGAAACACAATCTGACTAAAGCGCCCCAGCAGGTCTTGAACTTGTGGTTTTCCTGTGATAGCTTTCCTAGGTAGCTGTGATCCCAGGCATGAACCATCAGGTATTATGGAAATGAGTCTTTAATCAACTAAATTCCACAGGAAAAGAGATATACAAGAAGATGAGAGAAGAAATCATTCCTATTTCCCCCTCCAAAATCTCTTGGTAGGAGCATCAAGCTCTCAAGACTTCAATAGACAATGGCCACACTTCCCTGATACTGAGACCAGAAACTAAGCACACAGGAAAAGCCAACCGTTACCATTTATTGTTTACTATGTTCCAGGAATTGGGCTCAGCACTGAAATGATAATGGATATGACTACTTGTAAGCACACACTGTCCTGAGCTTGTACTTGACATTTCTCATGCATTTATCTCTTTTCATTCTCAAGCTATCTGTGGTGGCTAATATTAATTGTCAACTTGACTCAACTGGGAGATGTCTATAAGATTAGGAAAGCACAATTCTGGGTATTTCCATAAAGACGCTTCCGGAGAGGATTAGATCATGATGGCTCTGAACTAATAATTGCTTTAATTCATTGATGTATGCAAGACTTGAACAGACAACTTAGGAGGTGACGGCACTGTGAGAGGTGGAGTATATTTGGGAGAAATCAACTACTCCGGCACTTTCCAGGTCATATTCCACAACCTGGCGGGGTCTACTTTGTTGTAGGTCTCCTCTGATTCAGTTTGTTTCTGTGTCACTGGGAGGAGACTTGTTTGTTTTACCACATATATCCCACCATAATGTTCTGCCTCGCACTGAAGCAATGGGGCCACATGATCGTGGATTGAGACTATGAACCACAGTAAATCTTTCCTCCTCAAACATTTCTGTTAGATATTTGTGAATGATGAAAAAGTGACTGAAACTCTACCCTGTGAAGCCTTACCACTCTCATTTTCAAAGCAAGAAGCTCTAGCAATTCAGAGTAGTAACTTTATCCAAGGTCATCAATACGTGGTGCAGCATGGACTGATGCTCACTCAGGTCTATGAACATACATGGCCTTTCCTCCCTGCTTATGTACTCATTTGAGGGCTTGCTTCTTTGTTGTATAGCTTCCTATTACAAAAGCAATAAACTCACGTGGTCAGAGAATCTGCAGGAAGGATTACATAGCTCACAGTGACTTTCCCAGTACACCTTTCTGTCATGTTACTCTAAGCAGCTTCAAAAGGGAATGACAACATCCTGCAGCTGGTAAGAAATTCCTGCTCATTTTTATACACTTCCTCCTTAGATATCCAGAAACCCAACTGATTTTGTAGACAATTAGACCAACTGAGAGGTAGTGAAATGGATAAGAATCAGATAGATGATGGATAAAAAAACAAAAACAACAACAAAACAAAAAAAAAACCCCAAAAAACAAAAAACAGATTTTCCACACTAACTTGCTGTCCAGAGCCTTTTGGCTTATTCCTAGAGGAGTCCTCAGCATTGATTAGTTACCAAAGTCCAAACAGCAGAAGGGGAAAGGACAAACATGAAAGTCTGCCAGGCTCCACCCCCGTGGGAGGAGCCAGAACTTTCCATTCGGTCCTCACTTCAACACCTTAGCTTGGTCACTGGTATTGAACACTGCTTTCAGCCCAAATAACCTATTGTCTTCCTTCTATTCACCACTTACCACCTCCATGCTGTGCCCTGTAGATGCGTGTGCAGTCAGGGACTATAACACGGGAGCCCCTTGTACTGCCAGGACTGAGACTCCATCTTCACTTTCCAGTAATAGAATATGCAAAATCTGTTGGACAATTTCTACCTTTCCGTGGAGATTTTGGCAACCAGAAAGGGATATAAATGGATGTAGGGAGTTAGATAAATTAAATTAGATTTAGAAAATATATAGGGGTTTCTGAAACTGTCTCTTAATTCGGGGCATGAAGAGCATTATCAGCATGTGGACTAAAAAC
>CAJQZJ010000275.1:1113955-1124830 GCA_907164525.1 Lophiomys imhausi | reverse complement strand
ATGTGGACTAAAAACAGGAAACAAACAGGAGACTTAATAGACTGAAAAACAAGGTTGAAGTCAGGAAAAACAGGAAAGACTCAATAGACTGAAAAACAAGGTTGAAGTCAGGAAAACAGGAAAGACTTAATGGACTTGAAGAAACAAAGTATCTGGCCTGACATTGTTTTCAGCTGCTAAGTGGGCGGAGCCCAAATTAAGCTGAAACAGAGTTCCTCCTATTTAAGGACAGTGTATGGAGCCCAGAAGGAGAAGAGGCCCCTGATGCTAGAGAGCTCTAAGAGTCCTGCTGAAAAAAGTGCTGGCCATCATTTGATGGCCAGATTTCCCTGAAGCAGAAAGAAGCTGGTGAACAAAGAAAGCCTGAGCAAGACACCAAAAGGCCAAGGACTGGACCCTGTGGCTCAGCTTTTGCCTGGAGGGGTTTGATCTGTCCGATCAGTGGCCTAGGGGAAACTGTGCCTGGCTTTGGGGACTAAGGCAGAACAGCTGAGTTCCTGATTCAAAAGAAGTAAGTTGGCCTGCAGATGGCTGGGGTCTCCCACAGAGAAGAAAGCATGAAGCCTTATTTAAGGTGAGACTGCAATAACCAACTTACTCTGACGAACCTGCATCTGAGAGATCCAGAAAAAGGACTGCTAAGTGCGTTAAAGAATCTACAACAAAGACTGTGTTCCTGACGACTGAGGACCTGCCCCAGAGACTGTATCATTCTAAAAGGTTAGAAAAATAATTATCAATAGGTTTAGTGGATAGGTTAAAGGGGTTGTAGGAATTTATAGGATTAATAGTTAAGAAATTGTTGGTGTTTGTTATAAGTCAATTTAGTAATAAATAAATAAATGTTAAATAATAAAAGTTCGGTTACAATGGAGGTTGATCTAACTTGCAGAAAATTAAGGAACCAGGTCCCTCTGATGAAACCTTTTCACCTTTTCATCATTAGAATTTGCAACACATGTATATATCCAATTTTTACGAATGGAATTGAAAGATTCAATATCTCAAAACTGATTTAAACCTTCTCTTCAATAATGCATAAATGTACATTTCAAATAAAATAAATAATAACAATTTCAGTTTTGAAACCTTGTATTTCCTCTGTGAAACCAATAAAGTTTTACTTTTCAAATTTGAATGTGTATTTAACCTCCTGTCACCTTTGTCACAATAAAGATTCTAAACTCATAAAAAAAATTACAACACAATGAGTAGAGTCATGTGAACTGGGAATGTATGCCTTGTGAAAAGGGAGTATCAAAATGAAGGGTGAAGATTCAGGCACAGTTACCTATATATAGCACAGAATACTTAGAAACAAACGTCCATGGTGTATTTGCCCTTGAAATGTTGGGCTCTATCACAATCATAGTACTATCAGTCCTAACACAGAAAAAAATTTACCGCTTGCAGAGGCCCCATTTCTTCTGTTATGGCTGCCTCCAGACAAAATAGCTTGACAAAAGGAAGGGTGTTGTAGACGGATAATAATTCCAGTAGATATACAGAAGAAACAAGCAGAGCTTCAGTGGTCTCATCCCCTAGATGGGGTTCTGAGCATTAAATCAGATAAACAGCATCCTTATTAAGGAGAAGTGTATAATAGATCATTGACCGCGCTCTCCGTCACTGGTAGTGACAAGTCATGACAATGGCAACAATGAAGGTCCTGGGTGAAGAGCTGATGGCTAAGTAAGTACTGTGCACCAAGCGTGTAGCCTACTGCCAGTGTTCTTGAGATAGTGATTACTAACAGCCTTGAAGCACCTCCCCTTTGGAACGTTTGGCTCTGATGGGAGCTTTCAAAGATTAAATCAAAGCCTATCCAGGAATTTTAAAGGAAGTCTGTGAATTTCATTTTTGGGTTCCGCTGAAAAACATTTCAGACTCAAGCTCTCTTTCTTTTAAATGTGGAAGGTGGAAAGATGATCAGCTCCCTCTCTCTCTCTGTTTTCAGCACTTCTCTTCAACAACCGTCCATTCATGCCCCATTTAATTTTCACACATATTCTAGGATGCTAATTTTCTTTTAGACTTTACTGAGCAAGCTCCTCAGCTTCTGTCTCAAGGGCACAGAACCCAAAAAGCTAAAAAAAAAAAAAAAAAAGAGTAAGTCTTGTTGTAGGGATGAGCTTCCTTAAACTCCAGAGCTCTGAGATTGACAGCGACGGAAAGATTTAAAAAAAAAAATAGAGATAACCCATTTTGTGTTTTCAAATTCTACTCTGCCACATGATAATGGTAAGGAGGTATTAATTCCGATCTTCATTTTGACAGCTATATGGATATGTTGTCCTTCTTTATCATCAAGCAGACATATAGAATATATAGAATTCGAAGATAGGTGTTTAGAATGCTTATGCCACTGTTCTAAACAAGTAGCTGATAGCTGTTAACGTGAATGCAGATATGTTTATTACTTTCTGTAATCAAAAGAAGACACTCCAAATGTGACAGTTAGTACTTGGTGTCAACCTGACAGTATCTGGAATCAGCCATGATATAAGCTTCTGGGCACGCATGCCTCTGAGGGATGTCCTTGATTTTGTTAATTGAAGCATGAAGACTCCCCCTGAAGGTGTGTGCTCTCGGTCCATGAGCTGGAGTTCTGGGCTACATGAAAAGGAGAAAGCTAGTTGAGCACAAGAACTCATCTCTTTCTCTCTCTCTCTCTCTCTGCATCTTGACTGCTGAGGCAATGTAACCAGCTTCTTTCTGTGACTCCTACCTTTCTGAGTTCCTTGCTATGATGGACTGTAATCCAATAAGATCTTTGTCATACAAGTTACTTTTGCCAGGGGATTTACTCTTGTCAGAGCAAGAGTAAAAATAACTTATGTACTAAGTATCCATCATTTGATGAACATTGTTCAATGAGGGATAATAGCACCACACAATGGGTGTCAATAGACCTTAAAAAACAACGCATCTAGGGATGAAGAGTTGCCTCGGTGGCCAAGAGCATTGACTTTTCCAGAAGACCGGAGCTTGATTTGCAGCAGAAACATGGCAGCTCACAACTTCAATTCCAGGGGATGTGACATGGAGGCCTCTGTGAGCACCAAGCACACACATGGCATACAGCCATACATGCAGACAAAATACTCATACACGTAAAACAAGATTAAAAAATAGAGCACTGATACATGTTACATCATATTCTGGGCAAAAGAATCCTATTACAGAATGCTATGTATAATATGAGTCCACAAATGTGAAATTTCCAGAAAGTACAATAGTAGTTGTTTAAGATAAGGTTGGGAGTATAGAAGGCAGTGATGCAACAGATAAAAGTATGTTGTTTAAGTGAGGAGAATGTTCTAGAATTGACTGATAATGAGTGCATGTATCTGTGAATTATACTAAATGAACTGTGAACTGTGCACTCTGAATCAATTATGTATTATATAGCATGTGAATTTTATCTCAATAAAGTTGGGGGAGGAGTAAAATGTATAAAGGGAAGGGGAGAAAGAGAGAGAGAAGGAGAGAGAGAGAGAGAGAGAGTGTGTGTGTGTGTGTGTGTGTGTGTGTGTGTGTGTGTGTGTGTATTCATCTGTCTTGGTATCTGAACCCTCTGGAAGACTCCCAACTCCTATTTATTCCACCTCATCACCTGGCATTGGCATGTGCCACCTCAATGAATCCTGAGGATGGTTCTGTGAAGTGTGGACAACTGTTCTCATTTCATAAACAAGGAAATTGAGATCCAGAGAGGAAAGATAACATACTCTCTTGCCAAAGGGAAATTTAAGCTTATAGAGAAGAAAACTGATTTTTCTCAACCTCTCCATATAGGAGGAACATACCCTGATTCATAAGCAGAGATTGTGAGAGCCATAACATGTCCTAAAACAGTCTAGTGATTTTCAAATTGCCCCCAAAATCCAATGATTGATTTATACTCATGAAGATGCTGGGGGTTGCTGCAGGAGGACTGGAGAAGTTCCCTTGGGGTGATTTTAAAATTCTATTTTAGGTATGGAGCTTCCATATAAAATTCAATAGAATTACTATTAAGATAACTTGTAAGCTACTGATCTTGTCTACCTCATCTGTTTTAAATATAAGTTAACCAAAATGGAAGAGGAATAAGGTCTCCTGGAATTGTATGATGAATTATACTAGTACTGGGCTTGAGGCCAGTGTTTGAGATTCCCATGTCACATGTATCTCTTAGTCCAAATTAATGGTCTGCTTGGTGCAAGACAAAGATGAGAAATCAGACCTTCCTGCCAGTCTTTGTTCCAATCTATGTTCAATACCAGAGTTCAGCAAACTGAACTGGTGAGGAGCAGATGGTAAATACTTTGATCTTTGCTGGCCATAGGGGCTCTGTGGCAACTTTCTTGTCCATTGAAGTGGGAAAGTAGACAGAAAGTACCCAATACACAGAAAGGGAGAAAGGATTACATTGCAATAAAGGGAAGGCAGGTTTGGCTTGTTGTCAGTTTGCTGCTGTTCTCTTCAAACAGATCACTTACTAACTGGACGGGAACGAGATGGGACGTGGTCCCTCCTCAGTACGTGTGAGATGTGTAGTGAGATGAGTTCAGGTAAGTATGCCTTGGGAGGCAGATTCATGCTGAACACCAGCATATATCAGTCACTTCTTCGAGACATACAAACAATAGTGTATATCCCAGCATATATCAGTCACTTCTTCGAGACATACAAACAATAGTATATATCCCAGGGATCATAAGGATTATTTGAAAAGTGATATGCCTGGGTGTCCTTTCATGGTGGGGACAATAATGATCATAAACAAGGTCAGACCCACTACTGACCTTTAACTCTCACAACCTTGCCTCTAGGGCTTTGCTAGAGGAGCCTTCTTGTTCAGTTTCTTCTGCACATCTAGCTTTGCCTAGCCTTACTGTCTTTAAACCCATCACTCCCATACCTTGGCATGTATCTCTTTACACCCTCCTGTAGTTCATACTTTTCATTTTCCTAGTTTCAACTCAGATATCCCATTCTGGTTTTTGTTGTTGTTGTTTTGTTTTTTCAGGATGACTCCGACCCCTAGTCTTCAGGCACTTTCTTGAATGGGCACACAGATGTTTCTTCATAGACTTCTTGCCAGCTCAAATCTCTTCACTTCCACATTTAATATTTATTATCTGTTTCTTTCTGGATTACAAAAGGATCTTATTGAAATCTTCTATTTTAATATAATATAAAATTTTTCTCAGAACACAGTAGACATTCAATAAATATTTCCTTTTTAAAAGATAAAACAAAAGAAATCATGGCTTCCAATTTGCTATAATTTCATTAATTATATTTTCTACCCTAAGCTCTGTGTTTAACAAATACTTGGCTTTAGCAAAATATAAGCACCTCCTTGTTAAGAAGATCAGTCTGAAAATGATGCCTCAGGTTCAGACTTACCTGAAGCATTAAAACCACATGTCACAAATTATCTGTGTCTCTACTGACATTAGTTTCCAAGATCTAGCACTGCACCCAAATTGTAGAAAGGACATTTCATTATCATCCATAGTAAATTAAACCTGAGAATGTTTCTTAGCTTAATAAACATCTTCTATCTAAATGCTTTCTTATACCTTTTGATAATGGGGAACTGAGACTAAGGAGAGGAGAAGGGACATTTTCATAGTCTTGTTCTTCAATGAACGATGTATCCCTTGAATCACTCAGGTCATAAAATACTGGCACCATAGTCACCTCCAACCTTACCCCCACCATAGTAGATGGATACAAAGAGCAAGAAGGCAAGAAGTTATTTCTCAAGATTGCGGAGCAATTAAGTTTAGAATTATTACTGGGGCCCACGCATATATACATACACCCAGGGATGAAATCTGATCCTCTCCTTTCATGTTGTTCTTTGGAGAAAAACAGAACAGAAAGAAAAGGAAATGAAAATATTCCAGGCACATATTCAGTGATGCTCATAAATCCTGACAATATTAACAACACACGACAGCTTCATTGAACAAATTGGCAGCAAATGTAGGCAGCTTAAGGAGGCAGGAGGAGGTCTAGAATGAAAAAGAAAAAAAAAAGACCACCAGGCATGCAAAAATGTTCTCATTCTGTTCTTTTCTAAGTCTGTCTGTAAAGCAGGGGCTCAGACAGGAGGTGCTGGGGTACTGTGAGTCTGAAGGAGGTGTATGCATAGAATATTAGCGCGTGTGTACTTGCTGGGGCACAGCCCCCAAGAGACTGTGCAGGGAATAATCCATTCCTAAATTGTCACTCATCCTCTATCCAAATTAACCTCCAACCCCCTCTTGCTGAGATTAATATGCTCTTTGTTTCCTTGACATCTAGCTGGGGAGAGCTAAGAAGAATCAAGGTGAGTTCTTCAGGAGGTAAAAAGGGGAAGAAAACAGGGCTTCTGGGGCCTAGAACCCTGAATAATTGGCCCCTGTTCTAATGTTTCTGGTCCAGGGAACAATGAGGAAGTTCATCTCTGCCCCTGAATTCTCCTGTGTGTGTGTGTGAAGAAGCCCAATTTTGCTCCAAATTTTGGGAAATAATAATTTCATCTCCTCTTTTCTCTGTGGCTTGTTATATACTGAGTTATTTACAAGTACCAGGTCAATTCCCAACAAACCAATGCCATTTAGGTACCGGACAGATTAAGTCTTATACAATGTCCTTTATATAGGATGTTTGACTCTCTACTTTCCATCCAAGTAGTATCTGATGTAAAGGACCATTCTGTAGCTTCACCTATTTTTCAGGTGATTCCATTCCTAATTCTCCCCTTTGAAACCCAAGGCTCAGAAGAGTCTACGCTTTTGAAGGGGGCATATCGCACCATTCTCCAAGGTCTGGAAGCTTCAGAAACTGTGAAAAAAAAAATCTTTCATAGATACTGAATTTAAAAAGAAATTGAAATAGCACTAGTTATATGCTCAAAACCATGAGCCCTACACTTTCCTACTCAGCTGTCTCTTAGTTTTCTGTCACAGTCTATATGAATAAATAAGACAACTAACATGATTTTTGGAAAGCAAAACAACATAAACATAAATATAGAAATAATTGTAAATTATATTAACACTGAATTGAGACTGGTTTTAAAAACACATATCTGCAAAGCACAGTTAATGGGAAGAGTCTAAGAAATCACATACACCCCTAAGACACTTTTACATTGGTACAAAAAAAATTACAATGCAATAACAGTACTTACTTCATAAGGAGGCCACAGGCCAATAGACATGCCAGATGTTAGATGACGTCTGCAAGGAATTAAAGAGATTTCTTTGTTCACAGAAGAGTGGCTTGTACCTTCTGGGTTTTAAGCATCAAAATTCTAGCCTAAATTGACTAGTCTGAATAATCTTTGGAGTGTTATAATAGGAACAAAAGAAGAACAGTAATTTTCCTGTATTATCTACAACATATCACAAGAGACCATGTAAGTGACCATGCCTGGGAATAGATGAAGAATGATTCCTTAAATTCCTCTCACAATCTCATGAAGGCTCTGAGGAACAGAACACCAAATCTTGTGAGGAATACATCAAGGGTGAAAAAGAAAGATGGCTTTCTAGAGGTAGAGCGGCTCTCAAGTACATTCTCTGAATTTGTATGACTCCACGGTGGTTTCAACTGCTGATCTTCGCTTTCCATGATGCAGATGTCAGGTAATGAGGCCTCATGGGAAGAAACAATAGGAAAAATTTTTTTCAAATACCAACAAATAGTATTTTGAGTACCTGTGCAGGATAACTTGAATAGGAATATGGTCAAGGGTAGACACAAGAGATTATAGTGCCAACATCATATCCAAAGCTCAGGGGTGAGGGCAGTAGTAGATAAAGAGGGTTGTTTGAGACCTTGGGAAAATCAATGGAAAACAAATTATAAATTCACACATCTTTCCTCATATAGCTAAGTATGGTAACATATGCTATCAAAATTTGCCATTTAAGAAATACTTTTAATACCCATGCACTATGAATTTTATCACATTAAAATTGCTACCAAAATCTGCTTCCCATGAATGCATCTGAAACCAATTTAGTTTTTATATTACAAAGTAAATAAAACCTATCTGTGCTCTCACCACATTTCCTATTTCCTCACCATCTCCTTATCCTTACAGACTATGAGACTAGAGCAAGTTGACGTGGAAAGAATACCATTTTTAAAATGGCAGGGCGAGGTTGCCAGTAACATATGCAGTAATAAGCTACTGTTTAATGATTACTTTAAAATTCAAATTTATCATAGTTTGAAAACCATATATCCTATTCTAATCCCATGCTTGAGATAGCTTTGGTAGATGGTTCTTCTGAATTATTAGCACACTTAACACCATCCTCTCCTGGATATAAATTCCCAAACTCACTTCTTTCAGTATGTAAGTACTCTTCACCCTCTAGTTCTTATCCCACCATCAATTCACTGATCATCACATCTTTAAATCTTTCAAAATAGTTTTAGATGGCCTTCCTCATATTAAGTACAGATTCTATCCCTGTGGGGTTCAGTGGCTAACAAAAAGAAATTGATTGTGCAATGTATTCTCATATTTAGGGAAAAATGACAAATAAGTAGGAGTGAGAAATACTAAGCCCTGTCTGTGTCAAAATTCAGCTAAACAAGAGGGGAATCAGGACAGACCTTGGGGCAGAGGGTTAATCTCATGTATCTAGTATGTACCAACATCACACTGGAAATGTGTAAGTTTATTGTTTCTCCATGACTTTTCCTGGGGAAATTTTTCTGTTAAAAGCAAGAACTCAACAGCTTCCCTGAGACCCATTTTTCATGCGATTAATGTCAGGCCTCCAGTGTTTCCTAATGAAACCTGACACTAACTGGGAAAAATGGATGCATTAATAGTGAGTTCATTAGTAAATAGATTACCCAAATGTTTGGGGTAAAGGGAGGAGGAAGGTGAAGGGAGTCAGAGGAAGGGAAAGAGAGGCACAAATACGACTCAGCTATTCTGACAGGAGACTCTCTGAGGACCACATGCTGATCAAATATTTATGGATTTTAATGCACCAATCTGTTAAGTCAGGAAATATTCTCTTTTACAAAAAAAAAAAAAAGAGGCCACATGATGCTGTAGACTTTTAGTTAGTTGGAAACTGCAGTCACAGAGGAGAGGAACAATTCAGAGCATGGCCTTTGTTCCCTTCATGTACAGTACAAATGGCTGCTGTTACATTCCTCTGGTCTCAAGTCCACATAAGAAAATGTTTAGAAGGAAGGTGGAGGAGATTTAGTCTATTGAGACAGTGAGTGTCTGTACAGAAAAATGCTCTCCACTCTCTGTCTCCTGTTAAACTTCTTCCTGCCTTACTGAAGGAGAAGGCAATGACCACCATTTTCAGCTATCCTAGGCCACATGGGGAAAATGAAGCCAAGCACAGAAAGAAGACATGAGAGAGAAATATTAGCCTCTGACTTTTCCATGTATAGGGTCTTTTATCAACTACCTCAATAAAATGGTGATGCTAAGAGTACCGTTAGCTAGTCTTACAGAATCACCACCACCAGGGTCAAACGATGTCATGGGGAGAAAGCTCTTAGTATAGCTGTCAAGTACTTTGGAAGTCACAATGTTATCATTTATGTAAGCTATCTCTAAGGTTTGCTATCTGTTCAATGATATACAAAGACAGAAGGAGAAAACCAAGCCCCCATGGTTACACAGTGGCTCTCTATGTAACCATGAAAGACATTCTCTATCAAGAGCCCCACAAGAACACAGTGAGGTTATAACCCTACTAGATAGCCTTTTTATGGCATGTGTGTGTCCATAGTAACTCTAATGAGACTTCAGAAGGAAAGTTGTTGTTGATTGGCTCCAACAAGTTTCTGGCTTCTCTGGGGACCTAACATTCATCTTGGGTTATAAGATCAGAGTGGAGACACACAGGTCTCTCATAAACATTGTTCTTAGATTTTGTGTCTCTTAAGTTCCTTGAATGAGGAAATCTCATATTATGCTCAGAAGAAAACACTTAATGAAAGCAAGTGTAAAAGAAAGAAGTAAATATCCAGGTAGAAATGGACTCCAGAGGATGTAGATATTCAGGGATCGGGTTTTTTTTTTTTGTTGTTGTTGTTGTTGTTGTTGTTGTTTTTGTTTTAATGTTTATTTATTACTTCAGGTTACATCTCCATCATAATACCCTCTTTCCAGCCCTCCCAGTCCTGCCTTCCCACCCTATTTCCCCTATCCCTTCCACCCCACTCCTCTGGAGTGGAGTGTCTCAGGGATCAGTTTTTAATTTTTTTTTTTCTAGTCGCTGTAGCTCACTCTGTCATGGTTACTTTATTTGCTGAGATAGAAATGATATGCTAAAACAGTTTTTTAAACACACGAGAGACAGAGATACACAGACAGATGGTGAGAGACAGAGGCAGACACAGCCTCTAGGCTGGAAGAAAAACCTTTTCTCTTGTTCATGAGGCAGGAGGTTAAGATGAAAAAAAAAAAAACAAAACAAGAAAAACAGCAATGTTCACACAGAGACAATGCTATATTCAAAGCAGGTTCTTTGTATTCCAAACAACAGTGACATTTCCTTAAATGGCCAGATAAATCCTTTCACTGCAGCCTTTTTACACTGGCTTCTTGCCACCAAATTTATTAGTATATATAGAGAGAAATGCACAAAAAAGAAGGTGGAGAATGCATTGATGGGTAAAGCTGGACAAAAATGCATTTTGTTTCTCAAATCTTCTACTATGATTCACTGGCTGCATTGTGACAAGGTGAGAGGTCTCTGAGGAGTTAGTTTCATGTCTCATCTATCCACAGTGTAATGGGAAAATTCCACCTCACTTCTGCAAAATATCAGCAAACACACTGTGACACACACACACACACACACACACACACACACACACACACACACACACACACAC
>CAJQZJ010000275.1:1077210-1113945 GCA_907164525.1 Lophiomys imhausi | reverse complement strand
CACACACACACACACACACACACACACACACACACACACACACACACTCAATTCCATTAAAGGTAATGGAACAAGATTGTCTTAGAAGTTGTTTTCAATTGCTTGAGTGCATCCTTCATTTAGAGGAACAAGAATATAAGAGCTGTTTGACTGAAGCTGAAGTATGGACCCAAGTTTGCAGTGATAGCCATGAATAGCTAGTTGGAAACCTGGTTAGTATCACCTATGGTAAAGGAAATAGAATTAAGCATCTCCATCTCACACCATATATCACAACGCAGAACATGGCTATTCATTAATTGACATTAGTTGAACATAGTCCCTGAAGGGTCCACTACAGCCAAAGTCATTGCTACTTTCTGACCAGGACAATCCAATTCAGAGGCTGAGGAACACACACCAAAATACCAGAAGGCCAGAAGATTGAATCCCCTGTTTTGCCATTTATGGCTGCTTTATTGTTGGCAACACATTTATACTCTGTAAGCTCCTGTATTACTAAATGAAAAATGAGGAAAATTCATTTCTATTTGTTGGAATAATTTATACAGCAAAGATAGTGAAATATATTAAGAAATCATATAAAAATTAATAAATTTTAAGTACATGGAATTTGGAGTTACCAAAGTGCATCCAGCTGCTACACAAGCTGTTCTCTGTGATTTTGTGGGTGTGGTCCATCTGGGATGTCCAGTTTCACCCCTAATATTTCCCCAATTTACTTAAAATCATTGGTCATTTGTTTCCTCTGCATGAGTTCCTCTATTCTTCACATAGTAAAGGACAGAAAATATCCAATCTAGAAATTTAAAATTGTATTTTCAGAAACTATTAAACAATTTTTAATGTAGTTCCATGCTTGTGTTCGCAGCATGTGTACCCATGTGGAGACCAGAGGACAACCTCAGGATGTGTCCCCAGAAATGCAGGCAATGTCCACTCAGACATGACCTCTTGTTGACTTGGGGTTCATCGGTTAGGCTGTACTCACTAGCCAGCAAGCCCCACAGATACCCCTGTCTCTATTTCCCCAGGACTGTGATTGTAAACATTTTCCACCATGCCTGGCCTTTTAACGTGTGTACTGGGGATAACACTCATGTCCTTAAGCTTGCAAAACAAGGACTTTCACCACCTCGTCCAGGCCCCTGGCCATGAGCGTTACTTTTAAAAATACATATGGAAATAAAACTCTCATAGAAAATGAGAGAGGGTTTAAAATGGCCATGGAGTCAAAAGCCTCTTTTCAGTCTGTGTTCCTTACCCTCCTTAATGGCATCTCCTATGAGAAACCTAGGGCATTATAGAGTATAGTAAAGTTGGTAGGGAGACAGTATCTCCAGGACACTGAAACCCCATCCAGTGACACTAGTCAATACAACAGGTTAGGAACATGAGGGAAGTTTTGGAGTTTGCTGTCTGTTTAGTCCCTTCCTTTCTCATTTACAAAACTGAGGGGTGGGGTGGGAAATAAAGGTTCCTCTCACTGCTCTTCACCTCCATTGTAGTAAAGAAAGGAGCAGGTCTGAGGTAATAGACAGTGCTTCAAGAAAGAACAAGCAGCCAGCAGGAGTCCGTTCTGAGGTTATTTCGTTTCCTCACATGGGCAGTGTATCTACTAAAAGACAACCCTGTGTTGGTGAAAATACACACACACATCATTAGTGTTTGAGCTTGTTTGCTTTTGGTGATTATAAAGAATTTATTATTTTCTTGGGGACTTGTGGGAACAGAACATTAGTCTCTACTGATTCTGGACTCAGTATTCCATCATATCAACTGAGCCAAAAATCAAAGTGCTGGCAGGATCACAATCCCCCTGGGTGTTCTCCAGGAGAATAGAGGTTCTCTCCGCTTCCAGGATTTGGTGATTGCTAGAATTTTTCAGCTTGCAACTGTACCCCCAATATCTGTGCATCTCTGATCATACTGACTTATACCTGAAGTCAAATCTCTCTCTGATTCCCTCTCAATGTCTTCAATTATTTAAGGAGTGGAATCACCCAGATAATACAGAATAATCCCCTTATGTCAATATTAACTTGTGTAGATCTGCAGATATTTCCACATGTAAAGTAAAAATATTTAGATTCCCTTGGTGTCATTCAGCCCCCATTGTTCCTTGTTCAGAGTCACAGCATCACCTTTAAGGATGCAAAACAGGGGCACCTGTTGTTCTACTGTCATCGTCATACTATAAACATCCCGATGTTTCTCTAAGGATGCTATGTTTCTTTTCTCAAACTATCCTCCTTTTTGGAACTGTGATCTCTTTCCATCCAATTATTTGTACATGCCCATTCACCCAAAGAACAAGTTTGAAAACAATTCATCCAAAAAGCTTCCTCAGTTACCACAGTGCTTTTTTCCTGGGATAGACTTCCAAAAATCATCAGCTCAACAGGGATGCCATTGCCAAGTAATACAAATAGATATTTCCTCGTGTCTCTCTCTCTCAGGCTGAGCTCAGACACTGATGTAACATTTTCCATGAATGACAGCATTATTATTTTCAACCCCATCTACAGAAGAGTACACTGAGGCTTAGAGAGGTTAGGTCACTCACCAGCAATGGTCAGTTACCAAAGAGTAGAAAAGGATCTTTACCCAAATATACACAGAGATGTTGTTGGAGGATTCCAGTTCTCAATACAATATAGATCCCCTACCTTCCTACTCACATGTTAATAAGTCACATGCCATCATCATACTTCTTACTAATATTTAGATTTCTTAGAGATTGAACATTTTGCATTTTGTACTCTTCCACCTGGCATCATCTTCATGAATAAATGAATACTTAAGTGAACAAGAAGTGAGATAAAATAAAGATGGAAGACCAAGAAAGGCAGGGACAATGCAGGGAAGCATAGAGGAGAGGGAGAGAAAAGGAAAGGAGAAACAAAATTGAAATGACAGGACATACATCTCCCTCTCAGAGAGCACTACACAAACTCCTGAAAAAATTATGTCCCAGAGTGGCTTGATCATCAGTTCCAGCAGAAATGAGAGAGAGAGAGAGAGAGAGAGAGAGAGAGAGAGAGAGAGACTGTGATAAGACAGAGAGCTAGACGGAGACAGAAATATAGACAGACACACAGAGAGATAGAGAGACACAAAGATAATGTAAAAGAAACCTCATCCCCGAAAATATTAATGAGAGCAAATAAGTACAACAAAGTTGATAAAACTGTAAAGCCTTCTTAAGATGGAAATGAATCCTGTTTGGGAAGTTTGGGAACTGAATTAGAATGTCATTCACAGAGGCTCATGAAAGTACCTACAACATGGAAAGTCAAGAAGCAAAAAGTCACAGCCCCTGCCTTTTATTCTTCCTCAAATGAATTCGTCCTATACCACTGGAAACCTAAAAGAAGAGGATGCCATTAACTCTCAGAACCACAAGAAAGGTGGGAATAGACCTGGATTCTGAAAAAAAAAAAAAAAACAAAAAACAAAACAAAACAAAAAAACAGAGCCCCGAAGGGGCCATGCCTAAATGTATGCATATGTAATCCATGCACACATACTCCACAGTGAAAGGCACAGCTAAGCTCAGTTTCCTTTATGCAAGCTAACTTTCTAGTCCTTGGTGATTGATTTGGTTTTCATTTCTTCATCCATGAACCTAAAGCTAAGGAAAGAGAAAAGAATGAACATGCTTTCAACTCTAGATGGAAGAGTAATGAAAACGGTGAGCCAAGAGGACAGCAGCGGAGGGAACAGGCTGGGTGGAGGCATTGTATCCAATGCTAATGCTCAACATTGACTTCCCAGTTCTGATTCTTCCTAAGGATTCTGATGCATTTTTCAACCAATCATAAATTAATTCGTTATTTTTTCCAGGATGTAGATATAAGCATTGCCCTATGCATTATGCAAAAAAGGGGGATGTTCTTCCCCCCTGGGAGTGAAAGAGTTGTGGTTGAATGAAGAAATTTGAGATCCTAATGGGAGTCAGGGTTAGAGACAGGTAAGTATACAGGCAAAACAAAACAAAACAAAAACAAAAACAAAAAACAACCAAACAAACCAAAAAACCTGTTTCTCCTTGAAGCCATATTTTTCACAGGATAGGGGAGCTTGGGAGGTAACCTGGAGCCAAGTCCATGGTCCAAGAAATCCTCTGGCCCACAATACTTGCTCTTGGTCCTTCTCTGTTGTACTATTTATTGGTTTATCCATTCAACATATATGCAATGAGGACATAATATGTGTCAGGCATGGTTCCTGGGTGGTTAGGAGAGGATAAAGAGATAGAATCCATACCCTGCTTGATTTACAGTGAGCAGCAGCCATCCTATCAGCATGTATGAATCAGAAGCACAGCTGCTCTGTGAAAGCTCTCAGGGTGCCTGGTATGAGTCTGTGTGCTTCAGATAGAGTAAATCATGTCAGCTTCACAAAACCCCTATGTTAATCTCCAGATGACAGACAAGAAAACTGTCACTCACAGAGCCTGTGAACATGCCCAAGGTCATATGGCTATGAGATGGCAGAGCTGGCCCTTATTCAAACACAGATATCCTGCCCCATAGTCACAGAATGAAATTACACAAAAACAAATACAAGGCAACAACTTCCACAAGCAATATGAACAGGACTCAATGACCAATAAGGTATAAAGAGAGGGCGTCTTAGATAAAGATAGTTATGGCGAACTTCTAGGAGGATATAAGATCTAAATCAGAAGTGTAAAGAAGCTGAAAGAATTAAAACTCACAGAAAATATTATTTTAAGAAAATATATATACTTCCCTAGTACACTTTATGTTATGCCTTCTTTCTCCCACCCTATGTTTCTTTGTGCTTCTTCACCTCCAACCTCAGTACCCTCAATTCTACAGATTTTAATTTCTGCATTCTGCTCTTCATTCTTGTTAGTTTTCTGCATCCATTACTTATGTTTCCTGGCGATTTCCATTATGGTGTCAGTGTGTGTGCCTGTGTGTGAGGTGTGAGTGTGAGTGTGAGTGTGTGTGTGTGTGTGTGTGTGTGTGTGTGTGTGTGTGTGTGTGAATGCTGCCTGTGTGTCTCTGTGGAAGTGTGTGTGTGTTTGTGCATGCACACACATGTACATATGGAGTCCAGAGATCAGTACCATGCCATCTTCCCCTATTGCTCTCCAGCGTCTTTTTTGAGACAGGGTATTTCAGTGAACAGACCTCCCCATTTAGCTTGATTAAACTACTCACTAAGCCCTTGACATCCTCGTAGGCCTGCTTCTCGATGCTAGATTAGAGGCACACTGTCACATCCACGGTTGAAACTGAGTTCTGAAATTGGAACTCAGATCCTAATGCTTGTATGGCAAGCACTCTACCAAACATGCCATTTTCTCATGCCTCCCCATTTAGTCTCCAGCCCCATTTTATTTCATTGCAGTTAAGCAGCAATAAAGTAGAAGAAAAAAGAACACATCTCACCAGACATTTTTCAAGTGTTCTCATGTTTAACAGCTGTGAAAGGGTTGAGAGTTCTAGCAAACTTTCCCAAAACTACCTGGCCCAGGCAGCATGGTTACAGTTAAACTCTTTTGTGCTGCCTCCTTGTCCAATACGCCATACTATTCTACCAGGGTTTTGCTTATTTTTGCAAAAGGATTTATGGATCTCTAGTGAAAGCAAGGCAAAAGAAACAAGGAAATAGACTAAGACTAGTGCAACATTTGTGAGTTTCTCTAACAGAATTTATATCACTGCATCCTCCTGAACCCTGAGCTTGTCTACCTATTTAGAAAACATTTTTCCAACTGTTGCAATTTGAATCTGACATGTTCCTACAGGCTCAGGGTTCCCAATTTTAAGCACTCTTTGGAGTCTGTAAACCCTGTAGGAAGTGGAAAGCCTTCTCAGGGAGAGGATGTCAGCAAGGAAAGGCCTCTGAGATTATACTCCCCATGGTTCTTGTTCAGGATTCTCAGCTCCTTGATCCATCTGATGATGTGAGTGGATAGAGCTTGTAGTTGCCACCAGGCCCTGAAATCTTGCCACCATGTCTTTCCTACCAAAACTTACTCAAGTCTCTGACTCCATCAAGCCAAAGTAAACTGTTCTCTGTTAAGTTGCTTCTGCCACGTGTTTCGTCACGCTGATTAGGAGAGGAACTAACACACTACCTCACCAACTCCTACACATTTAACTATGTCCGTGCTCCAAAGTCTTTCCATCTTACTCCAATACTAGGTGCCCAATCCTTGTGTAGGCAAGAAAACTAATAGAAGGATAGAGTTTAGACTTCCTGGAACATAATTAGGAAAACATAGATGAACCACCACTGAGTCCTTGTGTGATGTATTGCCATACATGCCTGGAGATGTTCTTCTCTGTCTACTTCTGCCAGAGGTGTGAATGAATATTCCCTTGGCCTTCTTTTTTCTCTCAAGGGAACAGACCTGCTAGTTATCAACATCATGAAGACTTTGGTCAAAGCCTTTCAAATCTTGTCTTTGACCTCAACCAGTTTCCTTGTTAGAGGTGAACTTCATTCCACTGTCTGTAAAGTGGGAGCACCAGCACCTGTGTGTTTTGAATTACTAGAAGGATTCAATGGGGATGTACATGAAGATCCGACTGTAATGTTTGCCCATCTGTGCTCAATATATGTGTATTCCGTCTGACTCCAGGGGAAAATGAAAGGTAAAGTAATGGACTAGAATGACAGCTGCAGTTAATTACTATTAAATTCGGAAGGACTCAGTACTCCACCTAACATCTAAAGTGCATCCTGCTGCTTCAGCAGTGCGTGTAACTTGAGATAGGATACCCTGATATGTCTGGCACCAAAGGACATACAAGGGGTGCAGGAAGGGCTTTCAGCAGAAATTACATAAAGCATAATAGAGGCAAGGTCAAGGGGGAAAAAGTACTTGGACACGTTTCTCCAGCAAAACTAAGGGTTTAACCACTCAGAAACACTTAGGTTTTGTAGGAAAAGGCTTTAGAAATTGCTCCATAAATACATTGTGCTCATAGCTCACACATGGAAAGCTCACCACGGTCCCTGGTTCAGGATCTCATTTGCTCAAACCACCACATGGGCAGGGTGGGGAGTACCTGATTCTTCTCTGAGCCTATGATTTTCCAGACATTTTTTAAGCCTTCTTACATCATCATAGCAACTTTGTGTGTAGGTTCTATTACCTGCATTTTTAAATGAAAGAGCCATGGTTCAGAAAGGCTAAGACTTCTTCCTGAATCACACAGCTGACTGATAAAGTCTTACACTTTATCTAAGGAAATTCTTCTCTCTAATTATACCTAAATCTTTGTTCTCCAGACATCAATAAAATTAAATATAGAGCAAAATTTCCTTCTGAAATCGGAAATAGAAATAACTGAAAAGCCGAAACACGGAAGCAGTAGCTAAACAGAGATCGATTCCGACTCTAAGGTACAGAGAAGGCGTAAATTGCTAACGGGAACAAAATGGAGCATCTGACCTCACACCTCTCGCTGTGCAGAGTCCCCAGCCCTGGATGAGAACGGTACATGTGCTAAAGGGCAGAGAAGGCTCAGGGACCTGGGTGTTACGTGCACAGCTTTGTGAGGCTGAAAATGGCATATTAACTTAGATTCTACAGCTCCATGCAGGCTGCATAGCTAGAATCTGGAGGAAATGAAAAAAAAAAAATCTAATCAGAGCCTTTTGCCAGATCAGAAGATTACATTTAACTTACATCCTCATTATTTTTAATGCTTTCAACTAACACAGCACTGAGCTTAAAATCAGAGAGGAATGTAATCTATTTATAAGTATGTAGGTGGGTAATTGGGGAGGCCTGCTTAGTCTGTGATCTGGAGCTCAGGTCAACACTGCTGCCAGGGTAGGGGAGATTAAATAATTTGGCCACAAGAAAAATAAGCAGGGATTCAAGACAATTTCTCAAGAAGCTTGGGGTAGAATTATTACTTTCTCTGAAAGACACAAGACACATGAAGACAGAAGCAAAATATTACACACTGGATGTATTTTCCTTCAAATTCCATACATACAAATTTCAACGTTCTATTCTTAACCTGGATAGATATGAGGTACTAAACAAGGGCTAGTAAAAAAAAAAAAAAAATCCTTCCTCAAATGTGTTGCAGCACATCCTCTTTCTATAGGCTACTATTGATAAGAGGGTGTTCTAGGGTTATAAAAAAATTCACAAACATTGAGATAAGCAAGTAGCAATGACTCATTTTTTGCTGTAAAGCTGCTCACAGCTAAGTTACTTGGTATTCTCATTTTGTTCTGAATATCCAATATGTAGCACCTTTATTTCAGTATAGTTCACTGCATAGCATGCTTTATTCTCAACTGGGATTTGTAACATTCTGGTTCATATTTATTGTAAGAAAAACGCAAAAAAACAGTGTCTAAGCTTTTATTTTGTGAGTAACAAAACTACACAAGCTCCAGACCTCCTTTCTATAATAATAGCTTGGGTTATCTCATTAATAACTGATCCCCAACTTTGTGTTTTATGACCTTGACAGCACACCAAAGCTTTTGTCTTTGTCGACAAAGAACATGTGCATGCACAGCTTCAGACCTTGAAGCTCTCTTCCATCTGCCATATTAACTGGAAAAGAAGTATTGCTGGAAAAGGAGGGCAGGCAGTCGGAACAATTGAGTTTTCTTTTTATGGATTTATCAAGTGGCAGCTAGTGCCATAGCCCAAGCTCAGCAAGGGCTGTGGAGCATGTCGGGAATCCCATTGATCATCAGCCATCTGGGTCAAAATAGATTTTATCTTCTGTCCTCAAATCCAAGTGGTAGAGTTGGGCACACACGCTGCAGATGGGAGCTGGAGGCTGAATCATCAACTCCTCTACTTTAGTCCCACCTGGACCAAGTCAAGATCTTCAAGGTCAAAGTCAGATATAAGGCCACGATCATCTCTGCCTATCTCAGAAGCCATTGAGTCCTAAGAGCCCACTTATTAAATATGGAAGAAGTGGGGACTGAGGAGCTTTTGTCCCAATCTTGGGGAGATAATTTGATTCAAACTTATTGCTGAGAATCTCTCACAGACAGACTTATAAGGATTTGCCATTTGTATTGTCCTTTATTTTAAGAATCCACGGATTAATGATGGAAAGATAAGGAATATTTTTCATGGAGAGAGGCATATATATCCAGGTTATACAACAGGGAAGAACTTACTGGTCAGAATTAAATGATACTCTAACAGAAAAACTATTATGCAAGGTGTATCTCAGGGGTACACAATTTTATTCTTTCCTTCAATGTAAACTATTCTTACTGACTCATTTTTAATGGACACAGTAAAAAAAATGAAGGCAAATTAGTTTTTCCATGAAATCAGACACCATCACAGCCAAGCAATCAAGGTTAGTCTCATCAATGGTAAGTCAAGAGACAGCACACATACCCTGAGAAGCATATTGAAAAGGCACTTCAGCTCTACACTATACTTCCCAAAACTACATACATATTCTCATTCTAATTGTGAGAAAAACCATAAAATAGCCTAAGGACAGTAAAAAAAAAAAAAAAAAAAAAAAAAACACTGGACCTCTAAATTTGACAATGTAATTTATTTAAGGGAAAAGGTGATAAAATGAAACTTATGAGAAGAGAGCAGGGAGACATCGGGACCCAGCCATACCACTTCTGTGTATACACCCAAATGTCTCCTCAATGAATCATAAGGAAGTTTCCTCATCTATGTTCACAGCAGCCTTATTTGTAATAGCTAGAAACTGGAAACAACCCAGATGTCCCTCAACCGAAGAATGGGTTAAAAAACTGTGGTATATCTACACAACGGAATATTATTCAGCTATCAGGAGCAATGAAATTATGCAATTTGCAGCCAAATGGATGGAACTAGAAAAGCTCATCCTGAGTGAGCTAACCCAGACTCAGAAGAATGAATATCGCATCTATTCACTTATAGTAGGATTTTAGCTATATAGTAGAGGATATCGATACTACCACCAACGCACCAAAGGGAACATGGACATAGACTTTTTATTTTTTTATTCTTTTATTTTTATTTTTTATTCTTTTTTATCTGTTTTTTTGGCTTATTTGTTTGTTTGGTTTTTTAGTTCTCTCTCCCTGGCAATGAGACACTTTTCAACAGTGATACTGCCTCATAGATCTCCATTGTATGAGGAGGCTCCTGGCCCTCATATGACCTATGAACTGGGGTGAGGGACTGTTATATAGGGACACCCACTCCAGAGAAGCAGGATGGAAAAATCAGGGGATAAAGAAAAAAAAACGAAATGTGAAGTTTTGGCCTTTGGCTACTAATTGTCATAAACTGTTTAGGATAATTAAGAAATGTAAATTAATAGTCATGCAAGCCTGTCATTATGTTAGGTGCTGTGACAGTCTACTATAGTTATTTTCTAAGCTAATCAGAAATCAGATTGCTAAGAGACAAGCAACATTTGCTTATCCTAATATAAGAGATAGATAGGGCCTCTTCAAAAACCAAAAGAGATCTTCAAAATATGGCATTCAAAGATGTTCGCTTAACTTTAGATCTTTTTGATATCGAGACATGTCAACTCCTGACAGCACCCCCTATTCTACTCCAAGTAGAAGATGAGCATCGAAGAATCTCCAGTGGGAGATGATTGAATTAGTGGCAAGCCTATCTCTTGGCAGAAAAAAAACCCTTGCTCCAACTGTAGACAGAATGCTGTCCAAAAAGGACAAAAATTGGAAGCAGGTAAGTTGACAACCTAACTCTGCCAAGACAGGGTAGGCAAGTCCTTCATAATTCCTGCTCTACAACCAATGTCTGTCAGAGAAACGGGGCCAAACAACTGAAGATTGATGCTGTAATATATGGAGAGAAAATGGGAACTCTCCAGGCAGCCACTGGTATGTCATTTCTTAGTTTTGGAAGTTGCAGGCCCTGCACTTCCTATATTATCAGACATATTTATCCCTCTCAGGTCTCTGAGGTGGTTGAAGAATAGATAGCTAGAGTCTCATAATTAAATTTTGAATTGTTTAGGAATCAAGAAAGTGCCCTGGATCTAAGAAGATGTTTCTAAAATTGTAATGCAATTTAGTATGAAAGCTGAGTTAGATATAGAACTTTAAACTCATGGAGATGGTTAGATAGTAGAACATTAAAGTCAGGTGCCAAATACATATGGACTGGACATTGGGAATGTATGCTAAGCCATATAACTATTATAATTGTGGCCTAATTACCTCTGTTGTTTTGTATTGTATTTATTATTATAAGAGAAAGAGCCATTTATTGGACTGAAAGGGGGAGCTGTTGGGGGGGGGAGATATATCTTTAACTTAAAAAAAAAGGATGGGGATGGGTGGGTTGAAGTGGAAGAGGGTGGAAGGGTGGGACTGGAAGGCGGAGTAGGAAGGGGATTACGATTGAGATGTAACTTGAAGAAAAAATAAATTAATTAATTTTAAAGAAAGACTAAAACCAACATGGATTGGAACATTCAACACAAAAAAATGGCATTGATGAAAACAAGTGAAATCTGAATAAAGACTGTGGTTTCATTAATAGCATGATTACAAATGTTAATTTATTTGCTTTAATGTGCTGCCTGATCATGTATCATGGTAACACCAGAGCATTCTGGGTAAAGGATATATTACAGTTCCCTACATATATTAATCACTTATTCATTTCTATGATGAAATACTCAAGGCAAGTTATTTTGTAAAGAAACGGGTTGTATTGGCTGACAATATTGGAGGTTTGGAAGCCCATATATAATGGGTAGGAATTTGGTGAGGGGTTTCTTGGCTGTTTACTTCATGGCAGGAATATATATATGTATGTATGTATGTATGTATGTATGTATGTATGTATATATGTATGTTTAGTCTCCCTCCTTATCTGTTCTCCTTATAAAGCCACCAAAATTAAATTATGAGGGCTATAACTTAAATACCTAATCCAATCCAACCATCCAACCACTCCTGAGAGACCTCTAAATACATCATATTAACTTTCTATTCTTATTGCCATTAACCTATTACTTTAAGGGTTAAATTACAGAATTGGGAAGGCAGAGACAAACCATATTCAAATGGTAATATTGTTTAATCTGTGCTGATTTTCTATAAATTTGTAAGAATTACAAAATTACCTGTCTTTATTTTTAAATACAAGGTGGCTAAGAAAAATGTTTAGAGGGATTAATTATTCAGTAAGACAGTCTGGAGAAGAAAAAGGCAGACCTAGCAAAGACACTGTTGTCAGGGGGAACATATGCTCAGGACGATAGAGAACTGAGTGTTCTGAGCCCTTGTGTATTTGGTATGGTGTCAGAGCATGCTGGGCAGGTGGGAAAGAAGGGTGGGAAACAGAGGCCAGTACAGGGACCCTTGAGGGTACCGCTAGGAACATTAGCATGGCAATGAAGGATTCCAAGCAGAGAAAGCCTGTCATATAGGAAGCAAGTGTCTAGTTAGATGAGTTGATACAGACAGCAATGAGTTGTGTGTGTCTAGCATTAAGAAGGAATGAAGGGAATTCACAAATTACACTCAGTTTAGTCATGCCAGGGTACCCTGATCTTACATGATCCCTTATGTTGGTCAGTGGAAAGAGGAAAACAGAATTTCTTCATGGGAACTGAATTAAGAATATGAAGGTAGAAGACTGCTTACATTTATTGGTACTCTTAGCAGAGACTAGGAGGAATATTTGGGGGAAAGACGCAGGCAAGTATACAGAATTATAGGATGGTGTAACAAAAAATTAAGGTTAAGGCTATGACAGCAAATCTATTACTATATATGAGGAAAGAGAATTTGCATACTAGATCATGGAACTCCCACCCACAACCCTTCATATCTACCCAGAAAATCTCAGAATCAAGTGCAAAGTCCCACTCAGTATCAATGGTCACATCTATCAATCGTTTTTATACTTCACTCCCTTTGTAGAATTTTACCACTGGTATCCCAGTCTCAAATCCTTTAAAATATGAATTAAACATAACATGAGTTCCAATCTTGTGCCTGTCCATAAGCTGTGCTTGGGGGCTAGCCCGCCTTTACTTGAACCCAAGTCTTACACCATCTCTCAATAATATTTTACATATGTTTCACCATCACCATGAAGCCTTCCCTAACTACACAGATACTACAAACTTCACCTTACTCCATTTTTTATGTGTTTCAGCTTTTTTTTTTCCCTATAAAGAATGAGTTTGCTTTCCCAGCATGCTTTGCATATAAAGATGGCTGTATGACTCACTATTGACAGAGGTGTACTGTGAAATCTTTGGAAGAATTTTTAAAAACACTTGCTCTAATAAAACAGGAAGCTCACAAAGAGAGCTCAGTTTTCTACTTGTTCTCACCATAATGGCTGCTTCAGACATTTTGTTAGTTCACAATTGCTACAGGCTTGTGGGCCCATGTCATCTAGGTAACTAGAGGGGACAAAAGACAGCCTTTGGTGATGTGAAGTCACTGTGTATCAAATTTTGGTTCATATGAAATAACCGAATGTTCCTGAATAAAGACTATGTTAGTCGTGGAAGATACCACTTACCATTTTTAATGAATTAAATGTGAGGCTTTTTCGAACATAAAAGCCATTTTGGATGAGCACACCCAGTCTTTTCAGTGTGCCATCGATAACCAGCAACTGTTCCTTAGACTCAGAGCCCAAGCATCTTTCTTGCCCTGGACTGAAGAGAGCATAGGTCTGACCTCAGAAAGCAATTACTCTCTCATGTGAAATCGAGTCTGGCCCAAGAAAAGCTACCCAAGGCCAAGACATCATCTCCTTATGACTTCAGCTACCTTTAAATGCCAAGTACTAATTTTCATAGTATTTCCCCTGAGAGAATTAGTTTAATGAGAAATATGGGCTCTCATCTGCACCTCAGGACATATGACACTCAGAAGTATTATTTCCACCAACCTGGAATCTCTCAAACATTAAACACTCAGAGGTCAAATGAAATCTTCCTTTCGCATTGTATGGTTAATACCTGGAGATAAGCTAATGGGCCCAATGGAGAATGAATAATTCATAAACAACTGAGGAACTTCTAAAACACAAGGATCCAGGCCACAAGGAAATGGTAAATTGAAATGGTAAAAGAGGAGGAAGATGATCAACTACAGTAGTTTCTCATCATACATGAATCTACTTTCAATTGCCTGTGGCCAATGAAAATTAAAAAATATATATTAAATGAAAAGTTTCAGAAATAAACTGATGGGGTGATGTTATGCATTCTAAATTTTAATTAACCTGCTCCCAGAAGCCTGCTTGCTGTACAGCAAGTGAAGCTGTGCTACCTTTTGTGTTATCCATTGTCTCCGATAGGTTAAATAAATGCTGAGGCCTGAGATTGGCCAAAGACAGAGGTAGGCAGGACTGAGGTGCACCATGGGTCTCTGAAGCAGAGAGTTTCATGAGTACAGAAGCTTCCAGTGGTAGAAGAAGAAGAAGCCACCAGAAGAAAGAGAAGAAGCCAAGAGCAGGAAGGAAGACACATGCCATGGGTTAGATGAAAGAACCTCATTCCATGTGGCCTGGAACATCGGCATAGCATGGAGAATAACAGCCAAGGGGATGTATGTATATTATATGGGGCTTTATTCAGGGATAGAATTATGAGCTAGTGTTGATGAGCCAAGATTGCTCAATCCAGGCCAAGGTTTGTTAAAATCCATCAGGTCCCTGTGTGGTCATTTATAATGGTGGGTTAAGGATTAACAACTGCCGACTAATTAAATATAATATAAATACAGGTAAATAATTTAATTATTTAATTCTACAATAAACTATTCACAAATATTGACTCATTTGCTATTCTGAGTAGAATAATGATATAGTGCACTATTTTGTGTCATTTCACTCCTTTCCATTTGAGATGGGAAATATAGTATAATATAGTAATATAATATAGTATAGCCACACTATGTATACAATTCACATGTTAATCATTTTATAGCCATCTGAGTTATCACATACAAATTTTGATAATATTGTGCTTATATTGAAATACATCTTATTTTATTTAATAATAGCCATAACATTCTGGAAACTGGATAAGGAAAAATCATAATTTTCAGACATGTATAGAGGGGTCTTAGAATATGTGTTTGGTGGGTATGGGAGAAAAACTGGCATAAACTGGAAAAATTATCTTAGGTCTTTAGCTTAGCTATTTCTTACAGTTTGGTAACATTTCTAGTATTAAAGCATTAAGATTCTCGTTGGCTGACATGAAATGGATCAATTGAGGTAATCACTTAAATATCACCAGTAAAATAAAGTATGGAAGGTGTCCATCAGCAAATGGACAAATAAACAAAGTTGTACATGCAACAGAATGCCATTTAGCTATAAACATAAACTAAATTCTAATGCATGTATCACTCAGTGTGGATGATGCTTCCACAAAAATGACAGGCATTAAGAAAAAAAGATAAAAATACATGCTGAATGTTTACACTTACAATATCTAGGACAGGAAAACTCCTTGAAATAGAAAGATGATTGGACTATACCAGAATTTGAATGTATGTAGAAATAGGGAGTCTTTTTTAAAATAAAATTTGTATTTACTCTTCAAACATTCCATGCATGCATGCAGATACTATTCTAACTCCGAGTCCCGTAACATGCTTCCATCACAATTTCATGTCTTTTCTCTCTTTTTGTGTAACTTATTGAGTTCAATCAGTAGTTCCTGTGTGAGAATGGGCTCAGGGGCCAATCACTGGAGCATGGGCTACACACCACTGGCCACACACAAATAAAGTGACTTCGGTAGCATTTACCAACTGACAATAACTCCACTAAAGTTGATACCTTTGGAACTGCTCCCCTATCCATGCTGGAATTTAAATTGGATCCAAATTGGGGAGTCCATTATGTTGCTACAATTTCTGCTTGTAGTGACAAAATAATGTTTTAGAAGTAAATGGTAGGGACGGGTGTATACTGTGGATGTAATTAGTGCCACTGTGTTGTATACTGGAAGATGATCAAAAGGGCAAAGTATGTATTATATATTTTACATAATAAAAATTTACATCAAAAATAAATATTTTTTAAATAATTTATTTTTTTTCTTCAAGTTACATCTCAGTCACAAACCCCTCCCTATTCCCCCTTCCTATCCCGCCCTTCCACCCTCTTCCCTCCAGAAGTTTCACCTTTCAGTCCAACATATGGTTCCTTCTCTTATAGCAGTAAGTATTATACAAAACAACAGATATAAATATGCCACATTTGTGAGAGTTAAATGGCCCAGTATTCCTTCCCAATGTCCAGTTTATACACATTTGGCCCCTGACTTTAACATTCTACTATCTAACTATCTCCATGAGTTTAAAGGTCTATATCTGACTCAACATTCGTACTAACTT
This sequence comes from Lophiomys imhausi, assembly GCA_907164525.1. NCBI lineage: Eukaryota > Metazoa > Chordata > Mammalia > Rodentia > Muridae > Lophiomys > Lophiomys imhausi. The sequence goes on along the minus strand of CAJQZJ010000275.1, from coordinate 1,097,586 downwards.
GCAACACACTTTTAAGAGTATCTTCTTAGATCTATAACACCCTCTTGATTCCTAAACAACTCAAAATTTAACTATGAGACTCTAGCTGTCTATTCTTCAACCACCTCAGAGACCTGAGAGGGATAAATATATCTGCTTATATAGGAAGTGCAGGGCCTGCAGCTTCCAAAACTAAGAAAAGACATACCAATGACTGCCTGGACAGTTCCCATTTTCTCTCCATACATTCCTGCATCAGTCTTCAGCCTTTGAGTCCTGTTTCTCTGACAGACCTTTGTTGTAGAGCCAGGATTATGAAGGACTTACCAACCCTGTCTTGGCAGAGTTAGGCTATCGACTTCCCTGCTACCAAGTTTTGTCCTTTTTGGACAGCAGTCTGTCTGCAGTTGGTGCAAGGGGTTTTTTCATGCCAAGAGACAGGCTTGCCACTAATTCAACCATCTTATAGTGGAGGTTCTTCGATGCTTATCTTCTACTTGGAGTAGAATAGGGGGTGCTGTCAGGAGCTGATATGTCTCGATATCAAAAAAAAAAAGGAAAGAAAATCTTAATTTAACATCTTTGAATGCCATATTCTGCAGATCTCTTGGGGTTTTTGAAGATGCCCTATCCATCTCTTGTATTTAGATAAGCAAATGTTGCTTGTCTCTTAGCAACTTGATTACTGGGTAGTTTAGAGAATATCTGTGATAGACTGTCATAGTAGCTAACAAAGTGACATGTTTGCATGACTAGGAGTTTGTTTTACTTAACTATCCTAGACCGTTTTAGATGGTTGGTATCAAGAGGCCAGAGCTTCACATTTTATTTTTAAGTATCTCTAGGTATGATACCATTAGGAAGCATTACCTTTAATTTTGTACCAGTATACAAAGATCTATTCAATTGTGGTTAAATATACTTTTAATTATGTATCAATATACAAAGATCAATGCCTATGTAGCCGAATACAATCTTAATATTACGTCCATATACAAGGGTCAATACCATTGTGGCCAACTATAATCTTAATTTTGTATCAATATACAAAGATCAATACCGATGTAATCCAATACAATCTTATTTTTGCACAATAAACAATGGTCAATACCACTTTAGCCAAATAAACTACTAATTTTGTATCAATATACAAAGGTATAAGGGCATATTCAATAATCTGCCCCTTCTTCTTGGACCTTCCTGTGCTATGTCTATATCTCATTTTTCTCAAGCCTATGCACTCCTACATAGGAGAGGAAGAAGGATACAGAAAAGGAAAAGTAGGAAGTCCCTGGGGCTATCTCTTCCCCTAAATATCGGAGTTTTCAGTTATCCTTCAAATAACCAAAAAGAAGGGCGGAGAAACACCTTCCCCACCCTCTGGGCATGGGACGTCGCTCTCTTAAAGTGACTTCCTGCTGATTTGGGTCATAGTAGACCTGTTTGGGGCCCGAACCCAAATGGAAAAAATGATTAAAAATGTTAGTACACTCCTTTTATGTTCAGTCCTTCTGTTCTCAGCTGTTTAGATGACCTAAGGGTTTTGTAGGCAGAAGCTGATCTTGCAGGCTTCATTGAGGTTCCTGCCGGGGCATTGTGTAGAGCTGAAAGGTCCCAGCGACAGTGGATTGCCGTGGTGGTTGCAGGCCCCCCGATGGAGACAGCTATTGAGGAAGTCTGCCAGGCAGAATCAACCTGGTCACTCGTCCTCCTTGGTGCCTGATTCTGCTCTCTGCTGTGGTTTCTGCTGTCCAGCCGTCCCTGGGCTCCCCTAATGGACGCTTCGATTCTCCTGGAAAGATAAGAGCAGAGCCCTGCCCCAATCACAACCCTGGGACAATTGCCCCCTTTTTTTGGGGGGGGGGGGCTAGGTAGTACTTCTCCTGAAGCAAATTTGGCCTTCTGACAACATACAAAGCGTTATCTTTCAATCCGAGTTAAAGAAGAAATCATTCTGTCACCTTGGAGCTAAACCAGCTCTAGTGTATATATTTTGAGATCCCAAAGGACAATCTGCCTGCATCGAGAAGGCCTTTTGTAAGTAGCCTCCAAACCTAGGTCCCTCCAAATCCCATGTGTGTGTCTCTGAACTCTAATTATTGGGATCAGAGACCTGTGCAAAAATAAATATTTTGACAGCAATTTCAGACCTATCTCTGGTTCTAAAGCTAATAATCTGTCTAGAAAACTATAAAAAGTTCACAAAGGCATAATTTGATGCTGTCCAACAGAAGTTTGTGCAGCAATAAAAATGTTCTCTAAATGCCCTTCCCAAAGTTGTATCTATATGTAGCTACATGTGACTACTGTGGATTTTAAATGTAGCAACTCTGCCTGAATGACTTAAAATTTAATTTTATCTAATTGAAATAATAGCTACATGATGGATAGTTGAAGAGTTGACACACTGAAACTTAAGGTGGTGTTTTTTGCCAAAAAAAGAAAGAAAAGAAAAGAAAAAAAGATGGTGTCCAGGCAACTGAAGAAAACCTGAGTCTTTCAAGTTAAGACTTCATAATTTAAAAAGTGTATAAAAATCTTTGTATTTATTTCATACATCCTCCAGCCTGTTCCCTTGTGTCTGGTCCATCCTTCTCTCTATTCCTCCCATCACTCAGAGCAGCCTTTATAATAACAAACCTAATTATGGCATCTGCTTTCTCAGAATCCCACTAAGTAAGGCATTAGATGCATCTTAGTGGGAAGAGAAGCCAATCTTTAAAGCCTACATATTCTGTGGACCAATGAAAGATATTGTGTAAAAGGCAAAATTATGGAGAAAGCAAAAAGATCAGTAGTTGCCAATGGCTATTGGGGAAAGAGGAACAAATGGAAAGAATATAGAAGATGTGGAGGGCTATGAAAGTATTCTTAAGAATGATACATGTTCCTTCTTAAGAATACTTATATGGCACATGCTCACGGCACATACTCATGGCACATGCTTATGCATGTTATTATGCATTTGTCAAAACTCATAGGATTTTCAGCACCAAGAGTGAACCAGTATAAACTATAGCCTTTGTATAATAAAAAAAGAATCAATATAGGTTTATTAATATCAACAAATTAGCACTGTGGAGCAAGAATGGAGAGAATGAGGGCAGTTGTCAGAGGAGCAGGGACCACATGAACACACATGAACCCTCTGTATTTTCTGCTCAATTTTTATATGACCTTTCACCTGCTCTAAAAATAAAGCTGATTTCTAAAAGATATTAAAACTCATGATTCTCTGGCAAAGTTAACTCTGCCTCTACTAACTCTCCCTTCCAGTCTCCTTTCTTAATTCCTCCAATTCCATACCCCCTGCCATGGACTAGCTCCTTAAATCACCTAGCTCTTTCTCAACATGGAGACTAGTCTTTCCAGATGGAATTAATGTTCCTTACCTTTCTCTTAAAGCAGTCTGGCAGATTAAATTTCTTCCAAGATCAGAATCCCCCTACTTACCCCTTACAAAACTTTAACTATGAAATTAAAGTTAACTATTTCACTCTTGGGGTATCTATACTCTTGAATAAATATCATGACACTGATTGTTTTATTACTAATCTGTTCATACATTTCCTGGATAGATTTTTATTAATATCACCCATACCTCCCAGGATCTGACTCAGGCAATTGGGGGTCTATTCTTCCTTCCCTTCAACCAACTTTAACTGCTTCTTCACTGTCATGGAAGTCACATTCACTGAACTACAACCACACCACAATCTGTTCCTCTAGAAGCAGCCAGTTCAAAGCAAGTTCAGATCTTTAGCTCAAGATCCACCTCCTAGGGAAGTCTCTAAATTACCAGCCTAAAATAAATGCCCAGTTTATGAGTTCCCAAAATACTTGATGTTTTTTTTCCTCTAAGGCATTTACTAAAAATGTGGACTAAATAATTATCTATGAAAAATTCCAGCTTATTTTTATTTTCTCCTTTTGACTTTAATCTCCTTGTCCTCCCCTACACACCTTATAATTTAGCCATAGTTAGTGCCAAATAAGAAGTTATTGATATGTATTTGTTGAAAAAATAATCTAATTGTTCTATGTACCATAGGCCAAGTAGATCCTTCATGAGTACATTTAAATTTCTATGTTCTTTTATATCCAGAACCTACAACACTCCTTGATGCATTATGAGTGAACAGAAAATTTAGCATTTGTTGCATAGAAAAAGTAATGAAAGTCTCAGAAATCTTTGCACACAGCTCTGCACAATCTTTGTCCCTTTACAGTAGTAACTGTACAGGTTTTACTCAATTTCATACACATGAGGCTGCAAGTGAAAACAATGACAATGCTTATGAGTATGATAACAATGATTCTTTACATTAATCAAATGCTTCTCAAGCATGCTTAGCCCACCTTGATTTGGTTCATATGCGTAATACAAAGATGCTTTTAGAAATGGCCACTGGGGTTCTGAGAGTATATGTGGCCTATGAACACAAGTACTACAGTTAGCAAGTGACCAGGCAGATGCAAGCAGCTTGTCCCCCAAGCTCAGGCATGGAGCAGGAACAGGATCAGGGGATGCCAGGGAAACAAAGCAAGTGCTCCTGATTCATGCAGGGTAGAGGCAGAATAGACCCTGATTACAATCTGAAGGAGATTCTTCTGATGAAAGAGAGTTGATTGGATTCTACTGTGATGCCAGAGTCTGCCAGCAATCAAACACCCTCTGGTTACCTTCGAGCACCCGGAATTGGAAAACTGCTGGCAGAAGCTGGCTTGCAGCTAGAGAAGATGCTGAGGGACAAGGGTTCACCCAGCTTCAGGCTACAGTCAAAGTAGTCGATGGCATACTTACTTGTCCATTCACAGCACCTGTAAAGAAAACTACTTCTCACAAAGAACTGAGAGGAAGGAAGTACTCTATGCTGAGGGTAAATGACAGGGTAAAGTGGGAATAACTCCTTATAATTAGAGAGGGTTAGAGAAGGCTCCAAATAATTACAGCTTAAATTATCATTAGATTCTCTCCCAAGTCATACTGAAATCATTATTACCACCCTGTGGCATAGATTCGCTTACCTTGGTGTCTTGGCTGACAGAGAGGAAATGTCTTGCTGAAAAGAAAAGAGCCAGAATGAAAATCTAACTAGGCCTGATTCTCTCTGAGTATTCTGTGTAATCCAAGGAATTCCCAAAATGAAATAAAGAGGTCAAAGTATGAGGAGGAGTTAAAGTTCCCCTGGGAGATAAATACAGATTTAGCGTCTTAGATATATAATGTAGGCAAGTTAGGGAAATTACTCCTATCCTAACATGATGATTATTCTGTGTTTGGTGTGAGGAACTGAAGCAGAAGAGGAGGGTGAAAACTTTTACAACAGATGATAGAGCCACCAGTTAAAATCAGACCAGTTCTCCACACTTCACTCTGGAGAGCCCAAGAAGCAAAAGTTGAACAGAAAAGCAACTCCTTGTTATATCTAAAGCAGTATGCTGTGGCTAACTGCAAAGGAGTAGTACTGTTGTTCAGATGAACTCAGTTCAGTGGATTTCTGTATAAAATATGGCCACTATCAGGATCTAAGACCAACAATCAATACATGGGAGCTCATGAAACTGAAAGCTTTCATTCAAACAAAACAGCAACCTACAGATTGGGAAAAACATCTTCACCAACCCCACATCTGACAGAGGACTAATACCCAAAATTTACAAAGAGCTCAAGAAATTAAGTGCCAAGAAACCAAATAATCCACAAAAATGTGGAAGAGAGCTAAACAGAGAATTCATATAGGAGGAATCCCTAATGGCTGAGAGACACTTGAAGAAATGCTCAACATCCTTAATCATCACAGAAATGCAACTCAAGGAGACACTGAGATTCCATCTCACTCCTGTCAGAATGGCTAAGATCAAAAGCTCAAATGACAGCACATGTTGGCGAGGTTTGGAGAAAGGGGAACACTCCTCCATTGCTGGTGGGAATGCAGGCTTGTGCAACCACTATAGAAATCAGTCTAGCTATGTCTTAGAAAACTTGGAATAGCTTTAGCTCAAGACCCAGTCATACCACTTCTGAGTATACATCCAACTGATTCCTCACCAAATCACAAGGAGGTTTCCTCATCTATGTTCATAGCAGTCTTATTTGTAATAGCTAGAAACTGGAAACAACCCAGATGTCCCTCAACTAAAGAATGGTTTGAAAATCTATGGTACACCTACACAATGGAATACTACTTAGCCATTAGAAACAATGAAATCATGCGATTTGCAGCCAAATGAATGGAACTAGAGAAGCTCATCCTGTGTGAGCTAACCCAGATTCAGAAGGATGCACATAGCATCTATTCACTTATAATCGGATTTTAGCCATATAGTACAGGATAACTATACTACAACCAATGCACCAAAGGGAACATGAACATAGACTTTGTTTCCTGTCAATGAGACACTTTGCCCTAGTGGTACTGCCTTGTAGGCCCCCAGTATACAAGGAGGCTCTTGGCCCTCATGTGACTGCTGAACTGGGGCGGGGGACTGTTATGTGGGGACACTCCACTCCTGTGGAGTGGGATGGAAGGGATGGGGGTAGAGGGTAGGAAGTTGGGACTGGGGGGGTTGTGGAAAGAGGACACTGAGATGGAGATGTAACCTGAAGTAATAAATAAATATTGAAAAAAGAAAAAATATGGCCATTTAAAATATAAAAGCATACATGGAATAGATCTAAAGCAATTCCCTAAGGAATGATCAAGGTACAAATAAAAGTAGAAAGAAGAATAGATCTTGCTCCATATGATCTAGAGAAAGATAAAAGGGTAAGAGTCACATATTGGCAAGGCTGATTCAGAGGGCTATAAGTACTATTTATTTGTTCATTCATTCATACATTTATTGTGCATGCATGTTTGACTAAGTGTATGTATATATACCAAGTATTTGTGGTACATGCAGAAAAGGAAGACATATTCCTTGGGACTGTAGTTATATATGTTGTGAGCCACTAGACAGGTGTTGGGAGCCCAACTTGTGTCTTCTGCAAGAGTTCAAAGTACTCTTAACTTCTGGTCCATATCTGCAGCGCCAGAAAGCTCTTGTAATACTCCATTCATCCTATACTATAGACAGTTCTATAACAGATTTCCTTATGATAAAAGAAATATTACAATAAAGATCTATCACTTTAGTTAGGTACTTAGAAAATGGTTTTATAGTTTTTTTTCAAAAGCCAGGAAAGATGTATCTATAAGATGCTGTACAGGCTGCATGCTTAGGAACAGTATTTAGAGAGAGTGACAGTAAAGGTCATACAAGGTATATACTATACACATTCACCCCCTATAAGCCCATATGCTCATGTAAATGTTCATATACATGCATACACACACCTAAGATTGCAGTGCTAACTGGAAAAATGGTAGGCCCAGGCCCTAGGGACAGAATAGGTCAGGGGTGGGGCTACATCTCTTTCATAAATTATCATATTACAGATATCTCAGTCTCAGAGTTTCAAACTCTGCTTTAGGACATGACAGCAGAATAAATCTCATTTCCTTTCCAATCATTTGAATGAGAAATGAGTCAATATTAAACTGGGAGCAATTGTCTTTACATCACCCTGGACACCACTTCTAATCAAAAGCTGGAAGACCACCAGCCTCTTGTGACACCTATATGATGTGGGGAAATTATCATATAATTTATGACAAGTCATGTCTGAAAGTGACTTTCTCTGCCTCTGTTCTCCAGCAGTCCGAAGAACAGAGAAATAAAGCAAGCCCGTGGGGTAGATGTGAAAAAGTCATCTATGGGATAAACTCCCCAATAAGCTCCCTCCAAATGCTCACTTCACCTACTTCCTCTGCTTCCCCCATACTGTCATGGGTACCCACATGGCTCCTCCTTGAACATCTACTCAGCCTTCCAAAAATTCTTCCATAAATTCCACCAATTTGCCAGAGATGCTCCAATCCATCTTACCTCCCATTACAACTTTCTTTGGAGCTGAATTCCCCAAGGCCGGATTTGAGGTGAGGTAAACGTGGGTTGAATTTTATTCAAATATATTGACTATCTAAATAAATTCTGATGGAAGCTTAAGCTCTATCTGGATCCTTCCTCTGCAATACAAGGTAGAGAATCAGCAGAACTCATTGACAAAAGAGGCTCAAACATGTGCTGTGGACAATTCTATCCTAATTCTCATTTTAACTCTGCCTTTCTAATGTTCTGCTTCTAAGTAACTTTTCTCATAGCACTGAGCATTCTGTTATCCATTTCTGAAATGGTAAACAAAAAAAGTACTCAAATTTAATGGGCTGTTGTGACAATCAAAGGAGTAAAAGATATTGGTATTGTATGTTGCCCCCCCCCCCACCTTTTATTTGCTCTGACATAAACACTGACTAAAAACAACGTGGGAGGGAAAGGGACTCATTTTTGGCTTGCAGGTGACAATTTGTCACTGAGAAAAGCCAATACATGAGTTGCAGGTGACAATTTGTCACTGAGAAAAGCCAATACATGAGTTTAAGGTAGGAACCAAGGATAAAGAACACTGCTTACTGGCTTGATTCCTGCTTAAGCTTGTTTCCTTATGTAAGCCAACACCACCTGCTGAGGGCTTTCACATCTCAAAGAACCCTTCTCCATCAATTAACAAGCAAGAAGTGCCCACAGACATGCCCATAGGCCAATATAACAGAAACTTTTATTCAGTTGAGGTTCCTTCTTCCCAGGTATGTCAAGTTGACAGACAAAAATAGCAATATCGTTCACAAGTCTGCCTTTCCTTCAATTTGGCACATGAACACATCACTTTGAGCTATACACTTTCTTTTTTATTTATCCCCACAGTCTCATATTAATATCTTAATATATGATAGAATACAACTTTAAAAATCCAACTCTTTAAAAATTCCAGTGACTTGAAAGTCCAATATCTCATTGAAATATTCACTTAATTATGGAGTCTTGTGAAACAAATAAGTTAATTACTTCTTACTCCAAAGCAGGAAGAACCAGGTCAGAACAACTAACCACACTTAAGCAAAACCAAAATCCAAAAGTGTAGCTCAGTGTCTGACACTGGAGAGTCATTCACAAACTTGTGAGCTCCAAAACCCATGGGGACCTTCATTTCTGTGGATCTGCCATCCTTAACACACAGAGCCTGGCTCACAGGCTCAGACCTGCTCTACTCTGTACTTGTGGCTGTTCAACCATCCAGGCAACTTCAATATCATGGGCTCTCCACTCAAACTACTTAGGGTTTCACCTTCAATAATCTTTATAAGGATTCTGACCATAACACACCATGCCAACTCTTCTTCTCTCCATGACCCCTTCAATCCTGGGGTGTCCATGCAACTAATGCTGTACCTCCACCAATGGTCTTTCCTAGATTCTTTGTTTTAGTGATTATTTATTATTTCAATTTACATCTCCATCACAGTGCCCACTTTTCACCCCTCTCAGTCACACCCTCCCCTCTCCCCTCCCTCCCTCCTATCCTACTCCTTCAGAGTGGGGTGTCCCTACATATCAGTCCCCTACCCCAGTTCAGCACCCATATGAGGGCCAAGAGCTTTGTTATATACTGGGGGCCTACATGGCAGCACCACTAGGGCAAAGTGTCTCATTAACAGGTAACAAAGTCTATGTTCCTGATCCTTTTGGTAAGTTGGTTGTAGAATAGCTATCCTGTACTATATAGCTAAAATCTAATTATAAGTGAATAGATGCCATGTGTATCCTTCTGAGTCTGGGTTAGCTCACTCAGGATGAGCTTTTCTAGTTCTATCCATTTGGCTGCAAATTGCAGGATCTCATTGTTTCTAATAGCTGAGTAATATTCCATTGTGTAGATGTACCACAGTTTTTTTTTTTTTTTTTAATCCATTCCTTGGTTGAGGGACATCTGGGTTGTTTCCAGTTTCTAGCTATTACAAATAAGGCTGCTATGAACATAGATGAGGAAACCTCCGTTTGGTTTGGTGAGGAATCATTTGGATGTATACCCGGAAGTGGTATGGCTGGGTCTTGAGGTAGAGTTATTTGAAGTTTTCTAAGATATAGCCAGACTGATTTCCATAGTGGTTGTACAAGCTTGCACTCCCACCAGCAATGGAGGAATGTTCCCCTTTCTTCACAACCTCACCAGCATGTGCTGTCATTAAGATTTTTGATCTTACATTCTGACAGGTGTGAGATGGAATCTCAGAGTCTCCCCTAGATTCTTAGAGTAACAAGTCTCAGCAGCTCACTACAACACCTTTAAGCCTGGAGATTTTTTTTTTAATAATTTATTTTTTATTTCTTCAAGTTACATCTCAATCACAATCCCCTCCCTACTCCCCCCTCCAGTCCCACCCTTCCACCCTCCTCCCCCTCAGCCCCACCATACTCTTCCCTTTTTTTTTTTTTTTTTTTTAGTTTAAGGTATTTATTTTTCCCCCCAACAGCTCTCCCTTTCAGTCCAAATAATGGTTCTTTTTCTTATAACTATAAATACAATACAAAACAACAGAAATAAATAGGCCACGATTATAAGAGTTATATGGCTTAGCATACATTCCCAATGTCCAGTCCATATGTATTTGGCACCTGACTTTAACATTCTACTATCTAACCATCTCCATGAGTTTAAAGTTCTATATCTAACTCAGCTTTCATACTAACTTGCCTCATAATTTTTAAAATATCTTCTTAGATCCAGAACACCCTCTTGATTCCTAAACAACTCAAAATTTAACTATGAGACTCTAGCTATCTATTCTTCAACCACCTCAGAGACCTGAGAGGGATAAATATATCTGATTATATAGGAAGTGCAGGGCCTGCAGCTTCCAAAACTAAAAAATGACATACCAGTGGCTGCCTGGACAGTTCCCATTTTCTCTCCATACATTACAGCATCAATCTTCATCCATTTGGCCCCACTTCTCTGACAGACATTGGTTGTAGAGCAGGAATTATGAAGGACTTACCTACCCTGTCTTGGCAGAGCTAGGCTGTCGACTTACCTGCTTCCAAGTTTTGTCCTTTTTGGACAGAAGTCTGTCTACAGTTGAAGCAAGTGGTTTTTCTTGCCAAGAGAATGGCTTACCACCAATTTAATCATCTCGCACTGGAGATTCTTCGATGCTCATCTTCTACTTGGAGTAATATAGGGGGTGCTGTCAGGAGCTGACATGTCTCGATATCAAAAAATCTTAAGTTAGGAAAACATCTTTGAATGCCATATTCTGCAGATCTCTTGAGGTTTTTGAAGATGCCCTATCTATCTCTTATATTTAGATAAGCAAATATTGTTTGTCTCTTAGCAACTTGATTTCTGAGTAGCTTAGAAAATAACTGTGATAGACTGTCATAGTAACTAACAAAATGATGCTTCTTAAAGGTATTGTTTGTAGTAATACCTAAAAATGAAATGTCAAGTTTTGACCTCTCGCTACCAACTGACATAAACTGTTTAGGATAATTAAGAAACGGAAACTAATAGTCATGAAAGCCTGGAGATTTTATGCTGCCAAAGAAGTATACATTACTATGTTTGGTTTCCATCTCAAGATGTAGCCTTGGCTCCCTCGGGACCACAGATTTTGTATGTTGACCTGAAGAAATACTTCTCAGAAAAACTTACTTCAACTGGTCTCTTATTAATCGCATCTGATTCTTTAGCCCTAGCTAGTCATTATCAATTATCCAGGTAAAGCAAAGGCTTCACAGATTCATAATTCAAAATAACACAAGAGTAACCCTGTTAGAGTGAGACTCCCTTTCCCCAAGTGTGTTAAGTTGACAATCAAGGATAGCCATCACGGCATGGTATAAAATAAAAGTTCTTGCCATTATTTCCCCTCCCAAAAATTAATGTGCTAAGGAAAACAACAACAAAATATGATATGCTTCACCATATTTTATTCACAAAAGGCAAACATTCTATTCAAGATTTATATGCTGTATTCTAAGATAAGTTTAATCAGTGGACTATGAGTGAAAAGATACTGTCAAACATTTTTTGTACTCATGTGGTTTCCAGGAATAAGAATAGTGCCATCAAAATATAAACCTTCATTTCAACTTTGTTGAATAATAACATTCTTACTATCTGTAAGTCCTTGTTTGCAGTATGAAGAGTCTTCTGACAAGTCATCAAACAAATGTGAATGGGCAAAGTCAGTATTTGTGGAGGTATAAAGTGGGCATTTAACAGAAAACCCGAGTGCCACACTTCATATTTAGTTTGAGTTCTCTAATAATGGCATAGTATATTGACATACTAATACAAGCATTTAGATCGTAAACTGTCTGTGACACCAGGTAGGAGTGGAGTGGGGGATGGCATATGAAACTATGGCCTGACAGCCAAGCCTGTGTCACACTCTACTCTGAACTTCAGTTCTTTTGGATGTTGTAAAGGAGGGAAAACTATATAAACATGCTACAAACTTGACCGAAGAACAACATACATCATCAAGGGTTACAAAGCCAAATACTAATGATGACAGCTGTAATCATTAGGAACGAACCAAGGAATAAGGAAAAGTAGATGCAAATCCATTGGCTTATGCTGTCTATTAAATGTAAAGTTTTAGAAATAAATTTCTTTGTCTCTCAGTCTTTGGGACTATGTATAACTGTGTAGTATAGAGACCACTCAATTATACTATGTTCTCAGTTTAGGACCATTGGGACTTCTCTCCTTCTTGTACCTGTCAAACACTGGCTCTGTGACAAAGGAGGCTTTCAAGAAAAATAAGAGTAAAGAATATAGCCATAGCCTTACCCTCACAGAGCTCATAGTTGGTTCAATGGACAAAACAGCAAATTAATTGAGGGTAAGCATGAAGTGTAATACAGAGGCCAAGAAGAATCCAAGGAATATGCACACACAGAAACATAGGAGTCTAACCAGCCAGTGGCTGCAGAGGTCTCTCCTTTTAACCTTATCAAATATGTGTATGGAAGGATGAATGGAAGATTGCCAGGCAGAGAATAGGGAAGGAGAAGAGCACATGACTTCTTCAGTTTAATGGGGGGGGGGGGGGAACTGATGAGCAAACACACATTTTATGGACTCCATAAATAACAGCAGAATGGCATTTCCTTCTCTGACTCCACAGTGAATACTGGGGTCCAAGGCCCTGAATTAAATAGCCAGTCTGATTTCAGAGCTTGCTATATTGGTGCCATTCTCTGTGACCACCTTTCTCTCTCTGCCCTGAGATTTCCATCTGTGAAGTTGAAGAGATTGTATTAGATAATCATGTACACATTTCTGTGAAAATTCTTTGCTTTAGAATGACAGTAGTTTCCAGAACCCTTTCTGCATTTTTACTAGAAACACACTTCACTTATGTTTTTTTGCATTATTCCCTCTTACATGGAATGGCTGACATTTATTTTTCATATCCTCAGGACTTAAATCCCTGAGTTATTCTAAATCTTGCCCAGACCTGACATCACAAATAAATTTTCAATCCCAGGGGTTTGAAGATAAATGGGGACTGCCATTTCTGTGACCTCCATCAGGGATTTGGCTCCAGCACTTTACCCATGGAAAATGTATGAATCAGGTTGCAGGGGAAGGATATTAGATGAAAAAATAATAAAGGAAACAAAAGAATGAAGATAAATGAAGGAAGGGAGAAGGAAGGAAGGAAAGAAGGAATGATGGAAGGAAGGAAAGAAGATAAAGAGGAAGGGGAGGGAATAAAAGGAAAGAAAGATGCAAAAATCTACATATTTCTGAAAGCGCATCAGAAGCCATTTCACCCTGGTTGCACCGCAAAGACTCTCAGCAGGTGTGGAGCATTCATTGTTAGTCTCTGAGAAGTATTTGAGAATGATAACTTGAGCTTCAGTAGGGGGAAGCCACATGTTAGAGATTGCTCGCAGCAGAAGTGCATCCTGGAGGGCTGACTCAGACACCTATTTCTATACCATTGAAATGTGTGACCTGGGTGGTCATAGCTCATTTCATTCCCTCTGTGACTTAGTTTCCCTGGATCTAGAGTGCAGACATCATTCCGTCTTCAGGAATCTGAAGTAAGTAAGCACAAAAAGAAAACCTTAGCATATAGAAATACCTATTACAGTCTCAGGACATGTGCAGTATTTAATGAACAGTAGAGGAAGCTAAGGAGGTTGGAGAACTGCAGAACGTTGGCAGGAAATATCCATGGCCGTAAGATGATCCCAGAGACTTCACATGTGGTACTTCCCAGACACTGTACAATAGTGGTTCTCAATCTCCTTAATGCTGCAACCCTTTAATACATTTCCTCATGTTTTACGAGACTCCTAAATATAAAATTATTTTCATGGCTACTGCATAATTATGCTATTGTTAAAAATCATAATATATCATAATGAATCATAATCCTGAATATCTGATATGCAGAATATCTGGTATGTGACCCCTTTGAAAGGGTCTTTCGACTTCTAAAGTGATCATGATCCACAGGTTGAGAGCCTCTGCTACACAAGACAAGGATCACACAGCACAACATAAACTGTGAGATTACTGGATCTAATTGTTGAGGATAAATTTTAGCTTCATCCATGTCTAAGATTTTTGTTTCCTCATCTGTTAAAAAGAAAAAACCTACTTAATAATATTACAAAAAAAAACATGTTGTTTAAAAAGTGCTTAATATGTCCATGGGCACACAAGTGCATAATCAGATAGGGCTAACTAATATTAGTCAAGGCTCTATTGTGGTGACAAAATATCTTGGTAAATTGGTTTAAAAGAGGAAATATATTTTTTTGTCTTATAGGTTCAGATGGTTTGGTCTGCAGTTGATTTGCCTCAGGCAATATAGGACTATGAAACATAAAACAACGTAGCAAGTAGTGTGAGGTCAAACAAAGCTGTTTGTCTCACAGCAGCCAGAAACCTGAAAGAGCCAGGGGAGAATGTTCTAGGTTGTACACAATGACCTACTTCCTCCAACTAGGTTCTACCTTCTACCTAATAGTCATTAAGCTATGAATTCATATACAGAATAAATCTATTCATGGTGTCAAAATCTTCTTCATCCACTTCCCTTCCAAAGACCCCCTGAACATTGCTGCTTTATGAGCCAACACTTAGAGATATAAACTTGGGGGAATTTAATTAAGATTCATAATCTTACTAGTTTCTGTGTTTTGCATGTCATTGTTATCAGCCTCTGTTTACTCCTGCCCAATCATCACATTATGATATGTGTTCCTGGCCTCAAGAGGCTAACTAACTCTACAGAATTTGCAAGTCACTCAGTATTTCTTGTTTTTTACTTCTCCTTGCTTCCTAAAAGGAAAGGCACTGATGATATTGATGCACTACAGACTTTTGGAATTTTTTGGGTTTGTGTGTGTGTGTGTGTGTGTGTGTGTGTGTGTGTGTGTGTATGTGTGTGTGTGTGTGTGTGTGTGTGTGTGTTGGTACTCTCAGAGTTCAGAAAAGAAAGCAGGGACCATTGGAGCTGGACTTACAGGCAGCTTATAAGTCACCCAAGATGGGTGCTGGAAATGGAACTGGGGATCCTCTAAAATAGTATTCTCAAATGTCAAGCAATTTTAGTTTGGTTTGGTTTCCTGCATTGTTTTTAAAGTCAGGGCCTCACTCTGTAGCCCTGGCTGGTCTGGAACTTGCTATTTAGACCAACCTGGAAGATTTGCCTGCTTCTGCCTCCTGAGACTGGAATTAAAGGTGTGAACAACTATTCCCAGCTAACATTTTCTTTTCCACAGCTTGAATAGTTTTAGACCCATCTTCTGCTCCCAAAGTCATCTTCATTTCTGCAAACAGTAAATCCTGGCACACCCTTTCTGTATGTATGTATTTATGCATGTATGCATCTATATCATCATCAATCTCAACATCTAAATCAAATGTATATTTAAGTACCCTCCTGCTTTTGCATGTAGTTGAATCATCCTGATGCTGCCGTGACCATGCATGTTACCTTTGATTGGTCCCCTAGTCTTTCCCACATCTATCTTACATCCTCTACTCTTCCCTCTTCTGAACATGTGTCTTTGGAAGGGAGTGCCTGTTTCATGAAAGATCCTGACTGATGGGACACTGCAGATTCAAATGCTTGTGAATTCTTCAAAAAACTTGTTAATTGAGGGAGGACAGGCCGCAAAGGATAGATAAAAATAACTTGTGCATAGTAAGGTAAACAAAACAAAGAATTTACACTTTACTCTTATTTCATTCTCTCAAAAGTCTTGCAAAACTGTCATCACTATCCCATTCCATACACAGGCCAAAGTGCAGACAGAATAAGAACCCTTATTCATGGAAAAACGGAGACAAGAAGCAAGATGAGTCTAATCTCCTGTCATCTCTCTTTTTGAAGACATATAATAATGATTGGAACATTGGACAGAAACTGTGTAAACTATACATACCACACATAATGAAAGAACAATAGATAGACTTGGTTGGGGCTGAAGACCTGACAGCAAGCAGCATACACATAGTAAGACTGTAAGAATGGGATGTACTTAGAGGCAAACAAGTGGGGAAGCATAGAAATAGGACAGAAATATATAACTCTGGTCTATCATCAGTGCTGAGGAAATAACATAGAGATATTGGACTGTCAGACTGACTCTTGGCATTAGAGACCTAACATATCACTAAGCCATTAGCCCTTTTAACGCAGACATGCTTCATCCACAGCCATGAATATACTTTTCCCTAACCCACTATATCTATATAGTTATGCATATCATATGTTTATGGGATCTCACTCTCCTCATCTATAATAGGTGGGCTATTTTGTTCCATTAGTGGCATGACAGTTGGAAATGGATCTTGATAGTAATGATTTTGGCTCTGATACACAATAAAAGACACATTTTCTTACTCATCCACCTGCAATAGTCTTCAAACCACATGACTGAAGACATGGCATATATATATATATATATATATATATATATATATATATCCTTTTACAACAGGGCAATATCTAGATATCTCTAGGTAAACATATCATCCCTTGAAAAGCATTCATCAAAGTGCATTTAATGCACCTGACCTGCCAAATATCACAAATCAGCAACAGATCATGCTCTGTTCATCCTCTTGATTTAAGGACTAACAGACAGTTGTAGCTTGCTGCCATTACTCTGTATCTCAAGAGAGCACCATATCAAATACTGCTATAGTGGAAACCTTATTGTCATCATACCGTACCTCTTTAAATCTCCACAGCACCCACTATAGGATAGCAACCAAATAAATATTTTCAAGACAATAAATTGTAGTCCACCTTCTCCCTATGATAACTTAGGCAATCAAAGACCAAGAAGTTAGTGACTTGTTCAGGTTCTCACTTAAGAAGATTAATGGCTCCCTCATAACATCACTCTAAAAGAGACCCCTTGTTAGGACTTGTTTTCCAGGCATTGGGTTACTGATTACTCATCAGAAATATAAGAGTGAAACAAGGGATAAGCCAGGTGGTTCTTTCTGTCTGTGAGCAAAGACAAAATGAGCTTGTGGAACCTGCTTGAATTTTCTGACAAGTTTAATCTAGTATGTAATAAAAAGGCAGGCAAGATTTACTGAGTTTTTCCAAACACTGTTGATGAGGTATTTTGTAAAAGCTTACAGCTGAAGATAAACAATTTTGGGCGGGAGTTAGGGATGTGGTTGCCAAATAGGAGGGAGTTTAGCTGCTGGAAACAAAGATCTGACACAGTTTCAAAAATAAAAAGATGCTGTTTGTGCAAGCCTAAGGAAAATATCCTGGATTTGTGGGAAGCTGGGCTTAGGAAGGGAAGACCAAATGTGTCAGGTACTCTGAGCCCCCACCCTCTACCCCTCAGCAACACAAAGGGCTCTACAGAAACAAGATTATGTAGTCTACTTCTGCCAAAAAAAAAAAAAAAAAATGTGCTTGGGAAACTGAGATGACGATCACAAGTTTAAGGCCAGCCTGAGTTACATAAAAATTCAAGTCCAGCTCAAAATTTATTTTAAAGAACTACAAAGAATGCTATAAGAAATAAGAAATAAGGTGAAGGGAACTTAATTAAGTCAGCAATTAAGAATGTTTGCTACTCTTCCAAATGACCCAAGTCCGTTTTCCAGTACACATACAAGGTGGATCATTGAACTACCTATAAATTCAGCTCCAGGGGATGGGATGCCCTCCTCTGGCCTCTCTCGGTATCGGCATACACCCACATAGGCACACATGTACCCATAAATAAAAATAAAGTAAACCTTTTCCTTTAAATTCAATTGTTCATGTGTTTGTTCATTTAGGTCACTGTAACAAAACGCTTTAAAATGTATAAAATACAAAGAATGTAGAATTACTGTTCACAGTTGCAGAAGATAAATTTAATACTAAGGTACCAATTTCGATTCTGGGAAGGACACACACAATCTCATAGGTAGTTATCTTCTTGCTGTATCTCCTTGTGGTAGCAAGGGCAGAGCAAACAAGCTCCATCAAAGCTAGGCTCTTTTATTGGGCATTTATCCCACTCCTGAGTACTTAATAATTTATACATTCCTTCTTTGCATTTCCCAAAGAGCACATCTCTTAATATAACCACACTGGGGACTAAGTTATAGCAGATAAACTAGGGGTATGCAAACATTCAGATCTTAATGACTGTGGTCTCCTCACCTCTGTCTCAGCTTTGTTTCTACATCAGTTAACAGCGTTAGCCAGCTTCAGGGACAACTCAAAACTTCAGGGGCTTAAACAAGAATAATTTCTATTTCATTCATAATCAGTCATCCTCTGAGGCTGATGTGGGCCTCAACTCATTGCAGTCTCTCCAAGACGCAGGTGGATGGGATAGTGACGGTCCACCTGTGGCCAGATCATGTGGGAGAGAAAAAAAAAAAAAAGAAAACTCTGGAGAGTTGTCCCTGATGAGTCAACTCTGGCCCACTAATGTCATTCACCATTTCTGCTTCTCACCTACATACAAGCCATCCATTGAGAAATGGGTTAGGGAGTTCAACCTTTGTATGTGCTCAGAGAAAAATATCAAATATCGCAAATATCAAAGAAAACATTTCTAAGAGTTTGGCTACCAGACCCTCCTGGGAGCATCTGGCACATTCTGATAATGCAGGATGGCCAAGCAAGTATCTGAGCTCAGTCAAGGAAGAGGACAGCTTGTGTTCCTGGGAAGCAAGGCCCTGAACTAGGAGTCTCCAGGTCTGCTTGGCAGGCCTTACCTACCTCTTGCTGGCCATGTGCAGGTGATTCTCTGTGAGTTCCTTTATAGCACTTTCCCAAGCGGAGAATTCATGTTTGTAGAATGCAACAAATTAACGGAGCATTCTGCTTGCTATGTTCTCCTGACACATTATAAAACTGAACCCTGTTCTGCTGTCATCCAAGGCCCCTGTTTATTTCCCTTTGTAAACTCCTTGAGGCCATCAGCCTTGTCTTATTCATCTTGCAAAACCTAGCACAGCTCCTTACACACTGGAGAAGCCCACTGCATGTTTATTTAATACAAGATGAGATTAAATTTCATGAAGCTGGTAACTTCCAGCAGTCAGTCCAGTCAGCTCAGTGGATGTCTTAATTAGATTGCACAGTGATGACACAGACAGTGGCAATGATGAGAAGAAAATATCAATAACAAAAGTAATGCATTTGGAGCACTTTCCAATATATAGCAGACCTTTTCTTTCATTGCTTTTTTGAGGTTCCCACAAAACCTCTGTGGGAAGCAGAGATTGAAATATCTGCTTTATAGAGAGGAACTAAACTTCTAGTGGTTTCTCCTCATCCTCAGTCAGTCAACAGACAGATGGGGTGAAAAATGCAAGGCTTTCCCTCCTTTACTGTGATTTTCTCATTATTTTTTTTTCTTCTACTGCCTTATAATTTAGAAACAGGCATTTATTGCATTATGTGGACCCCATGGATTCCTTCATTCTTCCTGTTCAACACCTAAGCCATTCCTGTGACCTTGACCTTGGTAATTGGGTACCTCATACCTACAGGAGTCAACTGCTCTGAACCACAAACAACAACATCTTCCTCCTCAGTGAGCTGCGTGATGAGCAAGGGACTCATAATGGAAATTGTCTTACAGATTCACTGTCTTATGCTGTTTCTTGGCAACCATGATAAAGCAGAGTGAGGGCAATGGAAACTTGGCATTCTACTGTGCGGCTTCTCTCATCAATATCTTGGGAAAGCAAAGTTACCCATTTCACAGATGAGGAGTGAGAAGTTTATGATGATTGATCAACAGAGAAGATAATCTAGTACTTTGGGAAAGCATCCTCCCTGAGAGGACAAGTCTAGGTGGTTACACTGGTTGTATTACACATGCGCTGTGCAGACTTTACCTGCTCCCAAACATCTTTGTTTTTATTTTTTGTAGTCTACAGTCTATATCTATCTATCTATCTATCTATCTATCTATCTATCTATCTATCTATCTATCTAT
>CAJQZJ010000275.1:1053987-1069582 GCA_907164525.1 Lophiomys imhausi | reverse complement strand
GAGGCCAGAGCTTCACATTTCATTTTTAAGTATCTCTAGGTACGATACCATTAGGAAGCGTTACCTTAAATTTTCAATCACCTAACTCTTCTTCATGTTTTCCAGACAAGGAAGCAAGTCTCAGTGTGGGAAGTTCACTGTCCTAGGAGAGGCGCTGGTCATTAGTCAAGCTGGAATTTAACTCCAGCCAGTGTTTCCTGCTGGCAGGGCCCATATCTTGTGTTTAAATTTTTTTTTCTTTTTTCCTCTTTAAAAATGTTCTTCTACAGGAAGGATTAACAAATTGGATACAACCCAGGAAAACAAACAAATAGGACTGCATGAGGCAGGGGTTGTAAAAAAAAAAAAACCACAGATCCCAGCCTACAAACAGGATAGCTTTCAATAGAATTTTATTGTATTTATTGTTATAGGAGAGAGAACCATTTGTTGGACTGAAGGGGGGAGCTGTTGGGGGAAAAAGATCTACCTTAGACTAAAGAAAAAAAAAGGATAGAGGATGGGGGGGTTGAAGGGGAAGAGGGTGGAAGGGTGGGACAGGAGGGGGGAGTAGGGAAGGGATTGTGACTGAGATTTAACTTGAAGAAATAAAAAATAAATTATAAAAAAAAGAATTACAAAGACAGCAGATGAAAAGATCACAAGATAGTTTAAACTGGACTACAATAACTCGAAAATGTTTTGTGCAAAATTGATTTAAATGGACTGGGAGAGGCAGTACAAGCAAGAGTAGAGACTTAACTCAAAGGCAGGAAGCAAGGAAATAAGGTGAGAAAGAATTCAAATGCAGGTCAAGAGCACAATCTGCTAGAGATCAACGACCTCACTTTATGATTTTATCAGTCCTTCTGTCTAACAAACAATACCCAAACAGGACTGGAGAAAGATGCTTGATAAGTAGAATCTTGCTGAACAAAGTCTAGTTTGTTTTGGCACCGTGAGAACCTCTTATAGGTAAAGAGGAGCTATGTACAAGGCACAGAAGCAAAGTGTGTGGCCTGACTGCATGAACCACTCATGAACTACCAACAATACAGAATTCAAGACCCTTATATCTGGTGTGCTCTAGTCTCTCCAGGACCTATTCTTCCCTTCCTAATTGACCAATTCAATGAGTCATCTTTAAGATCTATCCTTGTTCCTGTCTATCACCTTGCCTTGATACCGTCTGAAATTTCCAGCACATTCTGGTATCACTAGATGCAGTTCTCTCCTCTCCTAGATCAAAAGATACAACCAATATCCTCCAAAAGAAGAATGTGGCATGTTTTGGACTGGGTCCTTAAGACATGGATGGACAAAATTAAGTCCTTACCTAGCCCTCTCACTTCAATTTAGTAATGTTTGCCACAATGTATATGGTACATTTAACATTACTTAAAGTTAGGGTCAGAATAGCATCATCTTTCATGGAGGTTTAGATATAGTACTTAAGATTCAGAGGATACAAACTTCGAGACTAAAGCATCTTGCACAAAAATCCATGTTTCTTTTTTCTCACTCAACTATGCATACTAACCAAAGTCTCCATGCGCAATATATGCACAACCAATTCACAACCACAGGCCAAAAACTCAATTACCTTCAAGATTAAACACAAATTTTATACTAGGCACTTTCTTTAACACATGATCTCATACACTCTTCATCAATTATGTTAAAGAATTGTCATTAGCCCCACACCACACTCCAGGAAATGAAGGTTCAAAAAAAGCAAAAGGTCACACACACACAGCTGTATTGGAGAAGTAAGACATTCAGCTCAATTCTACAGTGCAGGATGCCCACTATGTAGCCATTATGTGTTTTAGCTTCTTATTCTGCTATAATAAATTTCAACAGACTTAGAATCATAAAATAACATATAGTCATAGTTTTATTGTTCTGGAGGTCAGAAATCTAAAATGACTTTTAATGGGCCCAAATCGTGTCAGAAAGGTGACATCCCTTTCTGGGTACATGGAGGGGGATCTATTTCCTGGCCCTTTCTAGGTTGTAGAGTTGCACCCTTTAGATCTTTATCAAAATACACAGCATGGAATCTTCAAGTCTCTGTACTTCCATCTTCACATCACCCTCTTTGATTCTTATGTTAAGTAAGAATCCTGAATCTTATAAAGATACTTATTGCAAAACTGAGGTACTTGGATGACCCAGGACAATCTTCCTATGTGAAGATCTTTAAATTTAATCATGTCTGTAATGTCCCTATGTTCCATGGAATGTTTCCAGGTTCACTGATTAAATTGTAAACATGTGATGACATTGTTCAGCCTAATAATAGGTGGGAAATACTTCAGTAAAAGACATAACTTATACACATTTTCCTAAAATAAAATGCTGAGTTTCACACCAGCAATACAGTAAGTGTATGGGGACAGGTATCAAAACCGTGAGAGTAGAAACTAGGAAGATGGAGTAATTGTTGTCCTTGTATAGGACCTGGGTTTGGCTCCCAGTACCTGCATGGGTTCTCACAACCATTTGTAATTCCAGTTCCAAGGAATTTAGCACCTTCTTTTGATCTCCACAGACACCAGGCTAACATGTGGTGCAGATATACACACACACAAGCAAAGTATGCATAAAAATAAAATAAACATTTTTTTAACTTAAATGGTGAGATTTGAATCTGACCATAATGTTGTATAACATCGAAGTCCAACCTCACCCTTGCCTTTTCCATAACACACAGCTTCTGGGAGAAAGTCATGCAGAGATAAAACATCTCACACCCTTGAATAGCAAAATCAAAATGAGTCTAGTTGTCATTGGCAAAAGTTGAAAAACAGAATGGGTGGTCATTTGGGATGATCAGATATGGGAATGAATGATCTGACTGCTTGTATCTTTAGAATACCAAGAAATGCACACACACGCAAACACACACACACACACACACACACACACACACACACACACACACACTTGGGAAATAGGTGAATGCTGATGATTTTGACTAAAGATAAATTTTTCTTTCTCAGCAATCAGACACAGAAAGGATAAACAAAGCCTGGACTAGTTATTAGCTCAAATAACAGCTCTATTCCTTTTAGCCATAATAATATAATGCCACTCCTCTCAGATGACTGTCTTAACTTGAAGTCTGACTATAATGTCTTCTTAGGAAGTATGAGTGTGCTGGTATCTGTGTGATACATGGCATTACCTCTAGCACAAATAGGATCTCAATAAAAGGTGGACATTCTTTTTTCCTGTCCTTTTTCACTGTCTCAAGAGAAAGAAGCAAAGACATCTGGGTTTCATTTGAAAAAGGACCAGTGGCTGTGCAACTAATCTTTCAGAAACAAACTGGTCCTTCCTCCTGCCTGTGATGAAAACTTAACTGCAGGCTTAAAGATATGAGGCAGACAAAGGATGGAAAACAGGCAGAGGAAGGAAAAATGCAGCCATCCATCAGATGCAGAGGAAAAATGCAATGCATTATTCAGGGAGTTCAGTGGTAGGCCTCTGCTAGGAATGGGCAAGGGAATCAGAGGTCTTTTGAACTCCTCAGGAGTTGGCTGGTTTCCGAACAAGGCCAGATGCCATAGCCCCTATTAGACAGCTGTTTGCCAGCCATTGACAATCCACTGGGAACTTTTCAGGAAACATAGGGCACTGAATAGGGCAGGAGGTTAATCAAGCCACATCCCCATTCTGGGAAAACCTTTCCTATAACTCTGCTTTGGAAGCCATGCAAGCACTCAACTGTAGGAAGTCAGGCCCAGAAAGCATATGGGGCAGGACCTGAATCACCTGTAAACAAAATCACTAATAGCTTGCAGAGGGTAGTTTAAAGGGTGATGGACAGAATTCCAGATTCACAAACATCTTCATCCCTTGTCACACCATCTAAAATTTCACTTTGATTCTCTTTGAGCATAAATTGATATAGTTTCTTGGAGGACAATATCTATGCAAATTGAAAATATCCATGTTCTTTGACCTAGTAATATCATCTTTTGATATCTAACAAACAAATGCAAACACAATGGAAAATAAATATATTTATATATAAATAAGCACTGATGTGTATACACACACACACTTAGATAGTAGTTCACTAAAGCATATGTACCAATAAAAGATTAGAAACTAACATGCATGCCCATGATGAAAAATATCATTAAGAAGTCATTAAAAATAATAAAGTAAATCCAAATGTTCTGGTGTTAAATGATTTCCAACTATTTTTAAATAAAAAAATATGCACAAGCAAGTTTCAGCATAACAAAGCAATAATCATGAATGTAAAAGAAAAGACTGATGCATTTGGCTTCACACAAAGATATGGATATAAACTATGGAGAGAATCACACACAAAATAGTTAACAATGACGTCTGAATAGGGAATCAGAAGAGCAGGTTCTGACAAAAGACTGTCTCTTTGGACCATGTGATTTGGTTGTGTTCATATTTTTGAACAATTAAGTTTATGGGGGGGGGGGCTGGTGGTAGTTTCCTGTAGTTCTAACAAAAATGAAACAATGAAATGTATCTCCATACATGAGAGCAGGAGGAAGTCTGCCAGGTGAGTTGATATCTTTCATATCCCAAATAGAGACAGTAGATAAAGACACAATGGTTCTGTCCTTGGTCACACACACATTCAGAAAGTAGGCCAGGGGTCCTGGTGCACAGTTCTGATTCCACCACTTTTAAGGTCTAAACTGACTTTTGGATACCATCTCACTAAGGCAAATATGCAATGCATAGCAGAGAACTTAATTATTAGATCCTTTCATGGATCAATGTGCTTCAGAGAACAGGGTCAAGATGTCTCCTTCTTGTCACTAGTTGGCCTATGATCCAAACTCAGTCATTTTTTCTCATTGAGTGTTTGATTTCTTTTTTCTTATTTATAGTGTAAGGACTACAGTATTCTCATGGTGATGTTATGAGTATTCAATATGAGGGTTTTTTTTCATCCTTTGTAAGTAATATTCATTCCCTGTCATTTCTAACATAAATCTCTTTTTCAGGGGAAGTTGGGGGCAACTAGGTTATACATGCCTCAAAATTAACAGTTCACATTTCTGCTGTCCTTCACTCATCTTGGAGAACATTTGAGAAACTAAAAATGGTTTCCACATTTTAAGGTCGCCAAATTCATTGAATTATTTAGTTTGTTTTTAATTTATGAAGAAAAACAAATATGGCTTTGGGTAAAATATATGTACATTTGGATCAAAGTGTGCAATGATTTCCTAGTTACTGGAGTCTGGACAGAGAGGATAAGGAAAGAAAGGGAAGAATGAGGCAAGAGTACTGCTTGGAAAGAGAAGACAACCTGGCATCTACAATAGGTAAGGAAACGCACTAGACTGCTCCTTACAGACATGGCAAGGACCAGCTCCAAGTCTGTGCTCTGGAAGAGGCCTTGACAAGGTGAGGCAAAGGTGATTGGCTGGCTCTGGAAACATCTCCCCAAAGAGCCTGAATGTATGCTAAGCCATATAACTCTCATAATTGTGGCCTATTTATTTCTGTTGTTTTGTATTTATAGTTATAAGAAAAAGAACCATTTGTTGGACTGAAAGGTAGAGCTGTTGGGGGGAAAAGAAATACCTTAAACTAAAAAAAAAAAAAAAAAAAGGGAAGAGGATGGGGTTTGAGGGGGAGGAGGGTGGAAGAGTGGGACTGGAGGGGGGAGTAGGGACGGGATTGTGATTGAGATGTAACTTGAAGAAATAAAATAAATTATTTTTAAAAAGCCTGAAATTCCACCATTAATCCTTCCAGTTAGGCCTTTCAAGGCCTCTGTTAGCATATAAATGCTTCTCTAGGGAGGAATAATAAAATTTAATTTAAGTGAACAAACATTTACTGACAGTAGTTTCAAAACAGGCACTTGTGAGGCATAGTAGGGTATCCAAAGATGGACAAGCTCCTTTCCTAACCTTCAGGAACTTATATCTCACAGGGAATTGGAGGATAAATGCAAACTAACCTTAAACACAGCAGTGCAGTCAAACACACGACATAGTGGGATGGTAGCTCTTTAATTAGTCCCTCTTCCCTATATTTTATCAAGAGGCAGATCATAGCCTCACCATATACTGAAAGAGGTGACATCTGTGTTCCTTGCCTGAAATGCCATATGCATTTTCTAAGCGAACAAAAGGGATGTTGGGATCCTAGAAAAACACATTTTTCGAAAGATCAATCCAATTGGTTAAGAAAAAGCCAGGGTAAATGCCAGGGAGAAAAATGAGGAGCCAAAAAGAAAGGCTTTACAGAGCAAGAAACAAGAGCTTGTGAGTATAGGACAGAAGAGAAGATGGGCTCTGGGAAAGACTAAAGGACAGTGCATACATTGGAACCTCAGAACACAGTAGAGCCTTCTACCCTCCATGGCCTTAAAGTTGAGTGTGTAAGTAGCAACAATCTAATAAAAATAAATATATAACTCAGAAAGCATAGTAAGTCCTTAAGAGAAAAGTGTTATTGCACACTAAGGGAGAATACTAAGGTCTTCTGGGAAATACATTAGGATGTGTTCTTTGAAACAGTAAGTCTAAAGAATGAATAAGAATGACAGAGCCAGGGCTGAGGGTGAGACTCAGTGGTAGACTGTGTGCCTAGTGTTCATGATGCTCTGGATTTCATCGCATCAATGGAAGAATTAAGTGAAGTAAGCAAATAAGATACCACTTTATCCAACTAGGATGGCTACAGCCAAAAAGACAGGAAACAATCAGTGTTGGAGAAACTAGAAGTCTCATGCTCTGCTGGTGTGAAATTAAAATGGTGCAGTTACTTTGAAAACGAAAAAACATTTTGACAGTTTCTCAAAAAGTTAAGCATGAAATTACCATAGCACCAAGAAAATCCCCCTATAGATATATACTGAAGGAAAAAGAAAGCATATATTCATGTAAGACTGATACACAAGTTTTCAGGCACACCAGTCATAATACCAAAAGGTGTTTGGAAGTAACTAACCCAAGTAACCAACAAAGTCAGGAGTAAATAAAATCAGATGCATCCATGCAATGGAAGATTAGTTTATTATACAAAAGAATAGACTCTTGGCACATGCCAAATCATGAATGAACTCAAAACATTTAAAGCAAAGGAAAAAGGTCATAAAAGGACAACAGTGTTTATGAGTTTATTGAGATAAAATATCTAGGGGCTGCAGGAAGGCTTCAGCTATTAGGAACACATTCTACTCTTATGGAGGACTTGAGTTCAATTCCTAGCATCCACATCAGGCACTTCATGACTGCCTGTAATTCCAACTCCAGGGGATCCATAATCCTCTTCTGAACTCTGTGAGTCCTACATGCACATGTGCACACCCCCACACAGACACATATGCATATACATAATTAAAAATAAAATAAATTTTATCATTAAAGATAAAACAATCCAAAATATGCAAAACCAAAAAACATAAAAACTAGTGGCTATGGATGAGAGAGGAAAAGTGATTATGATTTCATTTGTAATAATGAATAGTCCCAGAGATACACAATAGTGAAAGTTGCATGCATTTAGAGTTGCACCAAAACCCACTAGACTCCATACTGTATTTAATAGTGACTTTCATCCCACATGAAGTATAGCTCAGTATTTTTCTAATACCAACGAAGTAAAGAGGGCAGAAATAAAAGTATTGTTTCATTCACAAGAAATAAAAATTATAAATGATCATGTGAGAGGAAATGTAATTGATAGAGAGAGCTGGGGCCAAGGTCAGTGTGGCTGGAGTGTTGGGAACAATGGAGAGTAACAATGCACAGGGGCAGAAATGCAAGAGCAGATCAAGTATATCCTTCAGGCTTGGTCTTTTTTCTCACAATAACGTGGTATGGATAGAGAGTTTTATGTAGGATAACATAATTATATTCTTTGCCTGTGTTGGGCAGCATAAAATAAAAAGAGTCAAGTAGGGCTGACCAGCTGGCATGGAGCCAAGCAAGAGAAAATGACAGGTCAAGAGAAAGTGGAACTGGGATGGGTACATAGAACAGGTGACGACTGAGGTTGGGAAATGGATGACTAGGAGAGTTCTAAGTTTACTAGGAGAAGTCTGATTTGTAGCATCATTCATTTGCTACCTACTGCATATGAAAAGCAGAACAAAGCATTTTATATCCACATGTCTTTTAATATAACACAAAAATAATGAGCTCATTTTTATTCTCCCTACTGCTGATAGAGAGAAACAGAGGGTTAAAGGGGCAAAGCAACCTCTTAGATATAGCCAAGTAGTAAACAGCAGCAGAGGGATAAAATCCAGGTGTCTGATACCACCATTTTCTACATTACTGCCTTGCACTACCACTTGAAAGCTAGAGATAACAAATGGCTTGCTACACAGACCCAACTCCAGTCTCTTAGCAGTACCTTCCTGGAGCTCTGAGTTGAGACAAATTCTGAGCTCAAGCCCAGGCCCAGCAGGAAAAGAGACCATGATTGATCAGTAATGCATACCGTGGGCACAGAGAAGAGGCAGTCGGGGAAGGGCATGTCTGCTATTCCTGACAGTGAGCACTGAGAAGGAAGACAGAACATCTGGCTGAGAGCATCACAAATGGCCACCTATGAACCACGTACGCATACAGCCATAGGGGAATATCAGGAATGTGACGGTGAACAAAGACATCAAAAATAACAGTGTCTACTCCATAAAAAAGCCAGGAAGCTTGCTATATAAATGGCCAGAGAGTGAATATGTTAGGCTTTGAGAGACAGACACTCTCTGTCACAACTACCCAAGTCTGCCAAAGTGGTATGAGAGCAGTCATGACAGTCTGCAAACAAACGAGCCCGGCAGTGTGCCAAAAGGTCTATTTATAAACATCCAAATAAGAACACCATAAATTTGTGTGCATCATGAAATATCCTTCTTTACATTTTCTTTCCAGCCATTTAAAATGCAAAAGCTATTCTTAATTTGCAAGTCATAGGAAAGAGGCAATGGGCTGCACTTGTCAAACTAGCCACAGCCTGCTGACTTCACTCCACGAATATTCATTTATAAAGAGGGCAGTTACAGAGACTGGAGAAATGACTCCATGGTTAGGAGTATGGGCTGCTCTTTCAGAAGACTTCAGTGGCATTTCTAGTACCCACACGACAGCTCACAATCGTCTGTGACTCTAGTTCTAGGCAGTGCTCTCTTCTAGCCTACGAGGGTACCAGGCATGCAAATCATGCACATCAATTTGTGCAAAACACCCATACACATAAAATAAAAGTTAAGTGATTAAAATATAGGACAATTACAGATATCAGATTAGTGTCCACCTCTGGGTGAATAAGACTAAGTGGAAGGACTCAGGGAATTTTCTAAGGTTGTTAACATGCTCTTAGTAACAAACATTCACAGGTTTGTCAAAACTCATTGAAATAGACACTTAATGGCTTGTAATTCACTATGTACAATCCTAATTTCAACTGTAAAGAATAGTTTGGAATGGAAACCACATGATAGAAGGGGATCACTGCCTGGAGGAGGTGCCTTCTGATGAGCCTTGAAGAAAGACTAAAGCCTTGAAGGTAGGGAAGAAAATATAGGTGCATCGAAATAGAGGCAAAATTCAATCAAGGCTCAACCATGAACAATAACAGTAAAAATAGGATGAAAATTCTATTTCACAAGAAGAAATGGAAGTATACCCTCATCCACATGCCTTATTCTACAAAGACTCTAGCTTGGAAATAATTGCTTTGCACAATAATTGGGAGATGCAGTCTGGGAGCTAGCACAAGTGGAGCCCTGTGCAATTTGGGGAGATTTGTTACGCTCAGCTCCCTTCTATCAATTCCAGAGGCTCAGATATTCCTTACCTGTTGCCTGGCATATTGTGAAAACTGCTTTTATTTACTGCACTTCTATTAAAAGGTGAAATCCACGAACAGGGGCTTACAGTCCAGAAAATCACCGTTTACATCTCCACTTATCTCTCCATGCTGTCCAACAACTCATCTCCTTGGCACCTACAATTTGGCTTTGGCAGTTAGCTTCAAGGCAGTCTGAAAGTATCAAAGGTATAGGGGTAATAGACAGGGCTGGGCTGGATGAAAATGGTGGTCTTTAGAAGATACACAGACAGCATGGCCAGAGAGGATAGAGTAGGTTGTGAGGGAAATGCATTCATGCAGTTAGGTTTTGTGCAAAATATAAGGTACCCTGAAAATCTGTGGAAAAGGTAGACTGGTGGACACATGAAGAAGTGGTAGAAGTTTTTGATTCAAAGATAAAAGTTCTACCAGGGTGTCTTAGACATTGTTCTAATGCTGTGAAGAGACACCATGACTAAGGCAACTCTTATGAAGGAAAGTATTTAGTTGGAGTCTTGCTTACAGTTTCAGAGATTCAGTCCATTTTGCTGGAGCAGTTGTTGAGAGCTACGTCCTGATCCATAGAGAGAGAAAGAGCCTGGGCCTGGCATAGACTTTTAAAATCTCAAAGCTCACCCAAGTGTCACAATTTCTCCAACAAGACCACACTTACTCCAACAAGGCCACACCTCCTAATGTTTCTAATCCTTTCGAAGAGTTCTACTCCCTGGACTAAAAATTCAAATGTTTGAGTCTATGGGGGACATTCTTATTCAAACCACCACATTCTACTCCCTGTCTCCCATAGTCTTTTAATTAACATTATAGTTCAGAAACACATTTAATCTCACTCTAAAAGTCCCCATAATCTATCACCATCTCAACACTGTTTAAAAAGTCTAAAATTCAAAGTCTCTTCTGAGACTCCTAGCATTCTCTAAACTGTAAGCCCCTATAAATTTTTTGATCAAAATCAAAAAATAAATCACATGCTTCCAACATACAATGACAAAATATATACATTACCATTCCAAAAGGAAGGAAAGGAAACACAGTGAGGAAATACTGGACCAAAGAAAGACCAAATATCCAGGAGGGTGAACTCCAAATTCTACATTGCCCTGACTGATGTCAAAAGCATTCTTACAATCTCCTTCTCCTTTCAGCAGTATTTACTGCGATATACTTCTCTCTCTTGAGGTGGTTCCATACCTGGTCTCCAGCATTTCTTTCTTTTTTTTTTTTTTTTTTTTTTGGTTTTTCGAGACAGGGTTTCTCTGAATATCTCTGGCTGTCCTGGACTCGCTTTGTAGACCAGGCTGGCCTTGAACTCACAAAGATCCACCTGCCTCTGCCTCCCAAGTGCTGGGATTAAAGGCGTGCGCCACCACCGCCCGGCTAAGGTCTCCAGCATTTCTTATCAGGTATCCTACAATTCTGTCATCTCCAATTCTTGGGAGCTCCAACACAGTCAAAGCTTCACCTACAAAATGTCACACAATGACCTCTCTAAGTGTCCATGTAGGGACACCTCTGACACATGCCTGGTCATGGTGACTTTCTTTAGCTGTAGGGGCAGATAGATTATACAGCCACTTTCTTGTATCTTGACTCCAAAGCCAGAGCCATATGGTTCTGGTACATGCTGGAACTGGAATATAACCTCTTTTTTAAATTATATTTGATTCAGCTTTCTATTGTTGATGGTTTCCTTCTTCCTTAAATGTTTTTAAATTCCTTTTTTACAAGTTGGGAAGTTTAGTTAGGTGAGGACTTGCTCTCAGGCCACCACTTCCTTTATTGTATTTAGCATTGGGCTTTTCTTAAACTTTTTATCTCCTTTAATAATAATAGACTTCAAAACATTTTCTAGTGACAATTTTATCTTCAAACTGTACATGTATATTTTTCTTTGCCCTCCCCCTTCTCCTTTTTATTATAGACCTGGATAAGAGCAATCACTAATAACCACCTGAAACAGTCAATACTAGGCTATCTTAAAATCTCCTCTGCCAATGTAATTAATTAATCCAAAACTCTTCTATATAGCTTCAGGCAGATTTTTAGAACTAAGACAAAAACAAGCCACATTCTTGGCCAAAATATCACAAGAATGGTGTCTAGGCTACTTACTAATATTTTTTCCCTTTAAAAGTTCTTGAACTGGGCCTTTATAATTTGCCTGGCTCTCAGCAGCACTGACGTCCATGTGGCATGTAGGCATGCTCTGGAGCAGGAACTGAGTGCTACATCCTTATCCATAAGGAAAGAGATGTTGGGGGGGGGGGAAGAGAGAGAACCTACATATTGTATGGATTTTTTTCAAACCTTAAAGCCCACCCCCAGTGAGACACTGCCTTCAACAAGGTCACATCCTACTCCAACAAGACCACCCCTCCTAATACTTCTAAATCTTTTAAAGAGTTATAATCTCTGGTGACTAAGCATTCAAATACACCAGCCTATGGGAGTCATTCTTATGCAAACCAGCACACACAGGCAATCTCCACCTGAGTGAATCCCTTGATTCTTTTCAGTATAACATATCGGAGTCTAACTAAGTTGGGGAATCAATCACAGCTTGAATGTTTGTCTTGTTGCCAAGTAAATGACTAGAGAAAGAATATAAATTCCTTCCTGTCTCTGATCCTTGTCTTCCCATTGTGAAAAGTGAGGTGGAAAAAGTCTGTGAAATATATTCTGGTTCGTTAAAGTTGTTTTTTTTTAAATATTTATTTGTGTGTGTGTGTGTGTGTGTATTTGAAACTCTGTGTACTACATGTGTGTAGGATCTCCTGAACCGGAGTTACAGGCAGTTATGAGACATCATGGAGGTAATGGAAAATGAATCCAGGTCCTCTACAAGGGAAGTGCTCTTCACTACTGAAACTTCTCCAGAGCTCCTCTAAAGTTCTTTTGACTCAGTGACTTGATGAGTTTCGACCAAGTCATTTCTTCTGGACTGTGGTCTGGGGGGTGAATATAACTGTTTCCAAAGGTCTTTCCAGATTTTGGGTGCCGTACTCTTACCTGTAAAGGAGATCTAGAATATTTGTCTTATTGCATTGGTCATATTACCTCTTGAGATATGGTTGAATACATGTCATTCTTTCATTTATGTCTTCTATTATTAGGAACAATATATATAATGGAAGGAAAGGAGAAAAGATGGGTGAAGGGCTGATGGACTGATCAGTGGTAGAATGATACATATAAAAATGAGTTAAAAGGACATGGAAACATATTAGACAACTGAAATGTGGGAACATGACCATCCACAAGAAACTTAACCTTTCCTATTTACCATTTAGACTTAGTATGCAGAGAACTCACTAGGGTGAATCTTACTTATATATTCCTAGAGTTTCTGAAGCTTTCTGAACCTTCATTTCAGAAAATAGATGATAAAACTCCTTTTGTTTTAGAATAAGTTTCTGAATTACAAGCTAGCATCATGTGTAAGAGTTTTTTATCTCTGAAAGTAGCATTTAGGAATATGGTCCCTTTCACCTACTGGAAAGTATGAGTCTGGTTCAGGAAACCACACACTGTAAAAAAAATAATTAATTTTTAAAAAGTTTTTCTAAAGTATATGATTTCAGTAATAATAGTTGATTAAATCTGTAAAAATGGGAGGCATGAAAAATATTGATCAGAACATAAATTTGAAAGATGGGCAGAAATCAGACTTCTTGTAGATGGGAAGTGGGAGACAGAGGCAGTGATCATTGCTTGGTTAGGAACACGGAGAATCTTGGCTAGTTATTTGCTCTTTGGATCAAACAAGCATGCATAAAACTCAAGCCCTCTGTCAGGGTTAATGCTGAGGGAAGTTAAGGACAAATGTAGATAGAAAACAGCAGGAAAAAGGGGTGAGAACAACAAAAGGTTAAGTATAGTCAAAAGACATGTGGTTGGGCAACAGGAAGAAGCATTCCAGCTGCAGAACACTGGAGGTTTATAAAGGACAAATGGAATAACAGTGGCTGGGTTAGAGTACTCAGTGCTGGGGCAAAGGGGACACCTGGAACTGTTCCTTTCCCTTCACTGTCAACTCTGAGTGCTAAGGTTACCTTCTTGACTATCTAATTAGAGAAGTCATCACTCTTTGACAAGATCAAGAGGAAAGAAAAAAGTAAAAGCAGACATTTCATACCCCAGACAAGAAGAAAATTATAAGCCAGTCACACATTCATAGACACCCTGCCTACAGTCAAAGATGATGTGTACCAGGACTATATTATGCTACTAGCTTGGATATTGCTGGGAAGCCACAGATATTCTGTTAGTAGGGAGCTGCAGACAGCTTTCATAAGGTTAAGCCCATGTAAGATCTCTAAGTCAGGAAGGGAGACTGTGAGCTTATACAGTTGCAGATTCTCTCCAGTAAACATCAGTAATCCCACAATGTGATACCCATTTTAGACAGTAGGAGTTAAGACAAACTGATGAGAGACTGTTATTTGAGACAGTCTTTCTGAGCTTGAGATAAGAAGTGGGGACAGCAGGTAGGGGACAGAAGGAGAAAGTAGAAGGTTGTATGAGTACACAGAAACTGAAGACCTCAGAAGAATGTCCTTTGAGCCTATAGGTGGCTGATATCCTACTCATCATACAGCAGTGGGATGCCAGCTCTCAGCTCCTCAACTGCCTTGGGTACCACATAGTGACTCTACACATTTCAAGCTCAGTACATTCTACATACACTGCCCCAACCTCCTTTCTTCCTTCTTCATCACACTTAAGACCTCTTGGCCTAATCAAATCTACTTTCTCCCAAGAGGAAGCAGGGTGATACTTTTGGCTGTGTACAAGATAGTTTTTTTTTTTTAATACAAAATCCATTAGTTGATGAGGAAATTATAAAATCTTGTTTTCATTCAATCTTATCTTGACATTGACTAACTATGGGGACCCTGGACAGATTTTGTTCCCTCTGGATCTCATAGTCTATACATTGTTGACTTCCTAGAGTCACATATAGGCTCAATTGGAGCATCTGTCCTGTTTAAGGAAATTAACTTATAAGCTTAGATTTGTCACCTGTTTAACAATCCATCTCCATCTTCTACCAGAGGACCTAGTATACAACAGAAACTCCATAAATGTTCACTGAGCTGAAGCACTATCTATAATTTTGTGGCATTCTGCATTCATTTTTTTCATTTCACATTCAACATAACAAAATAATATATTGATCTTTACTGAGCTTATAAATGGTCAGTGGAAATATATCAAACCACAATAAATGCATGATTGAAACATCCAATGAGGTACTGCCAGTAACAGAAGCTTGTACATAAAACAGAATGAACAGCTCTCTAACCTGAGTTGTCAAAAGCAGATTCTCTGAGAGGCTGACATCAGCTTTAATCTTAAAGATCAGCACAAGCCATCAGGTATTAAAAAAAAGAAAAACGAGAAAAAAAAAAAAGGAAACGAGGCAGGACCTTTCAAGGCCACCCTGTGCAAGGCCCTGAGGAAGACATGGACTTAATACACTAGAGGCATCAAAAGACTATCAGTAAGTCTGGGGAGATGGCTCAGTGAGTAAAGTAGTTTCTACACAGGAATAAAGACTACAGCTTGATTCCCAAGAACCCACATAAAAAAGGCAGGTGCACTGATGTGCACCTGTACTTCCTGTGCTGACTGAGAATCTCTGGGATTCACTGGTCAACTCTATAGAACGGATCCAGGGTCTCCAGATTCAGTAAGAGACCTTTCTCAACACATACCAAATACTACACACACACACACACACACACACACACACACACACACACACACACACACA
>CAJQZJ010000275.1:1031113-1046287 GCA_907164525.1 Lophiomys imhausi | reverse complement strand
ACACACACACACACACACACACACACACACACACACACAAGCTGCCCCTGCATCATCTGCCCACCTCTCCCCAGCAAGTAAGTATTCAGGTAAATCTGGTGGAGGTGAAAGAACCTAGGTCTGTTGTTTCATACCTGCAATAATAAGCTTCCTCAGTCCCCGATCTTCTAGGTAGGTGGGGCCTTCTCTAGGCCTGTGCCTCACTGTGCACAACCAGAGGACTCGTACCTAAGAGCCTCGAGAGCCCTGGCGGTTATGGATTTGGAATGCCTCTGTGATTCCCTCACTGTTCTGACATTGAAAAGCCAGTGAAAGCAGTACAATGCTTCCCTGAGAAGACCACTCAGACTCCAGATGAGAGAGAGCAACTGCTCTCCAAAGTGTGCGGGCGCTGAGGGTGTGTGACAGTAGTGGTCACGAGTCTTAAGATGCCAGAGATCAAATTCCTCAGACATCTCTGAGGCGTTATTTCCTTTTCTTAACAATGGAGTTTGAGGCAAAACAGTATCGAGGGACTCGAATTGCTACATCATACTTCTAAGAACCAAATATTCTTAAATATCCTTCATCTGTCATTGATTCCACCAACTGTCAGCTTAGTCTCTGCTTTGTTGTACCTGGCAGGGGTGTCCAGTCTGAAGCTACTTGCACTCTAGGATAGCTATGAACGCCATCTAATAAAAATTGAAAACTTCCTTAAAACATTATGAGAATTCTTTTTTCTTTTTTTTTTAAACTCAATTGTGCAATTTTCGAACATAAACTTTCTAGGTAACAACATGATATTGCAAGGTCAAATTATGTAAGCACAGATAAAACATCCCTGGTTCGAAGACCACCGGGGACCAGATGAGTGAGGCGCTCCCTCTCCAGTACGCGAAGGACTTTACCACTGCTTGAGGTGTATCCCCGTACACACACTCTGTGGAGAACCAGTTGATTTCCCAAACCTATTTATGCTCATTGTGCGTCTTACAACTTTAAATTTTAATGAAATAGAGTACTAATTAAAAATTTATGAGCATCCAAAGAAAGTACTTTTATGAGTCTAAGATGATTTTACAGGACTAAAAAAAAAAAAAAAAAGCCAATGTTATTTAAATACTGCTCGTGAGTTAGGCCAGGCATGAAAACTATAAAGATTCAGAAAGGAATCATAAAACTCCAGAAGAATGAGATGGCAAGCACCAACTCCTCAGTCTCTTTTAATGAAACCAAGATTGGAGATCATCTTTGGTATATGATGAGCACGGATCATGCAAGAAAGATGTTCTGGAACTACAACCAGCTGACCCAGACTCAACAGGAGACCTAATGCCTATATCCCAAACTTGGCATATGTATACTCGTTTATGCGTTCCACATTAAAGTGAAATTTTTAATGTGCATCTGTTATGTTTTTATGGTTCTCTGCTTTAATAGACTTTCTAACTGCAATCCCAATGGGCCCAGAAACAAGGGTTCAGTCTTAAACCAGACAGCTCCCCTCAAAATAGTCTGCCTTCCCACTCAAGTTAAAAGTTTAAGGAAATAGAAGGGCTTTATCAATCAAAAATCAAATATTCTTCTAGGAATCCCTGACAAACGTTCCCTTTCTGTCAGTTCTTTCCCCCACAAGTTCAGTTTCTTCTTTGAGTTCTTCAGACAGACGAATCATCATATTCTCAGGAGCACATGCCCCTCTGATTGTCTGTCTGTCTCTTCCTCATTTGTACTTATATAGACAACTTGTGTGTATATACATGTATGTGTTCTTTACAGTCACAAGTTACAAGTGTTAAAGTACTTGGTCCCCAGCTGGTGGTACTGCTTTGGGAAATCATGGGTCCTTTAAGAAGTGAGGCTAGCTGGAGGAAGCTAGGCCTGGAGTCAGGCCTCATGAGTTACAGATAGACCCCAATTCTCTTCTGAGTACTCTCTGCTTTCTGTTCCACCACGATGTTAACAAGCTATATCACAATCTCCCATTAACACAGACCACACCACTTCAGCCTCCATGTCTTCTCTGACATGATGAATGTATCCTCTTAATCATGAGCCAAATTAAACCACTCCTTCCTTAAGTTGTTTCTGTCGGGTATCTGGTTATAACAATAAAATAACTGATACAGTATATAAATGTATATATGTATGACTTTAAGGTGTGTGTGTGTGTGTGTATGTGTGTGTGTGTGTACAAATAAGTGAGGAGTTCTTGAGACCTGGAGAAAATCTGGAGATGGTTTCTGGGGCCTTACCATGTTCAAGACAGTCTTGCAAAGCAAGCTAAGTAGAGTGAAGTTGGATAAGTTGCTTTTCCTTTGTAATATCAAAGGTGACTCTTCAGGCAAATATCTCCTTCAAAATTATCCAGGCAATCTACCCATCATACCTATCTCTCAGGAATAAGCTTAGAGGAAAGACTCATTCTTTCTAGTATTCCTGAACTGTATGAACTCTACACAAGCTTGTATTCTTTTTATTACAAGGTAAAATTAAGGTTATATATGCAATTAAATATAAGCTTGTAAGTGAACCTTCTCTAGTCATGCAACCTTTTTCAAACACAGAAAAAACTTCAGCTGCCATCTTTCTAGTGTACCATATGCCATGTGTAGAATGGGTATTAATGTTGTGGTTAAAGAAAGTGATGTGCTTGCAAAGCATATTTCTAAGCCACGGAAACTTTTGACCAAATGAAATGTGAATCCCAGTGTTAAAGACAGATAAAAGGAAAGCAATCCACAGAGAAGAATATGCTTCTCTGATTTTTCATGGAACCCAAGTCAAAAGCCAATTTCCTACTAAAGGCAAGTCGTTTCCTATCCAGGAACTGCCTGGAAGAACTTTGCAAAGTGAACTTGCAAGACTCCCTTTTGTTGATGACTATGATACACTAGAAAGATGGCAACTGAGGTCTCGGCTGTGTTTTAAGAAAGCTGAATGAGGGGATCCAAGATGGCGGCGGCAGGCGCGGACTTATTTTGATTTTGGGGTCAACAATCACAAGGCAGCACGTGTTCCAAGACGCTGTACAAAGGACACGACCCCTTCTAAATCTCACCCAGCTACACAGGGACCACGGAAGATGCCTGGGCAGGATGCCCCTTCCAAATCTCGGACACGCTAGGAAGCCTCTGGACCCGGGAATCGGGACAACCCATCCCCCTAAAAGGAGAGACCACCGGTAAGTTCCCACCTAATACCCAGCTGGCATATTCAGAAAACACACAGAGATAATCCCCACCCTGCTGGGCACTCCCAGGTCTCACATAGATGATCCAATTATCTAGCGAAAGGTTACGAACCTTGGAAGTGAGCGGGAGATCTGCTGCAAAGTGCCTTCAGACCACAGATTGCAGTCTGTGATGTCACTGGCCAGTTTCCAAGCCACGGGAGCAGCAAGGCTACTGCAGCTGAACTGCAGACTTACCCACTACAGGAACCAACCCCAGGCAAACT
The DNA here is from genome assembly GCA_907164525.1 of Lophiomys imhausi. Taxonomy (NCBI): domain Eukaryota; kingdom Metazoa; phylum Chordata; class Mammalia; order Rodentia; family Muridae; genus Lophiomys; species Lophiomys imhausi. The sequence continues at coordinate 1,042,846 of CAJQZJ010000275.1, read as the reverse complement.
GCGAGATATTTGAACCGGTCATATATCGGTCTTATGTACTAGTACAGGCCCTTCTGGCAGGGAATGAGAGCTTACTTGTAAACAGCTCCGCCACCTGAATTAATTAGGTCCCCACCTGGGAGGCGGGACTGAATGACTCATTTTATAGGGGTGGAGTAAGGCAACTTGAATCCTACACCACAGTGCCCCCCTTTGGACCCAAGTCCAGAAGACAGCAAATTCCACATGGCCAGAGGCCCCAGACCAAAAAAACCAAAAAAAACAAAAAAAAAAACCCAAACAAACAAACAAACAAAAAAAACAGAGCGAAATGTCTCCAACAAAAGAAAGCAACGCTATTCCATCCAGCCCGAACCACCTCACCACAACTGAAAACACATGAAAACGATGACAATTCTACAGTATGGAAAGTGATAAAGTCCCTTCAAGAAGAACTTAAAACTATGAAGGAATTCAAAGAAGCCACAATCTTACAAGTCAAAACAACGAATAACATCATTAAAGAGTTCCAAGCCAAGGTGACTGAGCTTGAACAGGAAAAGGATAAAGCAATGAAAGATCTCCAGACAAAAACAAGCAAACTGGAGAAGGAAATGTACAAAATGAACACTACCATTTAAGACATGGAAATAGAAATGGAAACAATAAAGAAAACACAGTCAGAGTTAAAAGAGGAAATAAAGAATTAAGAGAAGAGAACAGGAACTACGGATGTGAGTATGAAAAATAGAATGCAAGAGATGGAAGACAGGATCTCAGGCATGGAAGATTCGATGGAAGAAATCAGTACAACATCCAAAGAAAATGAGAAGGCTAAAAAGTCTCTCACCCACAACATCCAAAGAAATCAAGGACTCAATGAAAAAGACGGAACCTAAGAATTATAGGCATAGAGGAAAGAGAAGACTCCCGACTCCATGGTCCAGGAAATATCTTCAACAAAATCATAGAAGAAAACTTCCCAAACCTAAAGAAAGAGATGCCAGTAAAAATCGAAGAGGCTTACAGAACACCAAACAGATTAGATCAGAAAAGAAACTTCTCTCGCCACATAATAATAGAAACTCCAAATGTAGAGAACAAAGAAAGGATATTAGAAGCTGTAAGAGAAAAAGGCCAAGTCACATATAATTGCAGACCCATCAGAATCACACCTGACTTCTCCTCAGAAACTTTAAAAGCTAGAAGGGCCTGGACAGATATCCTACAAGCCCTGAGAGAACATAGGTGCCCAGCCAGACTACTATATCCAGCAAAACTCTCTATCAACATAGAAGGAGAAACAAAGATATTCCATGACAAAATCAAATACAAACAATATCTCCTCACAAACCCAGACCTACAGAAGATCCTAGAAGGAAAATTCCAACCCAAAGAAGAAAACAACACCAAAGAAAACAGAGGAAATAGAAACCTCCACAGAAACTAAACAAAAGAGAAACACAAGACAGCCAGCTAAACCAAAATAATGGGAAATAACAACCCCTGGTCACTAATATCCATCAACATCAATGGACTCAACTCACCAATAAAAAGACACAGACTTACAGACTGGATCCGTAAACAAGACCCATCTTTTTGCTGTATACAAGAAACACACCTCACTATTGAAGATAAACACTACCTCAGAGTAAAGCGCTGGGAAAAGGTTTTCCAAGCAAATGGACCCAGGAAACAAGCTGGAGTAGCCACTCTAATATCAAACAAAACAGACTTCCAATTGAAATTAATAAAAAAAGACAGAGAAGGGCATTACATACTCATTAAAGGAAATATCCACCAGGAGGTCATCTCAATATTGAACACCTATGCCCCAAATACAAAGGCACCTACATTTATAAAAGAAACACTACTAAAACTTAAATCGCACATTGATCCAAACACTTTAATAGTGGGAGACTTCAACACCCCACTCACAACTATGGACAGATCATCAAGACAGAAGCCAAACAGAGAAATAATGAGTCTAACAGAGATCATGAACCAAATGGACCTAACAGATATCTACAGAAAGTTTCACCTAAACACAAAAGAATACACCTTCTTCTCAGCACCTCAAGGAACCTTCTTCAAAATCGACCATATAGTTGGACACAAAGATAGCCTCAACAGATAGAAGAAAATTTAAATAACCCCTTGTAACTTATCAGACCACCATGGAATAAAGCTGGACTTCAATAGCAAAAGAATCAAGAGAAAGTCTACACTCACATGGAAATTGAACAACTCTTTACTAGAGGACCACTGGGTCAGGGAAGAAATAAAGAAGGAAATCAAAGACTTCGTAAAGTCCAACGAAAATAAAGACACAACATACCCAAACCTATGGGACACAATGAAAGCGGTGCTACGAGGAAAGTTCATAGCACTAAGTGCCTTCAAAAAGAAAATTGTGACAGCTCATATTAGCGAATTAACAGCTAGACTGGGTGAATTGGGAAAAAAAAGAAGCAAACACTCCCAAGAGGAGCAGAAGCAGGAGATCATCAAACTTAGGTCTGAAATCAACAACTTAGAAACAAAAAGAACTATAAAAAGAATCAATGAAACGAAGAACTGATTCTTTGAGAAAATCCACAAAATAGACAGACACTTAGCCAAATTAGCTAAAAGACAGAGGGAGAAAACCCAAATCAACAAAATCAGAAATGAAAAGGGAGAAATAACAACAGACATTGAGGAAAGCCAGAGAATATTTGGATCCTACTTTAAAAATCTATACTCCACCAAATTTGAAAACATAAGTGAAATGGACAATATTCTTGATAGATCCCACTTACCGAAGCTAAATCAAGATCAGATAAACAGATTAAACAGCCCTATAACCCCTAAGGAAATAGAAACAGTCATTAAAAATCTCCCAACCAAAAAAAGCCCAGGATCAGATGGCTTTAGCACGGAATTCTACCGGACCTACAAAGAGGAGCTAACACCAATACTTTTCAAACTCTTTCACCAAATAGAATCTGAAAGAACATTGCCAAACTCATTCTACGAGGCCACAATCACCCTGATTCCTAAACCACACAAAGACCCAACAAAGAAAGAGAACTTCAGACCAATCTCCCTCATGAACATAGATGCAAAATACTTAATAAAATACTAGCAAACCAAATTCAAGAACACATTAAAAGTATCATACAGCATGATCAAGTAGGCTTCATCCGAGGGATGCAGGGATGGTTCAACATACGAAAGTCTATCAACGTCATTCACCATATATACAAGATGAAAGAAAAAAAACACATGATAATCTCTCTAGTTGCAGAAAGAGCATTTGACAAAATCCAACACCCCTTCATGCTAAAAGTTCTGGAGAGAACGGGCATAAAAGGACCATACCTAGAAATAATAAAGGCAATATACAGCAGGCCAGTGGCCAACATCAAAATAAATGGAGAGAAATTGAAGCATTTCCTCTAAACTCAGGGACAAGACAAGGATGTCCACTTCCACCGTATCTCTTCAATATAGTACTTGAAGTTCTTGCTAGAGCAATAAGACAACTAAAGGAGATCAAGGGGATAAACATCGGAAACGAAGAAGTCAAATTATCCCTATTTGCAGATGATATGATAGTATACATAAGCGACCCCAAAAATTCCACCAGAGAACTCTTACAGCTGATAAAAACCTTCAGCAAAGGGGCTGGATAAAAATTAACTCAAAAAAAAATCAGAAGCCCTTCTTTATACAACAAATGGGCTGAGGAAGAAATAAGGGAAACAACCCCCTTCACAATAGCCTCAAACAACGTAAAATACCTGGGGGTAACTCTAACCAAGCAAGTAAAGGACCTGTACAACAAGAACTTCAAGCCCTTGAAGAAAGAAATGGAAGAGGCCTTTAGAAGATGGAAAGATCTTCCATGCTCATGGATAGGTAGGATCAATATAATAAAAATGGGCATCCTACCAAAAGCAATATATATATATATTCAATGCAATTCCTATCAAAATACCAATGCAATTTTTTATAGACTTGGAAAGAGCTAGCCTCAATTTCATATGGAATAACAAATATCCCAGAATAGCTAAATCAATCCTGTACAATAAAAAAATATCTGGAGGTATTACCATCCCATATTTCAAGCTGTACTACAGAGCAATAGTTGTAAAAACAGCATGGTATTGGTATAGAAACAGACCAGTAGATCAATGTAATCGAACTGAAGTTCCAGAAATAGACCCACACACTTATGGCCACCTAATTTTTGACAAAGAAGCCAAAAGGGCACAATGGAAGAAGGGCAGCATCTTCAACAAATGGTGCTGGTCCAACTGGATGTCCATTTGTAAAAGAATGAAGTTAGACCCATACTTATCACCTTGTACAAAACTTAAGTCCAAGTGGATCAAAGACCTTAACATAAGGCCGGTCACACTAAATCTACTAGAAGAAAAAGTGGAAGAAACCCTCGAACTAATTGGCACAGGTGACAACTTCCTGAACAGAACACCAACAGCTCAGGACTTGAGATCAACAATCAATAAATGGGACCTCATGAAACTGAAAAGCTTCTGTAAGGCAAAGGACACTGTCATTCGAACAAAATGGCAGCCTACAGACTGGGAGAAAATCTTCACCAACCCCACATCTGACAGAGGGCTAATGTCCAAAATCTACAAAGAACTCAAGAAATTAAATGCCAAGAAACCAAATAATCCAATAAAAAAATGGGGGACAGAGCTAAATAGAGAATTCACAAAGGAGGAATTCCTAATGGCTGAGAGTCACTTGAAAAAATGTTCCACATCCTTAATCATCAGAGAGATGCAAATCAAGACGACTCTGAGATTTCATCTCACACATGTCAGAATGGCTAAGATCAAAAACTCAAATGACAGCACATGCTGGCGAGGGTGTGGAGAAAGGGGTACTCTACTCGATTGCTGGTGGGAAGGCAGGCTGGTGCAACCAGTATCAATGTCAGTCTGGCGATATCTTAAAAAACTTGGAATAGCTCTGCCTCAGGACCCAGCCATACCACTTCTGGGTATACACCCAAATGCCTCTTCATGGAATCATAAGGAAGTTTCCTCATCTATTTTTATAGCAGCCTTATTTGTAATAGCTAGAAACTGGAAACAACCCAGATGTCCCTCAACCAAAGAATGGGTCAAAAAACTGTGGTACATCTATACAATGGAATATTATTCAGCTATGAGGAACAATGAAATTATGCAATTTGGAGCCAAATGGATGGAACTAGAAAAGCTCATCCTGAGTGAACTAACCCAGACTCAGAAGGACACATATGGCATCAATTCACTTATAGTAGGATTTTAGCTATATAGTAGAAGATATCGATACTACAACTAACACACCAAAGGGAACTTGGACATAGACTTCTTATTTTTAATTTTTATTCTTTATTTTTTATATATTAGTTATATTTTTTCTATTGTTTTAGTCTTTTTTATCTATTGTCTGCTTATTGGTTTGTTTGTTTAGTAGTTCTCTCTCCTGGGCAACGGGACACTTTTCACTGATGGTACTGCTTCGTAGATCCTCAATAAATGAAGAGGCTCTTGGCCCTCATACTAATTCTCAACTGAGATGAGGGACTGTTATGTAAGGACACCCCACCCCAGAGAAATGGGATGGAAGGGTTAGGATGTAAAGAAAAAAAATGAAATGTGATGTTTCGGCCTTTTACTATTAATTGTCATAAACTGTTTAGGATAATTAAGAAATGTAAATTAATAGTCATGCAAGCCGGTCATTCAGTTAGGTACTATGACAGCCTATTATAGTTACTTTCTAAGCTAATCAGAAATAAACCGGCAAGAGACAAGCAACATCTGCTTACTCTAAGATAAGAAATAGATAGGGCCTCTTCACAAACCTCAAGAGATCTGCAGAATATGGCATTCAAAGATGTTTTCGTAACTTTAGATTTTTTTTTATATCAAGACATATCAACTCCTGACAGCACCCCCTATTGTCCTCCAAGTAGAAGATGAGCATCGAAGAATCTCCAGTGGGAGATGATTGAATTATTCGCAAGCCTATCTCTTGGTAGGAAAAGCCCCTTGCCCCAACTGTAGACAGAATGCTGTCCAAAAAGGACAAAACCTGGAAGCAGGTAATTCGACAGCCTAGCTCTGCCAAGAAAGGGTAGGTAAGTCCTTCATAACCCCTGCTCTACAATCAATGTCTATCAGAGAAACGGGGCAAAATGACTGAAGATCGATGCTGTAATGTATGGAGAGAAAATGGGAACTGTCCAGGCATCCACAGGTATGTCATTTCTTAGTTTAGGAAGCTGCAGGCCCTGTACTTCCTATAAAATCGGATATATTTATCCCTGTCAGGTCTCTGAGGTGGTTGAAAAACAGTTAGCTAGAGTCTCATAATTAAATTTTGAGTTGTTTAGGAGTCAAGAGAGTGTTATAGATCTAAGAAGATACTTTTAAAATTGTGTTGCAAGTTAGTATGAATGTTGAGTCAGATATAGACCTTTAAACTCATGGAGATGTTTAGATAGTAGAATGTTAAAGTCAGGTACCAAATACATACGGACTGGTCATTGGGAATGTACGTTATGCCATATAACCCTCATAACTGTGGCCTAATTACCTCTCTTGTACTGTATTTTATTTGTTATTATAAGAGAAAGAGCCATTTGTTGGACTGAAGGGGGAAAACTGTAGGGGGAAATAAGATATACCTTAAACTTAAAAGAAAAAAAAAGGGGGAAGAGGATGGGGGGTTGAGGGTGGGAGGGTGGGACTGGAGGGGGAATAGGGAGGGGACTGCGATTGAGATGTAACGTGAAGAAATAAAAAAAAAAAAGAAAGCTGAATGACTAGAAAAAGTTCACCAAGAAGCTTATATTTAATGGCGTATATAAACTGAACTTTATATTTTAATAAAAGGACTACAAGCTTGTGTAGAATTCATCCAGTTCATCAACATCTCATTTACTGATGCATCAGAGATGGTTCTTCAGGCAAATATCTGCTCTAAATGAACTTCAGCAAGATACCCATCACAGCCAACTCTTGGAATGAACTTGAAGGAAAGATTCACTTTTTATAGTATTCCTCAAGTACTCGAAGGCTACAACATGCTTGTTTTCTTTGTGTTAATTTTAAGAACTGAGAGTAGAAATTCAATAAACACTAGCAACTACAATTAAGAATGCTAGAGAGAGGGGGCCAAGATGGCGGCAAACTGCATGGACGCATTTTGAATGTGGGAGAGAAGAGCCATAGAAAACACAGAGTTGTGGGACACTGTGCAAAAAATAGAGGGTCTGGCCCCTCCGGGAACACGCACAGCTCCCAGGGACTGTTAAAAGTCCCAGGGCAAGGCTCTCCCCCCATCTCTTGCAGACACGGAAGGCACTAAATCCGGGATTCGGGAACTCCCATTTGGAGAGGAGCCTGGTAAGATAGATCCCAACACACAGCAGGCAGGATCAAAGGCCACATGGCGATCGCCCACTAGCCTACTGGGCTTCCCACACCTCAGGAAGACCTTATAACTACTTAGGAAACTGCAGAATAGTTGAAGTCTTAACAAGGAAGAAACAGAGCGCTTGGCGGTGTTCCGCAGCCACTCAAGCCAGAGCGGGAGGTGGGCAGGCAGAGCAGTTGGGGAGGGAAGCGGGCGCAGATGGGCGGGGCTGTTGCCCTGCGCAACCATGGCAAAGCAGCTAGGGCGGGAGGCTGGCTCAGTCAGCAGGAGGGGCCGAAGCCCCGCCCACCCAAGGCAAAACAGCTAGGGAAGGAGGCCGGCTCAGAAGGCGGGAGGGGACGAAGCTCTGCCCACTCATGGCAAAGCAGATAGGGCGGGAGGGGCCGAAGCTCCGCCCATCCACAGCAAAGCAGCTAGGGCGGGAGGCTGGCTCAGACGGTGGGAGGGGCCGAAGCTATGCCCACCCACGGTGGAGCAGATAGGGAGGGAAACGGCCAGGCCTGTGGAGGAGAAGCCTAGTGGGTAACCAGAAGCCAGGGGTCCATAGCTGTATTCTGGTAAACCCAGACATATTAGGTGTGGAGCCGGGCTCTGTCAGCCTCCTTGACAACAAACAAAGCCCACAAAATCTGTGCCTGGGCAAACAGGTCCATACCATCAGAACCATTACAGGCTGATCACTCAGTGTGCAAAATAGAGAAGTCTGAACTGGGAGCAGTGAAACACTCCCAGTCTATTACTCACTACCTGGGAATAGGCTGCACCAGCTCCCAACGATTCAGGCTATTAAAACCACAGTGACCCTGAGATCACCCTGTAAGCAAGGACAGATAGCCAAGCAATTCGACTCCTTCACCAAAGCATCCCCTGTGGATCCAAACACAGAAAACGACAAGAACAGACAGCTAAACACACACACATGGCCAAAGGTCCAAGAAAAAAATAGAAATCAAGGAAATATAACTCCAACAAAGCAGAATTATCCTAGCTCATCCAATTCAGATGACCTCACACCAACAGTAACACATGAAAATGATGACAATTCTGCATTATGGAAAGTGATAGAGTCCCTTCAAGAAGAACTTAAATCTATGAAGGTATTCAAAGAAGCCACAATTTTACAAGCCAAAACAATGAACAATACCATTAGAGAATTCCAAGCCAAGGTGATAGAGCTTGAACAGGAAAAAGACAAAGCAATGAAATATTTTCAGACAAAAACAAGTAAGCTGGAGAAGGAAATGTACAAAACGAACAATACCATACAAGACATGAAAATAGAAATAGAAACAATAAAGAAAACACAGTCAGAGTTAAAAGAGGAAGTGGAGAACCAAGGGAAGAGAACAGGAACTACGGATGCGAGTATCAACAATAGGATGCAAGAGATGGAAGACAGCATCTCAGGCATGGAAGATTCGATGGAAGAAATCAGTACAACATCCAAAGAAAATGAGAAGGCTAAAAAATCTCTGACCCACAACATCCAAGAAATCAAGGACTCAATGAAAAAGACGGAACCTAAGAATCATAGGCATAGAGGAAAGAGAAGACTCCCGACTCCAAGGTCCAGGAAATATCTTCAACAAAGTCATAGAAGAAAACTTCCCAAACCTGAAAAAAGAGATGCCAATAAAAATCCTAGAGGCTTACAGAACACCAAACAGATTAGATCAGAAAAGAAACTCCTCTCGCCACATAATAATTGCAACACCAAATGTACAGAACAAAGAAAGGATATTAAAAGCTGTAAGAGAAAAAGGCCAAGTCACATACAATGCAGACCCATCAGAATTACACCTGACATCTCCTCAGAAACTTTAAAAGCTAGAAGAGCCTGGACAGATATCCTACAAGTCCTGAGAGATCATAGGTGCCCAGCCAGACTACTATACCCAGCAAAACTCTCTATCAACATAGATGGAGAAAACAAGATATTCCATGACAAAATCAAATTTAAACAATATCTACCCACAAACCCAGCCCTACAGAAAATCCTAGAAGGAAAATTCCATCCCAGAGAAGGAAACTTCACCCAAGAAAACAAAGTGAATAGAAATCTCCTCAGCAACTAAACCAAAAGAGGCACAGGACCATCACCTATACCAAACTAATGGGAAACAACAACCCCAGGTCACTAATATCCATCAACATCAATGGTCTCAACTCCCCATAAAAAGACACAGATTTACAGAGTGGATCTGCAAGTGGATCCCTTTTTTTTTTTTCTCTTTCTTTTTCCTCTCTTTTTTTGTTGTTGTTCTTTGTTTTTGTGGGTTTGTGTGTCTGTTGGTCTTTTTTTTAGTTTCCCCCCCGTAGCAAGGAGACACCTTTCACTGGCAGTACTGCCTCGTAGGCCCCTGGTGTATGAAGAGGCTCTCGGCCCTCATATCACTCCTGATATGTGGTGAGAGTCTGGTATGCAGGGACACTCCACCCCAGAGGATCAAGACGGAAGGGTCAGGGGGTAGAGCATGGGAGGGTGGGGTTGGGAAGCGGGAAAAGAGGACAATATGTCAAGGATGTAACCTGTAGCAACAAGCAAATAAATTTACTAATTAAAAAAAAAAGCAAGTAACAACGTTAAAACACTGTAAATAAAATAAAGGACACAGCCTTCAACCTGGTTTTATGAACTTCCAAGTGTCGAAAAAACGTAGAGCTAAGGTAAAACATAGGAGAAATGTGGTGTTAACCCATGCCTTTAACTTCAGCAGAGACGGGAGGAGCACCATAGAGTTAGTGGACTTATAAATTCTAGAGTTACACGGAAAAGGATGGTGAGGATACACACCCTTAATCCCATCATTCAAGAAGAGTACACCCTTAACACCAACACACTAGAGACAGAAACAGGCAGATCTCAGAGCTCAAGGTCAGCCTGATACTAAACAAATTCTAAATAAAAAAAAACTTCGATCCAGGAGTGGTGGAACACATCTTTAATCCCCTCAGATGGGAACCACAGGTCTCGGATCCCAATAATTAGAATGAAGAGACACACACATAGGATTTGGAAGGACCTAAGTTTAAAAGCTACTTACAAAAGGCCCACTCAATACAAACAAATTGTCCTTCAAGATCTCAAAATATATACACTAAAGCTGGTTTAGCTACAAAATAACAAAATAATTTCTTCTTTAAACCAGATTGAAAGATAACACTTTATATATTGTCAAAAACCAAATTTGCTTCACCCCCCCCCAAAAAAAAAAAAAAAAAGAGGGCGATTGTCCCTGAGTGAGGATTAGGGCAGGGCTCTGTTCTTATCTTTCCAGGAGAATCAAAGCATCCATCCAAGGAACCCAGGGACAACTGGAAAATGGAAACCTCAGCAGAAATCAGAATCAGACACCAAAAGAAGACGAGTGACCCAGATGATTCAGCCTGACAGACTCCCTCAATAGCTGTCTCCATCAAAAGCCTACAACCACAACAACTCAATATCGCTAAGACCATTCAGCTCTACACAATGCCACAGCCAGAACCTCAGTAAAGCCTGGAAGTTCAGCTTCTGCTTACAAACTCCTTAGGACATCTAAATAGCTGAGAACAGAAGGACTGAACATAAAAGGATTGTATTAACATTTTTAACCATTTTTCCATTTTGGTTTGGGCCCCAAACAGGTTTACTGCGACCCAAATCAGCAGGAAGTCATTTTAAGAGAGCGACGTCCCATACCCAGAGGGTAGGGAGGGTGTTTCTCCGCCCCCCCTTTTTTTTTGGTTATTTGAAGGACAACTGAAAACTCTGTTATTTAGGGGAAGAGATTACAAGTTGTTAAATGGTCCTGTTTAATGGGCTTTGGAGGTTAGAACCAGGGTATTCCTTCTTTCCCTTTTCTGTATCCTTCTTTATCTCCTATGTAGGAATGCACGGATTTGAGAAAAATTAAGACATAGACATAGCACAGGAAGGACCAGGAAGAAGGGTCAGATTATTGAATATGCCCTTATACCTTTGTATATTGATACAAAATTAGTAGTATATTTGGCTAAAGTGGTATTGACCATTGTTTATTGTGCAAAAATAAGATTGTATTGGTCTACGTCAGTATTGATATTTGCATATTGATACAAAATTAAGATTATAGTTGGCCACAATGGTATTGACCCTTGTATATGGATGCAATATTAAGATTGTATTGGGCTGCATAGGCATTGATCTTTGTATATTGATACAAAATTAAGAGTATATTTAGCCACATTTGTATAGATCTTTGTATATTGATACAAAATTAAAGGTAACGCTTCCTAATGATATCGTACCTAGAGATACTTAAAAATGAAATGTGAAGCTCTGGCCTC
>CAJQZJ010000275.1:1006270-1030713 GCA_907164525.1 Lophiomys imhausi | reverse complement strand
GAAAGAACCATTTGTTGGAATGAAAAGAGAAGCTGTTGGGGGGGGGAGGAAGAGGGTGGAAGGGTGGGACAGGAAGGGGGAATAGGGAAGGGTTTGCGACTGAGATGTAACTTGAAAAAAAAATAAAGTACTTACTAAAGAAAAAAAAGATGAAAGGTGATGTGGAAAAGTAAGTCAAATAAACTGTTTCTTTCCCAAATTGCTTTGGTTGTGGTGTTTCCTTACTGCAAAAGAAGCCATGACTATGACAGGATCTGAGTTGATGACTGTCTGAAGGAGTAACTTTCAAGCAAGGAGGCCAGGGTCATTGGGAAAACCGGCTTAGTTGAGGGAATGTAAATTAAATTCATTACCCATGCTCACCTCCATTGACTGCTGGTGACTGCACAAGGTCTTGGATGGAGAAGGAATCTGGAACTGCGATTAGTGATTGATTACCAATGTATCTCACAGATTCAAAAGTGGAGAGTGACAGTATGACCACACATATTTTACATTCATCATTCATTCAATTCTTTCTCTCAGAAAACATTTATTAACTGGCGACTGCACATTGGGCATCATTCCAGGCACCTGTTATTCCAGCAGAAAAGGAGCAGCATGGATGATTTCTCCTGACAGAATATCCTGTGTGACCCAATCTTCCCCGACTCCCTGAAGAAGAGCAGCCTCTCGACGTTTGCTTAATCCTGGGTGAGACCCAATGAGGGACTGTCATTGATTTGAAATCGCAAAGCAAAGGCAGATGTGGAACCAGAGCCAGACTTCTGATCTTTTGTCTCTAGACTGAGCAGAGGTATGCACTTCCCAGGCTTGTAGAACCTGTTCTGCTTTCTAATCCTTGCTGCAGCTATTGCAGAGACCCAGACTTCCACACTACTCCCCAGATCATTCTCATCTTTGCCCCTACCCCCATCCTGTTTTCCCACCTACTGAGGGCAGGGGAGACCTTCTGTTCTCAGTCTGGAAGCAAGGAGGGAGGTGAGTGGTGAGCAACTCTCTAGAGGCCTCTGGAGTTTGGAGACGTGTTTTAAAGAGGCCAAGAGAACAAAGAAGAGAGAGAAAGTGGGGGTGGTTTAGGGACAGTAGGAGGCCCAGTATTGGCAGACAGGTAATTGGTTAGTTTGAGTAGTCAGCTTTTCCCATCTCCCTCCCTGGAGGAAGCTAAAAAGAAGGAAACTGAAGAAGGTTCTCTCACAAATTAGTGATACTGGACTTGAAAACTCCAGTCACACCTGGACTCAGAGCTGACAGTTTGATCTGAAAGGCCTCATAAAGGAAGTGAAGTGGGAAAGGAGGAAGGTTTCAGGCAGGCTGCAGTTCCAGCCTCAGCAATTCTGGCCCCAGGGCTCCTGCAGAGGCCTATAGTTGTGAAGAGCCTCACAGACGACTTCCTTTAATCACATCACGTTAGAGACAGAGACTTTGCAGGAGAGAAAAGAGACTCCACCATAGCATCAAGCAGAATGGGTACCAACTCAAGACTCCTGACTACACATGACCATATCCCCTACCCACTGAGATTCATGAGGTCTTTATCCACAGGACTTTCTGGTGTGCACAAACTTTACCCCATCCCTTTATATTTTAGTCAGCACCAGTTATGTATGGTGTCCTGAATGTCATGCCTTGCAGAGCAAAGGGCAAAGAAAATCCTCCCTGCCTTCCAGAAACTGCTGAGTCAAGGCTTTTTAGAAATAAATGATATAGAAAGTACAGGAAGTGATATGAATCCAGGTGGTACTTTGGCTAGGGAGAACATCTGAAAGGAGGTAATATTTGAATTTTGTGAACCAAGGAGAAAAACACTGTAAGATAGACTGGGAAGAAGGCAAATTATTTAAGATTTTGTGGACCTTGAAAGGGCATTAGGATTTTCATCTTAAGAGTAATTAGAGACTTTAAATAAGGAAGTAGCAAGAAGCAATTTGCTTCCTGGAAAAGATAACTATGGCTACTCTGTGCAGCAAGAGTTGGCCAACTGTTTACAGAAAGAGCAATTAGTAAATATTTTCAGCTTTACAATTCAGGTACTGTCTATGGCTACTATACTGTGGCACAAAAGAGCAATAAGGGCCACAAAAAGAAAAGAAAAAACAAAAACAGAAACTAATGAATGTGACTGTGTCCCAACAATTTTTTTTTTATAGTCTCAGGGTCATAGTCCCATATCACTGTCATGTATCAGAACATGTTGTTTTTCTTATGAAATTTCACCCTTATTTCAGAGGAGTTAATTAACTTACAGACCAGTCAAAACCAAGAAGAGCAGTGCATTTGGACCATGAGCCATGGGGTGCAATGAAGAAAGAAACAGTATCAAAAGACCAGTGAGGAAACTCATGTTGGGGGGGAGATTATGGTTTGGACACAGATGACAGCATTAGGAACTATGAAAAGTGGATTTTCAAAAGTGAATTTACAAGTAAATTCTTCTAGAAGGTTAGATTATTAAAACAATGTGAGGAAAGAAAAAGAATGGATGGTAATCCATTATCTTAGATAACTGATCTCTTGAGAGGAGGAGGTACAGGTTAAGTGGGCTTAGGGATCAAATCAAATAGTAGCAGTATCTTCCCCAACAGGAATAAAGAACATTGGGCCTAAGTAAGAGACAGGTTGCTCATTCATATTTAGATTTATGTAACTACTGAGACAATATTATCATAGATATGCCCCAAATACTGCCTGTGACTTGTTTATAGAAAATGAGTATTCATTCTTCATCTAACTCAGGCTTAGTCCAATACCTTGTATTGCTATTACTACATGTATCAATCGTACCAGGGAGGTATAAGCATGAGGTCAGGGTAATCATTCTAAATCTAAGGAAATGGAAAAAAGTAAGGCCTTTTGAAAGAAGCAATAGTGAGGTCAAGCCTAGGAGTTCCCCAGTGACTCAGAGTTAAAGTGTGTTCTAGAAGGAGAAGGAGCAGCATTCTTACTCTAAGGTCAGTAATTCAGCCATGTGCCCATCATCAGAGAGGTTATGGCCTCAGATGAGGCAAGTAGCATCGGGAGGTCAGTTGCAGTCATACATGGGCCAGGCCTTCTCAAGAATCCTCCAGGGACATGATATAGTTACCACCTTGCGTAAATGCAGGTTCCCAAATCTGGACCCATTTGCCCCAGCAGTTGTGACCTTGAGACTTGTGTTAGACTGTAATTCATTAGAGATGCTAACTTCACAAAAATCTGAGTTAAATAATCCTTTTTCATGTACAAATCTCAGGAGCTCAGAAGTCTGCTGCTGACTATGAAAATCTTGAAAAGAGAATCCAGGTAACTGGAACAAAGACAGCATATAGTAGACAGGCAGCCTCTCATCAGGACCCCTCAGATGGAGTGCTGTCCATATGGGAGGCATCAAGAGACCCTGAATGCTGGTCAAAGGATCAGGGCTACTTAGGAGACACTTTCCCTTTGACACTTGACTTTCACATAGCCATCCAGCAAAGCAGACATCTCCTGTGCCTTTCCTTGCCATCCCACCCCCTTCTTTCCTCCACCCACAACCACCACTGAAATGATTCCCCAAATGCAGCTATTACTGTGACTGGAAATCTCTTTACTGCTGATTTTGCTAATGGAAATGTTCCTTTCCTTTTCAGCTGCTTGCAAAGCCACTCGTGACTTCCCTGTGTGCCTGAGAGTAAGGCTCTGTCAGCCAGCCACCACCAGCAGGGAGAGGAATACCCCCCCACCCGCTACGCCAACACTCACCAGCCTTAGATTCACTGTCTCAGTGCTTCTCTACCTAAACTGTCCTCAGACAACCCCAGAATTCCCTCCTGCCCCCACCTCCACATAGCTGGCAGAGATCAATGGCCAGTTTCATGCTTTTGTGCCTTATTCAGGGAGGAAGAAGGAGGGAGAGGAGAGGAATAGGCTGTGAATCCAGACATAGAAAGAGGAGGAGAAATAAAAGGAGTCCACATTCATTATTTATAACTCTACTTCCTCCGCGCTTAAAAAAAAAATTAAAACAGAACAAAACAACAAGAACTCAGGTGACAAAGAAAGATGAAACATGCTGGGCACTCAGGATGTCTGTGAGAATCACAAGGCTTACTGTAAGTTAAAATAGTGCACAGTGCTGGGTCCAGACTAATATTTAGATTATGGTGAGTCACCAAAGTGAAACAGCACAGAAACTCATGCACAGTATTGTTGTGTTCCATTCACTTTATTGATAGGAAGACAGAGGCTGACTTATAGAGATGGCACATGCTTTAGAGATCCTGTATGAGTTTCTGGGTGCTCAAAGCTGGCTCATGCTTCACTTAAACTCACTGACTCGCCATCTGAGATGCACTGGGTTCCATATAGGTTCTTCGAAGACGAACATCTCTTTGCTAATTCAACAAAGGATCTAATTGTCTGGAATTCAAAAGGCATATCATCTACTTCTAAAGTTCCAGAAGAACAAATATTATTTCATGTTTATAGCATTGTAATATATATTTTATGCCTAATATGCATCCCACTCTCAAGGCAGAAAGTACAAAAATTATATAGCACTGCTAAAAAAAAAAAAAAAGCACAAGAATTAGACAAAGTTCAAAATCAGAGTTGAGCAGAGGACTGACAAAAAAAGTGCATCCAGACTAAAAGCAACTAGGTACCTCAGATACCAGGTGCCCGGATCATTGCTAGAAAAAGAACATCAAACTTCTATAAATTCCTAGAAGGACACAGTCAGACACCTTCTCCTATAAGACTACACATATCATAAAGGTGGGACATTCCTAGTGAATGGATAGAAGGTGGATGGAAGGGCCAAGAGGATGATGGAAGAAGGGAAGGTGGGAAGAAAAAAGAGAAGAAAGGAGGGAGGTACCCTATAAGGCACAAAAGAAGTGGAGTTTGCATCACAATCAGGTTTATGGATGGCAGAAACATCCAGAGAATATGAAACAAGACTCAATGCTCATGGCAAAGGAGTTGTGTGTGTGGCCTGGTGATAAGTAGGGATGGGAGGGTAGGGGTGTTGCTGGGGAGATGTTGAGTTAGCTGCATGTAACACACACACACACACACACACACACACACACACACACACACACACGGATGTTTAGCTCCCTTAGGACTGTAAAACAGTCACACAATAGTTCCTACATGAGAAACTGAGAAATCGCTGAGACTTCTTGGTAATGAGAAGTGGCCTGAAGTAGAATGGGGTGTTCAAATGAGATCAAAATTTGACAGTTCTCTTAGTTTTGTGCAGCATGAAAGGCAGAGAAAATGCAGAACCAGAAGATCCAGGCAGATCTGGTTTGGACCAAGCTAAGTTTAATAAGAGCTGTGCAGGTTCGAGTATGTTTCTTAGTTCCTCTAAGGTCTATGCTTGCTTAGGACATACATAAACCATCTTTTCCATTCAACACTGTGGAACAGGTAAAACAGCAGCAGGCAGCAGGTGTTATGTGGAGCAAAATTATTGTCAGCAAATGGTCACAATTTCTAGGATAGTGTGAGTTACTTGACACTACTGGATTTTCACTCCTTCCATCCATCCCTGTTTGCCTGGTGGATGTCCTCCCCTAAAGCAGAGGGATGACATGCTGAATTAGAAAATCACTACATATAGGACATGACATATGCTTTGCCATTGACTTGGTAAGGGCATCTTGACTTTCTACTTCTGACACTACATAATCTCAGAACATGTTGAACATGTTATCTTCTCAAATGTCCAATTCCTTCTTATTTTCCATAATACCTAGTTCTAATGCTTTATCTGGTTTCCAGACTCTTAAAGTAAGACCTTTGCACAAATTCAGCTCTATTTTCTCTAGTCCTACTGTCTCGGTATGTATTATATACATGCCTCGGAGGAGAAGCCTGGAAACAGTGATGGTAATGATTCTTGGAGCTCACAGAAAGAAGGCTTTATATAAGAAGAGGTGACATTAAATCTCATCCTTAAGGGGACAAAATGAGATTGAAACACCTCTCCAGCATTTTCCAGTACGGATTTGGGAATGAGATACAGCAAACATGAGGTTCCCATTATCTACGATCTGTATACTATGCCATGCCAAGGACACAGTGAGTCATTGTAGTACAAAATAAAAGAGGTCTGCTAGCTGCTTAGGGATTGCACAGCAAAATAGCAGTAGGCATGGAAGAAAACATGTACCATAAGCTCTGTTCTCGTTCTACTCCAAGCCATCATCCTTTCTCATTTGAACAGGCTCATAATGCCCTTCTGCTTCTGTCTCTTCTCCTCACAGAGAAGAGTATAATGCTTTTGAAACACAAGTCAGAGCTTGACTTTCTTTTCCTTAAGACCATGCACATCTCATGGCACTGGGGAACAAAAGCTGAAATCCTGACAGCTATCTGTCACGTGATGTGCAACTTGGTTCCTGACTACAAATTTGCCCATTCCATTCAAACTCCATTGACCATTCTATGAGTGAATTGGATTGCTCCTGAATCAGGTCTTTCTGGGGATGCTCTCTGCTTTGGATATTTCTTCTTGGATTTTTTTTTTTTTGGATAATAATTTGTTTCTTCTAAGCTTTTGTTCCAATCTCACATTTTCAATAAACTCCTTACTCTATTATATTTTATATTAAAACTAAGTCCTTCTCAGAATTCTGAATTCTTTTATTTTTTAATAAAAGTTGTCATCTTTAATATACTTTAGAATTAATGTCTGTCAGAGATACTGGGCCAAAAGGCTGAATATAGATGCTCTAATGTATAGAGAGAATTAGGGACTGTCCAGGCATCCAGTTGCCTGTCATTTGTTAGTTTTGGAAGCTGCTGGCTCTCCACTTCCTGCATAATCAGATATATTTATCATTCTCAGGTCTCTGTTGTGATTGAAGACTAGATATTTATAGTCTCACAGTTAAATTTTAAGCTGTTTAGGAATTAAAAGGATGTTCTACGTCTAAGATGTTTTTAAGTTGGTAATGCAAGTTAGGCTTGAAACTGAATTAGGTATAGAACTTTAAACTCATTGAGATATATAGATAATAGAATATTAATATCAGTTGTCAAATATGTATGAACTGGACATTGGGAATGTATGTTATACCTTATAATTTTCATAATTGTGGTCTAATTATTCTTATTGTTTGTATTGTATGTGTTGTTATAAGAAAAAGAGCCATTTATTAGACTAAAAGGGGGAGCTGTTGAAGGGAAACGATACAACTTAAATTTAAAAAAAAGAAAGAAGATAGGAGGGTGAGGGGGAAAAGGGTAGGAGGGTGGGACCAGGAGGGGAAAGAGGGAGAGTATTATGATTGAGATGTAACTTGAAGAAATAAATAAATGTAAAAAAGATACGAAAAAGAAGAATTTACCTATGACATCTAACTTTGTTTTCATTGAACAATAACACAGGTACATACTCATATGCACACAGGCAGATGATAGGTAAACCTCCTGAATGCCGGGGTCCTTTTAATCGACTCTCTTACATTCCCCATAGACCCAGAGAAGCCAGGCATGTTATAGTACTTCATAGCTCTCCAGGGACTGACTGCTCTCATGATAGTCTTTATACTGACAGTGAGCATTCAATGTTGATGCAAAGAGGTCAGGAAAGGCTTCAGTAAGAAGTTGGCATTTGAACTCAGTCTTAAAAGGAAGGTACGTAGGAATTTTCTAAGAGTGGTGGCGAGGCTTACAGATTGAAGGGGAAGGGTTTTTGGAGGACAATCTTATAGGATGTGATCCTGGGACTTATGCTGCTATAGGGAGCCTGAACTATGGTTTAAGAGCAAGAAGAAAAATGCTAAGTGAAAAGGCCCATTATGATATTTGGGTTGTTGATGAAATCAAGTGGACAGGATAGACTAACTAGAAAAGAGACTTCTAGAGGCAAACAAATGAAATAAGTAGTGAAAACATGTATTGCAGAACCCAAAAGTGTCTGTAGCATTACAATAAAGAAAGTACTTCCCTCTCACGATTGAAACCTTAGATTCATAACATACAGCAGCCTCAAATTTCAAATTACAAACTTAGCTTCATCTGCATCCTAGCGTGCCAATAATGAAACTACAGATATCCCAGTCTTGAACTTAACGTTTCTGTGGAAAATGCCCACCTTTTCCATTCTGACGAGAAGTCTCTCGTTGTCAAAAATACTAAACACAGTAGAAAAAAGAGTTGAAAGAAGATAGAAAGTTGTAGCAAACACAGCAAGCACGCTGTCTGACTCCTCATGGAGCAGAACGATTTGCTCTGCTACAGGGAAGGGAAAACCAGCTCTCACTATAGTTAATCTTCTGTTGCCACTAGCTGGTCAGTAAGAGAACTAGGCAAAGTGTCAGCACAGCAAACCAAGCTTGCCTCTGAACCTGCTCCATCCCTAGGATAAATACTCCTTTTTCCAGAAAAGAACAGACCTTTCCTGACCACCCTCTAAGGAAGGGTCTCCTCCTCCAGAACAAAAACCCATCATCCGACACAACTCTTTTGGAGAGACTGGAGCCAACCAGCTGGATACTTGGGCAGGAAGCAAATTCAATTTCCCTAAGGAGATTTTTTTTCCCTTTAAGATTTTTTAAAATTTATTTTTATGCCTCAGGAAGAGAAAAGACTGGTATACTTTATGATGTTCAGCAGCACTGAATGCACTCAGATGCATCAAAGCCAGTCCTCTATATTAGAGGTCCAGCATTATGATATAAAATGCAGAATTAAGAGGATAAGGTGTGAACTGTGGGCTCTTTTCTTTGTCCAGGCCTCAGTCTTGCTATATAATGTGGAAACGGTGGATTCAATGCCTTGTGACAGTTTGTAATCAAAGGAGACAACATGCTAACATTTTGAAAACTTCACCTATGAGGTCACTGTCAGTTTTCAGCACTCTTTTTCTCAGAACACATGTCCAGTGTCCTCTGACATCAGAAAATATCTAGAGAAAAACAAGCAAGGTGAAAAGAAGCAAGCAGATTTTGTCTGCAAGAATCCTAGTCACTCCTCCTGTCACAATCACACGCTGGGTCACACTAGAGCTAGCACAGCTCTGCTACCTCATGACTGTCAACACCACCACAACACGCTGTATACAGCACCTCAGACATCAAACCTGGCTGACTTGGACTGAAGAGGAAAGGGGCATTTCCTTCTCCCTACCCCATTCTGTATCATGGTGTTCACTGAGAGCAGACAATGTGTTTTCCCCTGCCTTGAGTGTTAAATAGGTTTCATTAGCTTTGAGCTGGAAGGCAGTTGGGTGGGGTATGGGAAAAGGGAGTAGAAAAGGGGAAAACATGCAGATGAGAGCTCAGTGAGCACAGTCCTGCCCCACTGACACCTAAAGCACTTTATAATTATCACCCATCACAGCAGGATGAACACTGAAATTTGTTACCCAAATATTTCATTTAATTACAATTAATTTAGTGACTGATGGAGTACAAACATTGTTTGAAACAGCATTATTTTGAGATAGTCTCTCTCTTTTCCACCCCAGAATCTCTCACAACTGAACAATAGAATTGTTGTTAACAAATATTCTGGAGTCAGAAATCTCTTCGGGAGACATAGCTCACTTGTAACCATTGTTCCTCCTTCCAAGTGAAGGATATGGATCTTTAGAATCAAACCAGAAATCAAAACAAAGATATAGTCTCCGCCACCCTGTGTTCCCTTTCTAATGTCTGACAAAAAGCTGCTAGTTTCCTTATGAACAGTGACCTCATCATCTTCCAGTATGTTCGTACTAAAACCTTAGGGTCACACAGTGCTGCTGGACAGCTCCACCAGCCTGGCCCTGATTTCTGTCTTTGCCTTTTGGGCATTGTTTAAATAAGACTCTCCACAAAAGCACAGATTCCTCATTGTGCACTGGTGACATATGAAGGAAACTTCTTCAACCCTCTGTGAATTTTCTCTGATTAAATTCTCTGCTCTCAGCCACCCTCTGTTAGGTGCCTAGTCCCTTACTCCATCTTTGAGTGTCGATTTCTCTTTGTTTGTTTGGTTTGGTTTTTGGAGACAGGATTTCTCTGTGTAATAGAGCCCTGGCTGTCCTGGACTCACTTTGTAGACCACACTGGCCTTGAACTCACAGAAATCTGCCTGCCTCTGCTTCCCAGTGCTGGAATTAAGGGTGTGTACCACCATGCCCAGCTGGATTTCTATAAAGACTTCAAGAAACCTTCCCTGGACTGACCATTGCATTGAACACACTGGCATTTCATATTATATATTTCTCTTCTACTCAAGCTGGTCAGTTTCTTTCAAAGAGCATCCTTTCAGGGGTTGAGCATCACACTTGGCCAGTTTTACTCATGTGGGTACATTTAAAGATATACTCAAGGATCGGTCTTTCTTCACATCCCTTCGGCTATACATTACATTGTTCTCCTGTCAGGTGTACACAGTAAAGCAAATTACTCAGAAATTGTGTTTACTCAATCTTATTACTTTTTTTTTCTCCTTTGGCTAAATCAGGGCTGGCAGAAATCAGTATGGCCTAGTGACTATCATGAACAGAAAAAAAAAAGGATTACATCTACCTATTGTTGGGTGTGAATGTTAAATCCAGCAGCAGACTGCTGGGCTCCTTGAGGGTGGACAAGGACTGTGTGATGTGCAGGTTTACCTCAGAAGCCCTGTACTCTAGCAGTTGTTCCTCTTCAAAACCATTCTTTTCTATCCTTACTGACACCCCCATGCTACCAGCAATGGGAGACAGAAGCGAGAAGCTAGGAGGAGCTAGTCAAAGTAACAGAGCAGGTCAGAGCACGCCAAGTTCATAGACGCTTTACACTAAAGGGTTATTTTAGGGCTCATCTTCCCACTCATATCCCAGGACAAAGGACTGAATCACTGGAGGGATTAGTGACCTATTCAAGGTCACAGCAAGCCATGGTAGAGATTATTAGATCCTAGCACTATGTTCCCATCTACATTTTAGCACTCATGTTCTCTTCAAATTTCTCTTTACGGTCTTCACTGCACACTAGCTTATGGTTTTTTTTTTTTTCTGCTACAGAAAGCCTCCAAATTTCCTCGAGTGTATAGAAATGTCTTTCTTCCCTGATGTCACATCATCAGCACCACCAAGCAGCATGTCCTTGACAGCCCAGAATCTGGGACTTGATCATTTAATTCAAGTATCATTTTTCAGACCCTCCTACTCAGCTCACTGACACTGTGGAGATTCCTACAGAGACAGTTTCTTTTCTTATTGATGCATAGAATGTCTCTCTACCCAGCAACTTGCCCTATATAAATATCACACTTCGTTCAGCATGCCAGCTTGACAACTGCAGGGAATATAAGCATCCGATACATTAGGATCCTGGTTCCAGTTCTACCACTTACTGACAGTTTGACTTTTTTACTGGAATCTCTAAGAATTGCCCCTCATGCATCAAATGGGAATAGCAGTAGTCCATACTCCATATTGTTTTGTATGACTTAATAATACATGATAAGAGTAAACTCTCAGCATGATATTAAAGATTCAACAACTACTTGCTATTCCTTGATCACTTTTAGGGAAATTGTACTTTGTCAATGCCATTGACATATTCTGCTTCAAAAACAAGAGGCCCAGGCATGGAAAATTGTGAGATTTCTCACTTCTAAAATGAACTGTCATTTACAAAACTTGGTTTTATTTAATGGGAGAACATAGAGAAACAAAAAGGGAGGGATCCAAAGAAACCCCCCTCAAGAATTATCTATAACAAAACCAGTAAGTCTAATAAAAAAAAAAAAAAACAGAATTGAGTAAGGGAAGATGACATTAGTGAATAAGGATGCTAGACAGTGTATGCACACAATTTTCATAAGGGTCTTCAACTAGGTTTTTATATTTTTGTAACCTTTAATGCAATCAGTAACTCTGAGCCCAGGAGTCAAGTCATGTGAGGGAAGGCTTTGCCAGACACCATCATTCCCTAGTGGTGGCTCCACACTCCCCACTAGTGGCAAGATTTGATCCCCACTTTTGTACACACAGCTGTTACCCCTCCCTAAAAGAACAATGTGGTGGTGAAAATCTAGTCCAACTAGACAGAAGCAAATACTAAACAGTATGAGTAAAGGTCCAGAGTTGCAATGGGGTTGCTTTAGAAGCTTCAGGAAGAGGTGGCCATAAATAACTCACCCTGCCCACCCCCTCCTGGTGCTGCCATCAGCCCTCATTGCCAGCCAGCCTGGCCCTCTAAGAGCTCATTGTGCACTCCATGTTTACATGCAAACAGTCGAAGACCAACACAAATAAAAAGCCCACGTCTCCCTACACAGATCCTGCTATACCCTGCCATCTGCTGAGTACCTCGCTAGCCAAATCCCTGTCGGGGAGCTCTTGAGCTGCCAGTGCAGGACTCTGGGGTGGGTAGGGGGTGGAGGTGGGAACTCAATTCCCTGTGTGGGCCGGAAAAAAAGCTGAGTGCAGCTAAAGAGTCAAGTATCTGGCCATTCCAAGGGGCAGAAGGCCACCAGTCACTAAGCACCTGACTGCGCATCAGCAGAAGCCTCCAAATGATGGGTACCAGGGACTCTCAAGATCATTCTGAGGGGTTCAAGACTTCCAGCTCTGGGATCTGCTTGACTTGTACTGAGGAATCCATTCTCTTGAAAGTCAAAGTTTAAAGTGGCAAGGAATGCTAGCTCAAGGAATTTTGCAACACCTCTATAGGTAAATGATCCCCACATCTTTGATGAACTGGATTGCTCTGGAGTTCTGACTGCTAATGCAGGGACCACTCACAGCTCCTCACTCTTTCTCCCTCACTTGAATGGAGAATGTATACTCCTGGCATCTCATAATATCTTGAAGGGAAGATATGTCAGGATGAAGGGAAGGGGGATATGATTGACAGTAGTGTGCATTGCTTCTGTATATTGGGAGAGAACACACCTACATAACAAGCAACAGGAGAAAATGTTGAGCCTGATGGAGCTTGGTGCCCTCAGGAACTCCACCTAGACCCTCATGCACCCCCTTCCTTGGATGTGAGGAGCTCATAGGTGCACGTGGGAAAGACTACTGTGAGTTTCTGTGTGTGGGAGGAGGAGGAAGGGGAGGGCAGATTGTGTTGCAC
Organism: Lophiomys imhausi; assembly: GCA_907164525.1. Classification (NCBI taxonomy): domain Eukaryota; kingdom Metazoa; phylum Chordata; class Mammalia; order Rodentia; family Muridae; genus Lophiomys; species Lophiomys imhausi. The sequence goes on along the minus strand of CAJQZJ010000275.1, from coordinate 1,017,679 downwards.
TCCAGAAGTCCCCTGGGAACCTGCCAGGAGTTCTCTTGCTTTGCCCCCTCCAGAAAGCTCCGCATACTCAAGTAACAGTTAATCAGAAAAGCATAAGGCCCCCAAACCTGGCTGCCAGCCTGGCTGCGGGATCAAATGCATTAAAGGGACCAAAATGAAAGGGTAAAGAGGGAGAGTATTGTAAAATACATCTGTAAACATCAGGGCTCCCAGAGCAGTGAATTCTAGTCCATTGCTCTGTAGGTCCTTTGCGGAAAGCAAAGAGTTAACCACGGAGGCTCTGGACTGACTCCTAAGGATGCCAACAACTAAAGCCCGCCACTTCACGACACAGAAATAAGACTCATATCCCCAGAAAACGAGGATCCTGAAGAAGCGTCTTCACGCGAGCCCTTGGCGCCTCTCCGGCACTGTTGTTGGCCTGACTCCGACAACCAATCCGGCCCCGCGCCCTCAAGAGGGGAGGGGAGAGCGAGCGAGCCGCAAGCGCGGGAGAGCTAAGGGGAACAACATTTTTGTAAACGCTCTCTGAGATAATTAAGCTATCAATTACCCGGGTGGGAAATCAGCCGCGCTTCCCACAGCTCCACGGAAGGGCCGACTCCTCCGGGATTCGCGCCGGGAATCAGCAGGCAGCAAGCTGCTGGCGAACTTTCTGATTAACTTTTCTATTTGAGGCCCCTACCCCCATCAGTTCCCTCTCCTGTCCTTTTTCTTGCCTTTATTATTATTAGCCCAGTAAGTGAACAGCGATGACGAGCCTATTGATGACTAGGAGGAATGGAGAAGGGAGAACAAGAATGGGAAGTGAATCTAAAAGTGGAGAGGTTGGACTCATAACCCCAGTCCTCAACCGTCACTCAATCGATTACAGACCCAATTTGCGGAAGGCCCAAACCGAAGCTCAGTGGAGAAGCGACTTAGCCAAGGTCACCAAGCCCACACGAAGGCAGAGCTTTTGAGGACTGGGTCTTTCTTGTTCTCTTAGCTACTCTTTGCTCTGATTCTGAGAAAACCGATCTGAAAGGGCAGAAACCACAACTCCAAGACCAGATTGAGGGTAGGGACAAGTGGAGGTGTCCAGAGGAGCAGTGCGCCTCTTGACCGTGACTGGCTTTAGGACATCCCTGGTCAGAGCACACCAAGCGACTTGGGGTCTCCAGCGTCCGGGATGCAAGGGGCGGAGCTCAGAGAATAGATTGCAAGGCTGAAAGCCAGGTCCCTACTGCAGGATCCTTGGCACACCCCCGGGCTCCTAGAGCGCGCGCTCCAGGACGTTCTGCCCATCACTCCTTTCCAACCACCTGTGCGCCCTCCGGGCCCCTTGGCTGCCCTTTGCCAACCCTGATGGAAAATGCTGGAGCGGGGATCCCCAGGGCGCCCCCACCCGTCCGGCGTCACTTAAGGGTTCTGGGTTCCTTCGGACTCTGCGAGTGCGGCGCGTACCCTTACCTAGGGTGAAGAAGGGAAGCTCGGTGTTGTCCAGGTCATCTTGCACCGCGATGCGTCCAGGGAGCTCGTTACGCACAAAGAGCAGGAGACGAGACTCCGCGGCTGTGCTGGTTGAGCCCGCCGTACCCGGGGACGCGGCGGCGGCGGCAGCAGCTGCAGCTCCGGCCCCGGCTCCGGTACCGGCCCCGGCCGCAGCCCCGGCGCGGGCACCGCTCCAGCCGATGTCGCTTTCCCGCAGGGCGGGCAGCGTGGATACGGTGACGGTCTTGAGCCGGCATGGGTTGTCGGGCTCCCGCGAGGCGGCGGCGGTGGCGCCTGCCAGTAGCGGCGGCGGCGGCAGCAGAAGCAGAAACAGCAACAGCAGCGGCGGCGGCGGCCCCGGGTGGAAGCCGAGCCTTGGCCGCCCCCGAAGCCCCAAGCAGGGGCCCAGGCTATGCCGGGCACCGGCGGCGGCCATGGCGGGAGGGGCTGCGGTGCTGGCGGCGGCGGCGGCGGTGGCGAAGAAGGAAGAAGAAGCGCCGGAGACAGCGGACACTGAAGCGAACCAGGACGCCCGAGCTAAGGAGCCTAGAGAGCCACTAGCCAGCAGCCCCCAGCTCTGGGCTCCGCCTCCCGATCGGCCCTGGACCGCCCCCCCGCGCCGCCTTCCCGCGCCCCCCCGTCGGCCCCCCCTTCCCCCGCTCCTCTAGCGGACCCTGAGCGTTCTGGAGGCTCCGCCTGGCCTCGTGCAGGTCCCAGTAGCTCCCTCCCCTTTCCCAGGATCCCCATCCCAGTGCAGCCTACATGGGGGTTCTCCAGCTCCCATATCCCTCTCTAAAATTCTTAACTCTTAGGGGCCCCTCTTGCATCTCCTCCAATACCTCCTGGGTCAACTCATCTGCCCTAGCTTCCCCCTAGCCTTGACTCAAGGCCCCCCATCCCCGGCTGCACCTGGGGGAGAACCTGAGCTTAGCCTTGACCATGGCCATGCCTTCCTGGGGGTTGAGTGTCCCTCTAGATAGCCAAGACAACTTTCTCTTTCCTACACAAATCTCAAGAATAGCCTCTTCAGTCCTCTACCCTATACTAGCTTCTGAAATAAGTTCCCATGGGCTTCAGGAGCCCCTCCCCAACCATCTGTCTTCAATCTCACTACCAGGACTCCACCTCAGTGCTGCTCTCATGTCTGGGTTTTAAACACTAGTGAACACATAATCTTTGGACTTCATTCTCTGATGCCCTCCCCACCTGCTGACTCCAGCTGGTCTGCTTTGGCCACTCAGTAACCTCCATTCCAAGGAAGCCACTCAGGCACTTTCACTCTGGATTCCTGCTCCTAACTTGGAGCAGCTCTGCTTGGCTGTTTCTACTCTCAGTGTGAAATTCCTGAAAAGGGTGCTAGGGAGAGACCTATCCTTGCTCCCTAGGGTTCTGGGTCCTTTCCCAGTTGTTACAGGAGAGGGCTGTTCACTCAGCAACTCTGCTCATGGTATATACACACACACACACACACACACACACACACACACACACACACACAGAGGGAGAGAGGGGGGAGGGAGGGAGGGAGGGAGAGAGAGAGAGAGAGAGAGAGAGAGAGAGAGAGAGAGAGAAACACACTTCCCTGGAGATTCAAGTTTAACCATAAATCTGGGTCTTGAGCTGATTCCAGTTTCTAACCTAGATACTTCAGACCAGCACCCAAAGGGAGTTGAACCTGCACATTCCACTTTGCCTACTAACATTTTTCTTCATTGTCTTGCCTCTTTTTGTTCTCTTTCATCTCTGCACTCATTTTCTTCTTCCCTGAGTTGGCTTTAATCTTATAAATGCTTCCATCTTATAATTTATCAGCCATTTCCCTCCTCTGTCTAGCGTGGACACCTGTACCTTAGCACTGGCAGTTTTGTTTGTTTTTTAGGTTTTGTTGTTGTTGTTGTTGTTTTTGGTTTTGCCTAAGTTTTCCCTTCAGACTCTTTCCTCTTAACTTTTGAATGGATTATTCTTTCCTTCCTTTTCCCTCCACCACTTTTAAAAAACTGTTTATAAGCCTTTGGGTAACTGCAGACAACTAAAAATGCAGGGAAAATATAGGTGTGTGCACCTTACATATGTGTATATGTAAATTTTATGCTTAACTACAATCCATTGGGATGGGTGTCATTATTCCCATTTTCTGGATTAAAAGAAAACAAACTGAGATCAGAAAATCATGGAAGTGAAGAAGAAACTTTCCAAGGTTGCTTGGCTAAAGATCTGGATTCGAACTCTTAACCTCTAAGCCTTCTCTGTATCTATGAAGCTGGATTGTCCTCAGTGACCTTGGAGGTTAAGTCCATTTCTGCTTTGAGGTTTGTAAGGATGCTTCTCCTGTTCCCATTTACTTGTCTGTGAACCCAAGGAGTGGAGAGTGGCATCTAGATTTTCAAGTCTAGATGACTTTGAATGGTCTCCTGCTTCTCTGCTGCCTGTTCCAGTTCATTTACTCCTCCAAATATGTCATCCTACCTCCTTCAGTCTCTCCTTTGTACCCATACAATCCTCCACTATCCTTTACCATGGTGCTTTCTGATTCTCTGTGCCCCTTTCTTCAAATATGCTGACATAGTCCATTTATGGAAGTGCACACTAGGGAAGAAAAGGGCTCCCTTATGTAAGGCAGAGCCTGTACAAGTCCTTCATAGACCTCTGATACAAAGACCTGCCAAATGAGACTAACAATTTTATTCATTAACTCCCCAACAAATACCCCCATCAAGCACTATATGGGAATGTGGTGATGGATAAACACAGCTACTGCCTTAAAAGAGCTAAGAAAAAGATGGATAAGGGAGGTATAGGGAAGATTTCAGGTACCACAAGCAGACAGGCAGAAAGACACAATCTGTGAAGTCTTCTGACTACAATTTGGAAAAGTCAGAGAAATCTTCCCAGAGGTGGTGGCACTGGAAATAACTCATAAAGCTTTGCAACCTCCCTTGGGTTCTTAAGGTTAAAACTCCACTGCAACTGCTTACCTTCTAAGTGGTCTTTTTCATGCATCAGAAAGTGTTTCATAATCAGAGGTACAGACCAAGAATAAAGCAACATTTCTAGATTCTTTATCAGCCTTCACTGTAGTTAAGGCTTGAGTGCATGGCACAGACTTTAAGGATCAGACTGAGCTACTGAGTTATGCCAGATCCAGGGAGGAGGAGTGGCATTTTGCAGAATTCATTAAGGACCAAAGTGTTAACATTTGGGGCAGTTACATCCAGATTTCACTGTTTGGAGCCTGTTGTCTTGGTATAAACAAATGACAATCCTTGGTGAATTGCCCCGTTTGGTGCATAGTGTGAGTGCTGTTACAATAGTATCTCCACCAGGCTGGTTCTATGTTGTGATTTGTATGTGTGCTCTAGACTTCAGATATTCTTAGATCACACCCTGGACCCATTTGGTGATTCTGCATGATCTAATCTCACAGAATTTTGGAATCTCTTTGTGCTTAAATTATTCAGAATTAGTTTCTGTTGCTTGCAACTCAGACATCTGTCTGAGAACATGGGAATGTAAAAACAGAGGGTTGAAAGGGTAAAGATTATGGTGGGAAATGGAGGAAATCCAATGAGAGGGAGAAGGGGGAAGGCAATACAGAAAAGTCTGCCACTGAACACAGAACCAACTTCAGTGTTAAATCTGGAGTGACCCCTGGGGGGGGGGGACCAGGATTTCCAACCACACTCACTGGGACTATAGAAACTACCCTAAGTGTGTATCAAGGGCTGTTGATAATTTCTCCCTTACACATAGTAGGTGCTCCATAAATTCTGATTACTATTTTAATACATGATCTCAGAAACATCTGGAGTAAGATTTTTAATCTACAATTCACTCACAGATGTTATCTATGAGACTCAAGAAAGATGGAAAAGTTGACTTTAACCCCACATTTTCCAAAAGATAAAAAACAGAATTCAAAGACTCTTCAGCTCTCATTCTATGGCCTTAGGGAGTCCTTCACCACACCTGGCACAGCTCCTTCCATCTTTTTTTTTTTTTAGCATTTATTTATTTCTTCAAGTTACACCTCAATCATAGTCTTCTCCCTGTCCCCCTCCCAGTCCCACCTTCCCACCGTTTTCCCCTTACCCTCCTATGTGCTGCTTTTTTTTTAAATGTTTATTTATTGCTTCAGGTTACATCTACATCACAGTGCCCTCTTTCCACCCCCCCTTAGTCCCGCCCTCCCATCCTCTACCCCCTATCCCTTCCATCCCACTACTCCGGAGTAGAGTGTCCCTACATATCAGTCCTCCACCCCAGTTCAGCAGTCATATGAGGGCCAAGAGCCTCCTCATATACTGGGGTCCTACAAGGTATCACCACTAGGGCAAAGTGTCTCATTGACAGGTAACAAAGACTATGTTCCTGTTCCCTTTGGTGCATTGGTTGTAGTATAGTTACCCTATACTATATGACTGAAATCCGATTCTAAGTGCATAGATGCTATGTGCATCCTTCTGAGTCTGGGTTAGCTCACTCAGGATAATCTTCTCTAGTTCCATCCATTTGACTGAAAATTGCATGATTTTCTTGTTTCTGATTGCTGAGCAGTATTCCATTGTGTAGATGTACAACAGTTTTTTAATGCATTCTTCAGTTGAGGGACATCTGGGTTGTTTCCAGTTTCTAGCTATTACAAATAAAGCTGCTATGAACATAGATGAGGAAACAGCTTTTTGGTTTGGTGAGGAATCATTTGGATGTATACCCAGAAGTGGTATGGGTGGGTCTTGAGGTAGAGCTATTCCAACTTTTCTAAGATATCAACAGACTGATTTCCATAGTGGTTGTACAAGCTTGCACTCCCACCAGCAATGGAGGAGTGTTCCCCTTTCTCCACAACCTCACCAGCATGTGCTGTCATTTGAGCTTTTGATCTTAGCCATTCTGACAGGTATGAGATGGAATCTCAGAGTTGTCTTAAGTTGCATTCCTCTGATGATTAAGGATGCTGAGCATTTCTTCAAGAGTCTCTCAGCCATTAGGGATTCCTCCTTTGTGAATTCTCTGTTTAGCTCTGTTCCCCATCTTTGATTGGATTATTTGGTTTCTTGGCATTTAATTTCTTGAGTTCTTTGTAAATTATGGATATTAGCCCGCTGTCAGATTGGGGTTGGTAAAGCTCTTTTCTCAATCTGTGGATTAACTCAAAAAAAAATCAGAAATCCTTCTTTATTTAAAAGATAAATGGGCTGAGAAAGAAATTAGGGAAACAAGACCCTTCCCAATAGCCACAAACAATATAAAATACCTGGGGGTAACTCTAACCAAGCAAGTGAAAGACCTGTATGAAAAGAACTTCAAGTCCTTGAAGAAAGAAATTAAAGAGGACATCAGAAGATGGAAAGATCTCCCATGCTTATGGATAGATAAGATCAAAATAATAAAAATGGCCATCCTACCAAAAGCAATATACAGATTCAATGCAATTCCAATCAAAATTTCAACACAATTCTTGACAGACCTGGAAAAAAAAAAACAGTTCTCAGCTTCATATGGAATAACAAAAAACCAGAATAGCTAAATCTATCTTGTACAATAAAAAGACATCAAGAGGTATCAACTTCCCAGATTTCAAGCTATACTACAGAGCAATAATAAAAACAGCATTGTACTGGTATAGAAACAGACCAGTGGATCAATGGAATAGAATTGAAGACCCAGAAATGAACCCACACACCTATGGTCACTTAATTTTTGACAAAGAAGCCAAAACCGTACAATGGAAAAAGGACAACATAGTCAAGAAATCGTGCTGGTCTAACTGGATGTCAATATGTAAAAGAATGCAAATAGACCCATAGTTATCACCCAGCACAAAACTTAAATCCAAGTGGATCAAAGACCTTAACATAAAGCCAGACACACTAAATCTAATAGAAGAGAAAGTGGGGAAAAGCCTTGAACTCATCAGCACAGGTGACAACTTCCTGAACAGAACACCAACAGCTCAGGATCTAAGACCAACAATCAATAAATGAGACCTCTTTGTCCTTGCGGTTGATGCCTCTCCTCCCCCTCCTCTCTCTTTCCTTCTAACTTCTGTTCACTTCAATATTGGTTTAATGAGTTGTACTTTATCATTTATTTAATTCCTTCATGTGTAGAACCCCTAGACCTCTGTTTCTGACTCTACTAATCTAAAATTTCATTTAACTTTAACTCCTTTCCTTCTTCCCTCAAAAGGTTTCTTGTGGATCCATCTCTTATATTTCACATTTACCTGTATATATACATTTGTAAGATTTTCCTCATTCCCTCTCATCATTTCCCATAATCTATCCCATTTTACAAAATCTTCTCTGTTCACACTACCTGTAGTGGTTGGCAAACCAAGGGCTAGGAAAAGAACCTTTGCTTATACACAAGGTTAGCTATTTACCTTTTAAGTTAGGCTGCTTAATGGCACCTCCTGGACCTTTTGATTTCTCATTTGTGAGATGGGCAAGGTACTCCCATTATGGGAATTAAATGAGATCATGCATAGTAAACTGTCTCGCACCTATGAAGCTCTCATTAATGTTATAAAATCCAATCATCTTATGGCATCTTACCTGCTGTTTTTCCTCCAGTCTCCTTTTGTAGACTCTTCACCATGACCATTTGCCCCTTCCCCCCATACAGAGATCTCTTTTTTGTTATCCAAGTAATTCAAGCTCCTAGACCTTGAATTACTTTTAGACATTCCCCTGTCAGACTGCAGAGAGCTCTCTTTGTTTCCCCTAGCAAATATCACTGCCTATATATCAATTAATAAAATATGTCATTTAATATGATCTTCCAGCCAGCCTGTGACACACTCTCTGTTTTCCACCCCTTTTTATGGTTTATCACGGGTTTTTAAATTGAGTTTATTCAATATTTTAATCATAGTCAATTCACTAGTGTAGTTCTGGATATATTTTCCCACTATACTGTGAACTTTAACACACCAAGCTTGTGGGCTAGTGGGGGCAGGCAAAGCTCAGTCAGTAAAATGCTCCCCTTGCAAGTATGAGGACCTGTGTTCACTCCCCAGGAAGTGGATGGAAATCAAATCATGGTGGTATGTTCTTGTAATACCAGTGCTGGGAAGGCAAACACAGGAGGGTCTATGGGACTTATTGACCAATAGGCCTAGCATACTGGGTAAGCCACAGGCCAATATCTGAAAAAAAGATTGTGTGTGGGCAGGAATAGGGGGACATCTGAAGAATGACCGCTAAAGTTGTTCTCTGGTCTCTACATGTGCCTATACATATGTACACATGTACCCACCCACATACATTTATTTGGATGGATATATGTGAACATGTAGACTAACACACACAAATCTATCAGAGCTGCATTAATTGTCACTGTGCGTACACCTGAGCCAGTGCAGTTACCGTCAGAGAGCAGATACATAAAGTAAATTTTGCACCAACAAATGTTAGGGGATTTCTTAAGATTTTGCTGTAAGACAGGCTTTGAAATAGCCACTAACTATATTTCTACAGAGAATAAAATAGACCATCTTTTTAAAAAATATATAACAAAATATTCTGTCTGCCTGTCCTCACTCCCTTCCTCCACCCCTCCCTTCTCTCTCTCAGCTTTCTGTGATCCTAGTTATTTTTAAAATATCCCGTCTTCTTTAAGCCTCAAGATGATCAGTAGACCACAAATAAGCTCCAGTTCAGGACAAAAGAATTCTCTCTCAGGTTCCGTCTCTACTCTGCTGAACTCAGTTTTCCATCAATCCTCTTTGTGCTGTGGGATCTCCACAATTTGTTTTCTCTGGCTTCCATCACCACCTTCTCTGTAACTCACCTCCTCCATTTAGTCTTGTTTTGGTCTCCCTAGCACATTATCTCCATTCATCATTGAGCATTCATCATTTCCTCTCCTTTTCTTTACCTTCTTACCCTGAGTTCTGCCAAACCTTGGGCATGCAGACCTGTACTGAGCCCAACCCCATCAGTTGGTTTAGGATCAATGACAATATTATGGTTGATCTTAAAGCTTTTCCTTTTATTGTTGCTGGATCTAAAATAGATCACTATAAATATATCTGTTGTTGCTATCTACTTCTTAGGCACAGATAGAGGTATCTCTTGGTGCTATAAGTTCAAATTATTTCTCTACTACTCACTAGCTGGCTAAATTCTTTGTCAAGGCTCGTAAATCTACTTAGGCTTCATTCCTTACCTGTAGGGAAGGTAATGTGGAGGTAGAATGAAGTAGTAGAAACAAATGGAAGAACCCAATACTGTTGGCACACAGTCAGTCACCCCTAATAGTAGTGGTAGCTTGTTTTCATCTGTATGCAGCTATTTATTTAGTCTTTCTGTGGACCTCTGTCTCATTACTTTCCTGTCTCCATTTCTCATTTCTATTTCAGACCATTCCTGCTAGGTCTCATTTAGAGCAAACTTTTACCATTGTCTCCAATTTTTTGTGAAAAATGAAAGGATATTTTAATCACTGATGCCATTCTTCATTTCCACGTGTAGCTATTTGACTGATTTCTGCTTCAGCTCACTACTTCTCTGACTCTTTCCCTTAACAATTCTCAAATTTATTATCTTTATTTTTTTCCTCCAACTCCTGCCTCTCACTACCTCCTACTTTCCCTGTCTTGACTCCTCTAAATCACCCCCTTCTTGTTCTATGATTTACAGCAATTCTTTTACATCTTTCTTACAGTTCAAATCCTCACAGTACTTCTTGAGAGTCTCTCTGTCCTCATTCATTCTTTTGCATTTCCTTTTTTTTATAGCCCACTCATCTTTTATTCATTGCCATCATTCATTTGCTTGTACCCAAATCTCTGTACCTCTTCACCTCTTTAATCATTTAACCTATCCACCTTCCTCCTTTGTTACTCCTGGAATCTTTGATCATTAACATGCATTAGTGGCTGATGCCTGTTTGGACCTCTTCTTACAAATCTTAATCCTGGTGCATTTTCAGAGTCCTTCTTCTGAGTCCCACGGACTCCTCCTTTTTGGAGTCTTTCCTTCTGTGATGCTGTTTGATTTAGGAGAGGGTGAGACCTGCAGTATCTTCTTTGTATTTTTTCAAACTGAACTGCTAACCTGGTGCATTCAAATGCATGTTGCTGGTGAAGGGTGTAAGCTTTATTCTCTCCTATGTTCTCTGCACTAGGCCATTCTCCTTCCTGCAGCACAATATTTTATTGTTGTATTTTGGACAGAACAGAACATCAGCATATGGTCATTGTTTCCACAACATTGACTGGGTGTCTACTATTTTTTTTCTCTCATAGAATTCTCCAAAGAGTATAAATTGGGATTTTAAAACCTTACTTTATATGTGAAGCATTTGAGAACACAGGAAATGCGGATTTGAAAGATCCTCAGCAGTTTACATGAATTAAAGCTTTTCTAACTTTGGGGTATACAGAGAGAGTTACGTGCAAGAGTTAAGAATGCCATACTTTTATGACAGGGATAGTCACGAGTACTTTGCAGGTATGTTATTTAATATTTGTCCTCTCTGCTAAATTATAGTTTCCATGAGAATAACAATCCTATCATTCTTGTCACCAGCTGTCTGGTATATCTGAGGCCAACAACGATGATTGTTGAATAGATAAATGAATGCATGCCTACAGGTTAGAAGCACAATGTCTTGCATAAGAGCACACTGGATTTGCATTTCTTCTGTACCATTTAGTAAACACGTGGACTTAAGTATAGAAGGGAAAGAGCAGACTACTTCTGAAATCTTGCACATTTAAATGTTGTTGTTTTCCTTTCATGTTCGTCAATTTCATATGCATATACAATGTAGTTTGATCATATTCCTTCCCCGTCGCCCAAATTTACCTCCACACTACTGCTGGCCCTGTCTCCTTTCCAGCTAGTCACTTTCCCATTTTCATGTAGTGTGTGTGTGTGTATGTGTGTGTGTGTGTGTGTGTGTGTGTGTGTGTGTGTGTGTGTGTGT